>JZKD02S1673646.1:693254-712958 GCA_000966675.3 Picea glauca | reverse complement strand
GGGGTATGAGGTCAAAGGGAAGGAGAATTTGGTATGCAGGTTGAAGAAGAGTTTGTATGGCCTAAAGCAAGCTCCAAGGCAGTGGTATTTGAAGTTTGATAGGTTTATGATAGAATAGGGTTATAGTAGATGTCATTTTGATCATTGTGTTTATTTCAAAAGGCTAGAAAATGGAAGCTATATTATCTTGTTATTGTATGTAGATGACATGCTTGTTGCAGGGTCTAATATGTAGGATATAAATGTTCTCAAGAAGAAATTAGCTAACTCATTTGCGATGAAGGATTTTGGTGCTGCAAAGAAAATCCTTGGTATGAGAATAACAAGAGACAGGAAAAATCGCAAATTGACATTGTCTCAGGGTGAGTACATAAGGAAGGTGTTGGAGAGGTTCAGAATGCAAAATGCAAAACCAGTTAGTACACCTTTGGCCATCCATTCCAAGTTAACTAAGGAAATGCGTCCCAAGACACAGGAGGAGATAGAATACATGTATAGGGTCCCTTATTCATTAGAAATTGGCAACTTGATGTATGCAATGGTTTGCACAAGACCAGATATTGCACATGCAGTGGGAGTTGTGAGCAGGTATATGAACAATCCAGGTAAATAACATTGGGAGGTATTAAAGTGGATTCTCAAGTATTTGAGAGGTATTGCTACTCATGCATTATGTTTTGGAGGTTCAGACACTTTTCTACAAGGATATGTTGATTCAAATATGGCAGGTGATAAATATAGTAGGAGGAGCACCACAGGGTATGTTTTTACTATAGGTGGAACAATAGTAATTTGGATTTTGAAACTGCAAAAGGTTGTTGCACTTTCAACAAAAAAGGTGGAGTATGTTGCTTCTATAGAGGCTAGTAAAGATATGATTTGGTTATATAGGTTTATGGAGGAATTAGGAAAGAAGCAAGAGAATAGAAGGTTGTACTGTGACAGTGAGAGTTCCATTCATCTTGAAAATAACTCAACCTTCCATTTGAATAATAAGAATATACACTTGAGGTACCACTTCATACGATTTGCCTTGGAAGATGGACATTTGAAGTTGGAAAAGATACACACTAGCCAGAATCCTACAGACATGTTAACAAAGGGAGTAACCAAGGAGAAACTGAGTTCCTGCTTAGTTTCAGTTGGTCTTCAATAATGAAGATGAAGATAAAAAAAAATCTAGGTCCAAGAAGGTTCAGAGTCCATCATATATAGCAGCGGTGGTGTTGTTGAGATCAGTCTCCAAGTGGGAGATTGTTAGTTGTGGAGCCTGATTATCTTCCTGATTTAGAGGTCTATTGTTTTCAGCCATGTTTATACCCCATGAAGACTTTACACCCTAGAAGTATGTAAACTCTTCCATGCGGGGGAGTGTAGAGGGGGGTTACCCCCTCTACGAGGTTCTTGGGGGCTATCCCCCTGGTTGGGGGGTCTGGGAGCAAGCGAGGGTTTGGGGGAAGCGTCCCCCCATGGGAGTTCGGGGGCGAAGCCCCCAAAGGAAATATTACCTTGTAAATGTATATTGTAATTTCATTGTAAATCTGGACCATTAATTATAAGGTCACAGATCTAACGGTAGAAATTATGTTAGGGTTTTTTCCCCTAGAAGGAAACCCTCTATTATGAGGGAAATGTATTGCGGCTATGCATTATGGCGAATATTGTATTCTGAGATAGGAGACTGTGAGAGAAAGAAGAGGAAATTACAACAGGTTTGTTGTAGGTTGTATCCCTTCATTTGTTGGATAATAATAAAGGAAGGACCTAGCAAATTATCTAGTGGATGTAGCCCACACTGGGTGAACCACTTAAATCGGTGTCTCTATTGTATTGTGTATCTTCTGTGTTTTGTTTCCGCATTTGTTTTATTTATTGCTCCACGGTCCTGTTTTTCTAACATAAGGTATGCCCTCATCTTTGTGACTCCTAGATGAGCCATGTACACTGCTCTATGAGCCTCATTTAGGATCAAACTTATCAACTCGTCGTTGGGTGGTATGTAAATTCTACCTTTAAATCTCAATAATCCTTCGTTGTCCACAATCAATACCTCAAATTTTGGTACCATCATTCTATTTTGTCTAATAAAATACTTGAGCTCTTTGTACCAGTCATCGTCACATTGTAAAGTTAGAATATTTTCACGTATATTTGTTTGAAGAGGCATCACCGAAAATATGTGTGGTATCTGACTAAATGCATCCACCACTTTGTTCATTGTTCATTTTATTTAAGTAATCTCGAAATGGTACTCGCTAAGCAATTCCGCCAACATCATTGTTGTGTGTTCAAGTTTCTTTGCATAAAGATGTGATGTAGACAACATTGGTATGTTTTTAGTTCAAATTTTTGTCCAATAAGGTATTGTCTCCAAACTCTCAAGGAATAAACAATGGATAAAAACTCCAAATCGTGTGTTCCATAGTTCTCCTCATGCCTTCTCAACTTTCTCAAGCTATAAGTGATCACTCGACTATCTTGCATCAAGACTCCGCATAAGCCTTCCTTGGATGCATCAGAGCATACCAAGAAGTCTGTGTCCATGTCAGGGACCTTTAGTATTGGTGTTGTCTTCAACAGCTCCTTGAGCCTCCAAAATGCCTCTGCCCATTTCTTGGTCCAAAAAAACTTATTGTTCTTCTTCTGCAATTCCGTAATCATATTTGTTAGCTTCGAAAAACCCTCGACGAATTGTCGATAGTATATTGCTAAAACCATGAAGCTACGTACTTCGAGGAAATTCATCGGCACAAGCCATTTCATAATAGCCTTGACCTTTGTTGGATCCATAGTGATACCTTCATCAGAGATGACATTCCCTAAGTAGTGAATCTTCGATTGATAAAATGAGCATTTCAACAGCTTCCCAAACAATTTGTTCTCTCGTAGACACTGTAGCACCAAGTGAAAGTGCTCTTCATGCTCCTCCATTATCCAATAATATATCAAAATATCATCAATGAATACTTGGACGAACTTGTCCAAGTATTTGTGGAACACCCTGTTCATCAAGCTCATAAATACCCTAGGGGCGTTTTTCAATCCCAATCGTATAACACTAAACTCATAATGTCCAAACCTCGTCTTAAAGGTGGTCTTAGAGATGTCTTCCTCCTTGATCTGTAACTGGTGATACCTTGATCTTAAGTCAATTTTTGAAAACACCTTCGCACCTTTCATCTGATCAAACAGATCATCAATCCTTGGAAACAAATATTGATTCTTGATTGTTTCCTTGTTCAATTGACGATAGTCAATGTCGAGTCTCCACAACTCATCCTTCTTCTGTATGAATCTATCGGGTGCACCCCATAGTGACACACTTGGACGTATGAGTCCTAGGTCTATAAAATCCTTTAGTTACATTTTCAACTCATGTAAGTCCGGGGTCGACATTGGATAAGGCATTCTTTCTATTGATTCAGTTCTCGGTTTTAGATTGATGGTAAATTCCAATTATCTCTCTAGAGACATCCCAGGTAACTCCTCAGGGAATACGTCCAAAAACTCTCTCGCTGCCAGAAGGTGTTCTAGACCTTCTGTTACTCCCTTATCGTTAATGCAAGGATCACATAAATCTTACATCCCTTGTGCATGCTCTTCCATAGTTGTAAGGAAGAGATGAACCTCAGGGAGACTCCCTAGTTCCAACCTACCATCACGCGTCTCTGTCCCTTGTCATCGACCAAGATCAATCATTTCATCTTAAATTCAAGTATCGCATCATGCAATTCCAACCATTCCATACCGATCATGATGTCATAAGATCCTAATATTGTGACATACAGATTGGACCTTGTGACAAACTCTCCCAAGTTAAGGCTACAACCCGTCACCTTCCCTCCAAACTTTTGTTTGACTCCCAAAGCCATTTCTACAAAGATAAACTTGTCATGTTCGGCTTCCTTCACCTTAATTGTTTTTAACACTGCACCAGAAATAAAACTCTTTGTAGCACCTGGATTTATCAAAATACTAAGGGTCCGGTCAGCAACAGTACCTGACATCTCGAGCACAATCGACTGGCACTCTATCTGGCAGTTAATCATTTCTGCATGAATCCGATGGGCCTTGCCCAAATATCTCATGGTAGTGGTTCTGGCTGATCCAGATGCTCTGGTCCTTTCAACTGGGCAATCACATTGGTAATGTGTCTCTCCACATGTCCAATACCCTTTCTTTGGTCCATTACTCCCGGTACCTGAAGTAGAAGTTGACGGCCCACCGTCCTGGAAACCTAGTATGTTATGTTGATGAGTCCTAACTGATGCTACTACGGGCGACGTTGTTTTGGTGCTCTGGAAGGAGTCCACTTTTGAGGCATCGGTCATTGTGGTGTAGTGTTTGTGGATCCTCTTTGAGTGCCTCGAAATCCTGGTGAATGTCTAGCTGGGTCTAATGCTGCAACGCACTAGATGACACTTGTCCCGTTGTTCTCTCTAGAGTGTTTTTCTGACCCCTGTTGATAACCTCCTCCTCTGATATGAGGGCCTTATCATCATCATCATGCAAGGTTTGAGGCATCAAAATCCTAACCTTTGAATTATGCTAACATTAAGGCCAAACATGAACCTGTTGACCTTAAGTTTCTTGATATTCAAGTGTGGATCATACTAAAGCAGCTCCATAAAATGGGCCCCGTACTCGGGCACCATACAGTCTCCCTATCGAAAGGCATTGAACTCGTTGAGTTGATGCTCAATAAATTCCTCATAATGATACCTCTCTCGGCACTGTTCCTCAAATAGTTGCCATGACACGTCTTCAAATTCCATGTTCAATTGTGGCAGGAACGTCTTCCATCATAGAACAGAACTCCCCTTCAGTTGAAAGACCGCCTTCTAGACCTTCATGATGGAGGTCATAATCGTGAAGTGTTAAGCACATCGCCTTTCTCTCTAGCCATGCCTCGACACCTAAGTCATCTGTGGCACTCGTGGACTTGAGAAATTATCCCTCTCAAGATCTTGGTGAATACTAATAGTAATGGTTGGGGTGAGCTGTGGACCCTCAGGGGTAGAGGCACCCTGGCCTCATCTCAGTACAGATGGTTAATCAAGGCCTCTGAAAATCCATTAAAGGACCTTGTCAGACCATCATCATCCCTTACATCAATCAAATCCAGCCCAAGGACTTGTCCTTCCCCTTGGGGGATATACTCCATGGGCATGGGCACTTCTAGAGGCACCGCACCTCCTTCCACGACACCACGTTGTGAACCTTCGTGGCGTCCTCTAATCGAGATCACCAAATGGACACGTTAATTTTTAAATTAGTGCTAGGTTATTACTCAAGGGTTTATTGTAGTGGAAATCATGGTGATCCACATTCACAGGGTTGAACTCACTTTGATACCAGATGTAAAGACCCCACTCGTTACGACAACTTGTGATGCATAACAAGTGCAAAAATATTTGTTCGTGAGGGAAAAACATCAATTAATCACAACATCCTTGATGCATCATCCAATATATTACTGAACAACATTAACCCCAAAATCAACAACAACAAATCTAAGAATACTTCATCAATCCATCAGTCCTATTCCACAGATAAACACAGCACAAGAGTAATCATTCGCATAAACCCTCATGTATCAATTTAAATCCAAGGCGCAAGGGCATATAACAGTCATATTCATGGCGCAATCCCAAACACAGTACGCAATCATCCGACAAGTAGAGTTTCATTCCACGCAAGAAATCTACCATCTAAAACCATCATTAGTCAACAATCATAATCAATAACAAACCATTGTAATAATATTGAATCAACAATTATAAGTAAAACTTACAGTCATTCAATTACATCCCATTATCCTTAAACAAAACCACAGATTTAATAACATACCATTAGTACTAATCAATCAATACATTCAATAAGAATTATACATTAGACTTATACCATAAATAAGACTTATACATTAAATAAATAAATAAGATTTATACAAGAATAGACCTATACATTAAATAAGACTTACACCATAGACCATTAGTTTTTACTTTATCCATACATTAAATAAGACTTATACTATTTAATCAATACAATAAATGAGACTTTTACAATGGAGGAGACAACCATCATGAATCCAACCTACGTGTTAAAAATAGTAAACTGAAATTTAATTCATTAAATCAAGGCGGCAAAAACTATGGGAAACAATGCCCCAAAATCACAGCTAGATAGGCCATCACAGAAATCAGAATGTTATTCGTTGGGCATGGGGACGCAGGGATAACTCTGTCACCCGATAAAACACTGAATGCATAGGATGTTTTCTATAACATGGGTTAAGGGAGAATCCCAACGTGGCTAGTTTACATAACCACAGGGATGCAGAGATTATTCATAAAGAAAACATAGAGATAATTTAAATCTCAGAGTTCTTTTGAGTTTGATGTCGGGTAGATTAGTTGATATCACACAGAGGGAATTCTGTAATTACGTCAAGGGTTACTAAAAACATAGAGGTTTTTAATGGAGAAATTTCAAGTTTAAAAGAAAACAACAGTTCACACTCAAATCTTATTCTTCAATTCTATTTATTACGTTGGTTTCAAACAACCCACTGTGGTTCTAAGTGCATACGAAAGGAGTAGCGACTAATGGGATTGCCCCAAGCCCAGGGAGATAGAAGACAGGGATTAAAAACAAAATCATTATGTATTTGATATGTAATTAATGTGTATCTCAATGTGTGAATATTGTGTAAAACACAGTGTACATACAATGTAAAATTGTTGTGTAAATACAGTGTAATTCACTGAGTAAATATGGTGTTAAATCGTTGTTTGATAACACGATTTTCTGTGGTAAAGAAATGACCAAGAAAGCTCTCAAATTGCCAGCAACAAGAAGGTTAATCAATTAAAGGGTGATTAAGAATCCAAAATCTAGTATCTGTATTATCTCATTGTTTAAATTCCAGTCATTGGTTTACCTTAAATTAAGTTTAATAGGGGAGGCCAGGAACCAGGTAACACGCCATCCTTGGTGCAATGAAAAGTAAACTAAATGGCTAATGGAGGAGCTATGGGAAATCATGCCTACACTCCTGGGAACTCGTGGTGGAATAAGGGTCAAGAATCCACCCAAAGATTCGCTGACATAAAATAGAGTTCAATTCATAGTGACTTCGAAATTAAGAAGACAACGAAAATTAAATTTCCATGACAGGGATGTAAATAAGCATCGTGTTCAATACTTGCAGCACTTAGTCCATGAGGGAAGGAATTGGGTAATGGATAACCCACAACAAACACAAGGGTCTTCATGAATAGAAAAACAAAGATAAATCTTGAACTCAATCACCCACATTTAAGTGTTTAGATATAGAGATTTAGTTTAAACAAAAGCTAAAACAGAAATTAAATAGTGTTTCGCAAATACGCAGAGTATGTACTAAGAAATACGCGGGGTGTTTTTTAATGAAAAACACATAGAATACTCTAGGTAAGATCGCAAAGTAAGATCATGGAATCACTGAGTAAAATCCAAGGAAACACTAAGCAACTTTTTATGAAAATCGTAGAGCAAAGAAAAGCATTTTCATTGTACAAGCAATGTATTTGTTGGGCAAAGAAATCATCCTTCAATTATTATCCATGCACAGGAAAGAAGGGAATTTGAATCTAAATCTTTAGCACCGGAGTGAAAGACACTCGATTCGGCTCCTAGCCGATTGCTCAGGCACAGACTAATAAATTAAAGGATAAATGAATCAAAATATAAAAACACAATTTATTTGGGTTAAAACAATAAAAATGAAGAGTAAAATAAAATAATGGGCTGAGAACCGAAATGCAGTCATCCTCTGTAATAATACAACGCAGTAATAATCCCAACCAGAATCGGAAACTACAATAAAGCGCAGTAATAAAACAAAGCTCAGAAATAGAAATTTAGTGACCCTTTTGCAATTTCACATGGCGCATTAACGCCTAGATGAAAATTTATATGCATAACTAAATGAGCCCTTTTATTTTAACAGCATCTACAAAAGCGAGCTTTCAACAATAAGAAATGTGTGAACATGAAATTGAACTATCATTTAATACAAATTATGCACATGTGTACCGTAGCCAAATGCGAAGAACTGGAAGTGATTGTCTTGCGCTTGCGCTCTTTCCAACTCTGACTTGTCGACCGATGAGATATCACTGGTACCTCCCATCTAATGCTAGGGGTACTCTTCTTCCCCCTGAGCCTCCCAAGCCGCAAAGGGGTCATGCACACGATACCAGAGAATTCTAGCACCCAACTCGCCTCGCAAGGTCTAGCTACCACTCGTTACCCGAGTTGGGTATCCCAACTCCCACAAGTGAAAACTCAGTCAAGATAAATTTCGACAGCCTAATGTTATGCAAGCCAAATGTGATCCATACTCCTCCACCATATCTTTTATAGAGTTAATTAGTCATTAGTTTCCCAAACCCTCATTAGATTCATTTTTTATTTATTTAATTAGGAAAAACCTCCCCCGTACACATGTTGCCCAATCCCCTAGTTGCACCAGAAAATCAATTTTATTAATTAATTAAATTTGTCTATTTCCCTCACCCACCTAAAAGTGTTCCTAAAAACGCTCCTTGGTGTCCCATTATTCCCTTACAATTCTTAAATTAATTGCGCCTTACTTAATTCCTATTTTAGTTCATAAATAGAAAGTTCCAAGGGCGAGATTCCTTACTAAGTTAGACATTCAGCTTTTTCTTTAATTTTCCCCTTTTCTTTAAGTTTCCTTCTTCTTTTTTTGAGTTTCCCCCTTTTTCATTTTTAACTAAAAATAAATTTATCAAGTGTAGATAAAAACAACCATTTACCATTTTAATAAATTTAATCCTCCATTATAGTTTTTTTACTTTAATAATTGAGTTTGAATTTCTTACCCCCCATCTTGTTACATGTTTATTTATTATTTTTCTTTAACCACATGTTCAGCTTAGACCTAGGTTTTAATTTCACTAGACTGGGAAACAATGTTTAAGGGAACTTTTAGTTATTAAATTTCTACTTATCACAAAATTCATTTTAAGGGCCTCTAAGGAATAAGGACCCTGCCTTATTGTGCGCCCCTTAGAATCATCGTGAGCGACTGTCATAGTCTTCCCTCATGGCATCGTGGTTCTTCTCGAACTAGTTAATTGTTAACCTACAGTTAGATCCACGGTGGGAGTGTTATTAGGTTGTGGTAGGATTTTTTCCACACCTCTCCCTCAATGTCTCTAGTTGTCATGCGTGACCCCTTTACTCCTAATGTGAGTCTAGTCGGAAAGCTATCGTCAGCCTGCATCCATCAACAAATCATGTCATCAATAATAATCAACATCATAATATCTAATCATATGTACATAGGTCACATCAACGACATTCAAACCCTAACAATCCACTCCCTAACTCGATCTAGAGTCCAAGGGGTTTTATCAATGCCTCCGCATCCTCAATGTCCAAATTCCTACACACTCAGGAGAACCCAGTTAATAGCACATGTATATGTAAATGAAACAAAATAACATATCATCAAATCCACAATATCTCATAATCATAATCAAAAAATCCAATAGTATAACGACTCAGATCACTTGCACACAAGTGTACTCAAAGAATAAGTTCGCTCAGTGCGTGCAAGAGAGGGATGTTACAAATTTTGTATACGCACTTCGGAAAAATATGCTTCGGGAGATTTGAAAGGTTGAAAATGCATGAAGTCCCGAAGGATGAAGTACCAAAGAACACAGTCCCAACACTAGACATATGGAGGCTAAAAAGAAAAGGGTGAAAGAAGAGGTAGCGCTTAAATTAATAAGCATGTGGTTTTGAACATATGGTCACATGTAAATGGTTTGAAGGAAGAGCCTCTACAGAACCCGATTTCTGCAATATTTACATACACATGGAATCAAGTTAAAAATAAATTGATCCATACTTGTGATCGATCTATGAAAATCACTCTCACTAAGTTAAAAGAATTAACAATAATGTTTGAATAATAATAGTGATTATTGTTAATGTTAAAATGAAGAGATGTGATGGTCCAAACAAAGGGACACAATGTTTCATAGGTCACACTAGTTGGAAGATATTTAAATGAGAAATAGTGGTGAGAATAAAGTGTCTCTAAAGTCAAGATCAGAATATTAAAACAGAAACAAAGTCCAAGAAGAAGAATAGTTGGTTCATATGAAGTGAGGTTGGAAGGGAGGAGCATGGAAGGATTTATATCATTACTAAAAAATTATAAATACAAGGGATTTGGATCTTTCTAGGGTTGGTTCCCTAAAGATAAGGGAGTTGGAGCTTCCTAGGGTTGGTGTCCTAAATACAAGGGAGTTGGTGCTTCCTAGGGTTGGTTCCCTAAAAATGAGGGAGTTGGTGCTTCCTAGGGTTGGTGCCCTGAAGAACAGGATTGGTGTCTCCTGGAGTTGGTACTCTAAAAAGTATTGGTGTCCTTCACTTTTATTTATAAAAGCTTGTAATTCCTAATAAATTATTTATATAATTGATCTTGCATACAATTCATTGTTGATTTATTGTGGTAATCAATAAAATATAAAAAGTAACTGCTAATTGTGAAAAAGGGATAATATTGATTCACCCCCCTCTAAGTATTCCAACAATAAGTATCAAAGTGGGTGCCTTTAGCACAGTCTAACAACTGGAAGGTAGATCCTGAAGATGGATCAACAAGAGGGAATGTCTAAGAACAAATCACCCTTGTTCAATGGAGGAGGCTATGCTCTATGGAAAATAAGAATGAAAAAAATCATGTTGGCTCTTGATTTTGATATTTGGAAATATGTTGTAGATGTTTACACTGTACCAACTACTCCACCCAAAGATATCGCGGGAAAGAAAATATGCAATAACAACTCAAGAGAAGTTAATGAAATTTTAGGAGGGTTGACAAATTCTATATGTGTAAAAGTTATGCATTGTAAATCAGCCAAAGAAATATGGGACAAATTGGAGGTTGCATATGAAGAAGATAACAAAGTCAAGGAAGCCAAACTACAAACCTATAGAACTCAATTTTAAAATCTAAAAATGAAAGAAGAAGAAGAAATTGTTGAGTGCCTTCATAGGGTAGATGAAGTGGTTAATTCAATCAGAGTGACGGGAGAAGAAATTACAGATAAACCTATTGTGCAAATAATACTAAGGCCATTACCTATGAGATATGATGCAAAGATTTATACAATTGAAGATAGATCTGATCTAAACACACTCACAGTTGATCAACTTCATGGAATTTTTACAACATATGTAATGAGAACAGGGAATGATAAATCAACAAAAGATGAAACAACCTTTAAAGAATCTAAAACAAAGATGATGCAGGAAAAAAATACCAATGATGAGTTATCAGAAATATCAGATGTAGAAGAGGCCAACTTTATAAAGAAACTCCAGAAAGAATTTGGAAAATATAAAGGAAAGTTACCTTTCAAGTGTTTCAACTGTGGAAGAATTGGACACTTTGCTAACAAATGTCCCTATCCCAAGCAAGAGGAAAATTATGAAGAAGTTCACAACCATAAAAACCAATACAATAAGAAATTTTATAAGAAAAAGAAAAACTTCTACTCTAAAGAATACATCAACTCTTCATACATAAGTGAAGATGAATATTCAGAGCTTCTATTTATGGGAATGAACACTCAAAATAATGATGTAGATTATGAAGAAAATTATGAATCTGAAGGTGAAGTGAACCTAGAAGAAGAAGTGATTAGTGCTCTTGAGGAACTAAGAAATTATAAAAGTAAGAACAACCTACTTAGGGCACAACTTCAATAATTTGAAGAATCATATCAAGCAAAAGAAATATATGCATTAAGAACTATCAAAGAATCAGAGAAAATCATCGATGATTTAAAATCCCAGCTCCTGGAAGATAATAAAATTGAAGAAGTCATTTTAAAATAACTTAGTGATAAAAAAAAAAGCATGTGAGATATTAGAAGTTGAGATTAAGCTGCTAAAAAGTGAACTTGAGAAATAAAAGAGCTCAAAATTTGGAAATAGTTCAAATATCTTTGATGAAATTCCCAGTAGTCAAAGATCACCAAACAACAAGACTAGTTTGGGATACACCCAAGCCTCAACTTATACATCACAAGGATCTGTCAAAAGACCAATTAGTTATGCAAATGATCTAAAGGGATCCTTAAGAAGATAAGATAAATTGGAAAATATGATACCATTGAACATTGTTCCACATAAACAGAAATCAACATTCCCTACTAAAGTAAAAAATGACAAGAAGAAAACAATCACCAGAAGGAATACCCCTAAACATCTATTTATTGGATATTGATACTCTTGTAATCATTTTGGACATAAGTCAGTACATTGCAAAGTGTATGGAAAATACAATCGTAGAAATATCCAAAGATATAAGATCAATAAGTACATGAAAAAGAAGAGAAACTATAACTCATTTTCTCCCTTGCAAAACTTCAATATTTAATGCAAAAAATGAAACAACTATGATCATAAAACCAGAGAATGTAGATTACCAATGCAATCCCTAAAAATAGAAAACCCTAAACCCGCATCATATTTTAGGAGATATAGTTGTTGTATCATATCTATAGCTACCATAGAACCGTTTGTCATACCTTAGAATCCACGATCTGGGTTTTCAGGATCTTTTTAGAATCAATAGCAGAGATGGAGGTGATGCAACTTCGTCAATAAAGTCTAGTGATAATACTCACACTGTACAACTATTTTGAATGTAATTCGAAGGTCGCATTCCAACTCAAAATAAAAGCACTGTGTAATTTGGCAATGGTGATAGAAACAAATCCTACATCAACGCTTTAGAAGACCAGATGGGCGAACCGTAAGGATAAGGCCACAAGACTAATTCTTGAGTTAATATCCACTTATTTATGGTTTCATGCTGCCGCATGCAAGACTCCAAATCAGATCTGGACCACCTTGGAAGGACTCTTTGGAAACTAATATGAGATGCGAGGTCATATGCTTAAGGTAGAGTTGAATACCTTAGACCCTAAAAGTTTTGATAATATACATGATTTATTTACTAAATTTAAGTATTTGATATTGAACTTGGGTCAATGTGCTATTGACAAGTCTACACGAGAGAAACAACTTATTATAACAATCTTGGCCAAGCTAAAATCATAATATGATGTATATGTCTCCAATTTCCATTTTGACATATGTCTTTTAGGGTCAAATTGGAAAATGACTACGATGACTCAGTTCATTGAGTCTCTCACACAAGAGCAGATGAAACTCATACATATGGGCATCATGAAGGATCCCAAAGCACATGCATTCACCATTCATGATGGAAAATCATCATCCAATCAGAAATCAAAGCAGAAACGAAAGGAGCTATTACATCCATAGTCAAAGAAGGAGGTGTTGACAATTGCAGCTATGTGAGACATTCTTCAACTTACAAACCTGTGAGATGTGGATCATGTCATCTATGTGAGACTTTATCCAACTTACAAACCTGAGATAAATCCCCTAAGAAGGGTATGTGGTTCCTATCTGAGACAGAGCTGGAACTTAGAGATGACCTCCTCCATTCAAAGAGTTGAGAAGAACTCCAAATGATTATCCTGTGGGAAAGGTGATCTGTTGAGTTGGAAGTGCATGTGGCTGAGCATAAGGTGAACATGTGAAATCCCAAAGTGTTGGGTGCATCATCATGAGAACATAAATGAAGATGATGTATTAGCCTCCTCTGAGCAGCAGATTTGATGAGAAACTCCAGATGACTCTCTTATGTGATGCAGTTGGAAGAAAGATCTGTTGAGTGGAAGTGCCAGTGGACAATCACAAGTGAACGTGTGAAGAACTGGTTCTTTTGTGTAATGTAGTGAGCCAGAGATATGGACATCCCTATGGATGTGCCCCTAGTGGATGAGCACTAGTGGGTGTATCATATCCCTTGCTATATTGTTCAAGAGTCAGACCTGCATGTAACCCTAATTGTAATGTAAAGGGTATAGGTTGGCCCCACCTTAATGTGATTAGTAATAAATGTAAAAGATAATCAATATGGTTAATATTAATTATAATTTTAAAATAATCTTCTTCATCACTTTCATACATAGGTTGATTGCTTTTACAGTGCAACTGATAATTTTCCTGCTGAAGTGAACTCTCTGAAGAAAAAGAAATAATTTGTTGCTCATCAACTTCAAGATCGCATTCATCATAGTTATCAAACAAAGGAGATATATTGTATGTTTCCATGCATGTTGGGAAAGAAATGTGTTCTTCTTCATCATCTGGATACTTATCATAAACAGGATGATTATATTAAATTTATTAATCTTGACTTTCAGAAACCTCCATTTCTTGATAATCTAGTAATGATGATTGAATACTAGCAGCTTGATCAAAATAAGAATTTAGAACAATAGTTTGATCATGACAATAATTATTATGAACATTTGGTACAATGAAAAATGCACTTGGATTATCGTTTCCATTATCAATATCATTACCAAAATAATATTTTCCAAGAGCTAATTTCTTATGGTATTCAATAAGCCATTGGCCTTCTCAAGGATCTAGATCAGCAGAGGATTCATCATCTTGTCTTTGATTTGCTTGAAAGACTGGAGGGTCTGCAAGTATTTCTTCATTTTTACTTGCAATCATGTCATCTTCATTCTTACTGCTACAAGAAACCTCTTCTTGATTTACTTCAAAGTCTTCTTCATATAAATTTGCCTGATCTGTTTGAAGGAGATCTTATTTTTCTGCAAATTCTTCTTCATATATTTGACCACAATTTCTATCATGTTCTGATTTTTCATCAGCAAATTGATTATCTTTACAATATTGTTCAATGAAATCTAAATTGCAATAGTCTTCAAAAATAAGATCAGTTGGATATTTCCTCCTGCAATACTTATGGAAGGAAGCATGAAATTATTTTAATGATGAGATGCTGGAAGGAGGAAGAGACTTGTACCAATGACGATCATCTCCTCCCTGACTAAACATGAACAGTTTCATCAAAACATCTTCATGATGAATATCTATTTGATCCATAATATTATGAAACTCAAACAAGTGTTGTGTGATATTATAATCTTTATCCTCTCTAAAACTAGGAATATAATATCCCCATTCTTTAATATTAGGAACAACGTTTGGAAAACCAAAAACATTTGTAAAATACAAAGGAGAAAACCTCGCAGCAATCCGAGCAGTGAAATAACTTGGCATCTCGAAACCATTGGAGTCGTCAGTGAATCATGTGGAGTCTCCAAACCAAGGAGTTTCTAGGTGAATGATCAGAGCTCGTTGAATGCCTATCCCTTGTTCACCATCAAGGAATATATCTAAGATTTTTTGTACCCCAGGGAAGATATAGACCTTCAAAACTATCCCTGGAAACAGTGCCAAAAAGATGTTGGTGCATATTTCGAGAGTTTGCCTGAGATATCCCTTCAGTTTCAACGATTTTTCAAGATCCAAAACTGGCATAGTCTATTTTTCGTCTGGTTTTTTCCTGGTATTATTTCGACCAAATGCCATTTTTTCCTACAATGGATTCGCCAGGTCAAAATGAACCTTTTCACATATTCAATATTTTTTTCACCATCAAATACCAAAATTTAACTTTGTCGTTCTCCCAGGGAAAAACGATTTTGTTTCTCCGTACCCGGCAATGGTGCCAAAAAGATGTTGTTCCTGAGTTTGATTCTAAGGCTCAAAGAATAATGTCAGGCATCAAAGGTTTTAAATGAAGTATTTTTATGGGTTCTTTTTTCTACCTTCAGTTTTCTGAGAAATAATCTTTAAATGAAAGTAATGATAAGACAGTACAGAGGTTGTATCTCATTATCTAAGTGCAATTATAATGTCAAATGGTGTAGAAATGATATACAAAACTGTTAAAACAAATTCAGGTATCAATTATAGATAAGTCTCACCTTGTTTACAGTAGAAGAAAAGTAGAAGATGCACCCTTGAAAGGAGATAAAAATGCAGTAATTCACACAGGTCACAGGTCTCGTTTTACTCACAGTAATAACAGAGGAAACGTTGTTACTCAATGAACTTATGATATATTATGATAACATTAGATGTAGTATTAAATTGTAATCATTCACTCTACAAGAACTACAGAAAGAAATTCAGAGAGACAGAAACACAGAGGAAACACATAACTCAAATTGAACGAAACTTAGAATCTATGTCTGCACTTTTATTGATATTCAAAAAAGTTTTCTCTTTTACATTCAATAAGAAGCATCTATGTTGGGATAGAAGCCTCTAGCATTGGGATGGACGGATCCTTGAATAGATCTAAAATCTATTTATTTATACAAAAATTGTCTCAAAAAAAAAACCCTTGAACTTCCCACAACATCTGCCTAAAAATAGAATACAATGTGAATGAAATATAGCATGCATATATTGTTGATTTTTGATTCGATGTGTTGTCGCTTCATCTGTCTCTTCTTTTGCTCACAGATGCACTCATTTTCCTTTGTTCTTTGAACTAGGTACACATGTCCATTAAGGCCACCACAATAATTTGGCTTACTGTCTTTTCCATTTGATTCCATTGTCATGTGTCCCTTCGGATGTGTTCACTGGGATAAAGAATTGCAGTTGAATATATGGGGGAAGTAATTGGACAGGTAGCTCACCGTTGGCTCATTACGGGATGGATAACAGTTACAGGGAAGAGTAACCATTCATGAATAGGACGATGTGGAGACAAGTATCCAATAAAGAGGTGGGATGAGTGTATGTGAGAATGTAGGTTGTAGGGAGAGACTATATCGGGAGAATGGATGGTGTGACAGACTAGAGAGAAAAAGGTAAAGTGGGTGGAGGAAGTGGACACTTTGTATGTTCCTTCATTTTCTCCCAGCTATACTCGCTTTTCTTTGTGGCAGCTTCTCCTGGATCTTGTTTACTTCCTGGACTATGATCTGATAGAACATCTACATTTGGATTGGAATAAACACTTGATGCATCAAGCTTCTTTGCAGCCTTTCATGTTACCATAATCCTCAAGAAAATAAAACTAGCATGCTTGAAACAAGAGAAGTCTGTAAGCTTTTCACTGAGTGAAAAACTACTAATAGAAAATGGTAAAATAACTTTGAAATTCGAAGAGATTTATTCACAAAGTCTATCGATCTTCGTATAGATCTACTGACAAAGAATTTATTAAAAACTTAATGGAATTTATTGCATGGTGATTCGCAATCTTTATTAAAATCATTAACCTTAGTCAATCATAAATGTCATTAACAATTTGGTGGTTCTGCATTTGGAGGTTTTGAATGTGAGAGGGAAGAAATCTCTCGAAGGCCGAATTCACGGAGAAATTAATATCTTATTAATCACTTTTATGTTTTAATTAATCATGTTTTAAACATTGATTTATCCTTAAGTACTTCAGAGGTTTGGCGTTCGGGAGTTTTGGATGTAGC
Organism: Picea glauca; assembly: GCA_000966675.3. Lineage (NCBI taxonomy): Eukaryota > Viridiplantae > Streptophyta > Pinopsida > Pinales > Pinaceae > Picea > Picea glauca. Next base: position 695,505 of record JZKD02S1673646.1, on the reverse strand, counting down.
ATGATAGAAAACCTTCGAAGGTCGAATCCCCAGAGTAAACGTTTGAACCATTATATATATATTGGGGCTTCAGAGCTTGAAGAGTTCATTTGTTTAAAACTATGGTTCGTACTTCGGCGGTTCGATGCTCGAGAGTTTTGGATGTGACAGGATGGAAATCTCTCGAAGTCTGAACTTGTGGAGTAATTAATTATTACTTAATCATGATTAATTAAAGTTGTTAACTTCTTTATTAACTCTTTGAAACACATTTTTGTTTTTTAGTAATATCCAATGCTTCGGCACTTTGATACTTCAGCTCTTGTGAACTCAATATTTGTTTAAAACTCCCGAAGGCAATCTCCCAGAGTGACGTGGCAGATATGACGTCATTGTTGATGATGTGTCAAGAGAAGAGAAGTGACACATGTCACATGGAAACATGTGAATCGTCCAACGGAAATGTCAAAAATAAGTGCCACATGTCAGCCCAAGAAAAGACTTTTAAAGGACACATGTCATATGACTTATACACAAGTCCTTTAGGAATTATCACAAGTGACTACCTTTGGGACTTTGGAGTTTCGTAGTTTTTTGTTGTTTAAAATCCTTGGAATACCCGAAGTGCGAAGCTCTGAAATGATCGCTAAATATTTCCTTTTAAAACTCGGGCAGCTTCTATACTTCGGATATCATTAGAAAGATTCGATCAACTTATAGTAACTCATCGACGAAGGATATTATAAGCATCGTATTGAAGAACAACGATCCTTGGATTTATTTTTTAAAAAGGAAATTCTCTAAGTTCTTTTTGTTTTTTTGGGTAAAATTTTCATTTCTAAGAGGTAAAATCTAAAGTTCAAAAGCTCAAAATTATATGTGTTCCAACAAATTATATTGTTTTTTATTCATCTTCTTTAACTTAATTATAACAAATCTTTGAACAATTTTAGTTGGTTAACAGTCAGTTTGATACATAATGTGTTTGTATTTCAAATTATTTGTGATTGCATGGAACGTTTGTTATTTGAACATATTTATATGTAGTTGCATATATTTAAAAATGTTTCATCTTCTTTAAGTATTTTCAATTGTGAAATTGAAAAATGTTAAATGTCTAATTAAACTTTTAATTGGAGATGAAATTCTACTTTTCATGTTGATATAATTAGATGTAATGATATGGTTGATATGCATGTTTAATAGTACAACATTTTTTAAGGATATGTTTACATGATGATTCAAAAATTGAGTTTGTGTTCATTTATTTTGTAGATTTAAAAGTAATATTAACAAAAAATGTGGTTTACGATTAAAAAATTAAATTTATAACATGATTTTGTGATAATTTGGTTTTTAACTAAAGTAGTGTTTGTTAGTTTACATACTTTTATCATTTATTTTGAAAATATTTATAAAATTATGTCCCCAATGTTGAGTAAAACCACAATTAATGAAGTAATATTTTAAAATTCGATAGCAATCAATTTACGAAATAATGACAAAAATAATGATAGGAATATTTGCATCCATAAAATTTTAAAGCCAATAGAATGTTTATCATTGGAGATCGTAACTTTTTTATAATAACAATTTTTAGTGTAGAAGAGTTTATTCAAAAAGAGTAATTAGTACAATGGAAAATAATATTTAATCATATGTAATTTGTTTTTTGAAGAAAACAAAATTAGCTAGAATGAATATGTATAATGAACTATCTATGAAATTATAGTTTCAATTTTATAATTACAGTTTCAACCATAATGAACTTTGTAATTTATAAAAATAAGCATGATGATGATAATCATCTTATAACAAACATAAACAACATCTAAAATACACATTTATATTCTCTAGCTAACATCATCTAATTATATATACCTCTAACACATATAAACATCATTAATTAGCTAGCACACATATCTAATAATTTAACCGGGTATCATCATTGTGATCACATCTAACAAAAGACAAGCATTGTCTAACATCATCATCACACACATTTAACAAGCATAATTTAACATACACATCTATCAAGAACATTTAACATTAAACATATTTAACATGACCTAGAAATGTACACATCAACATCAACATATAAATTAATTAAATATATCATCATGATCGACAGGAAAAATGCATGTCTAATGAACAATATTATAACATACACATATATCAAGCACATTTAACATCCAAAACTAACATGACCTAACAATATACACATCAACATCAACATATAAATTAAGTACATCATCAACATGATCAATAGAAA
>JZKD02S1673646.1:608852-682838 GCA_000966675.3 Picea glauca | reverse complement strand
CGATCTTTCCTTTCACAATATCCAGCACTTTATTCTTAGCAAGGATGAGGTCAATCCTTGTCTTCCATGCTCTGAAGTTAGAGGCTCCATCTAGCTTGTTCTCAAACTTCATAGATTTCATCATGGTTTGCCTGACTTGGTCAAACCCTAGATTTGACCAGAAATCCAAACTTCACGTCTTGGCCTTTTGAGTGTACCAGGAGATGCGTTGAGCTAGGGCGCACTGATCTATCTGAAGATTAGGTTAATCTCGTCACTTAAGGTGCCTCTACAAGAGGTTTGGGGTTTCTGCAACTGCATCTGTTGGTAACCCTAGTTGCAGTGCTTTTGGAAGATGCTCATGCTAGTAACCCTAGCGACAGTTCCTCAACGAGCTCAATGTCTAGCGGCTATGTTTCCTTCCAGCGTTTTAGGCTGACTGAAGGGGTGTGGGCCCATAACCTGTTAGACTATAGAAGATGGTGTGCTCGTTTTACCATTGACAATACCCTCGTCACCCAACCATAGGTCGAAGCATCCCTCCGAGCACCTTAACCTTGACTGAGAAATTCCTTCGGAAGCAAACCCTAGGCTAGATAGCCAAACAAAGGGCGGCGCATCTCTCCTCAAGGATACCACAACACAAAAGACTGATCAGATAGTCCCAAACCCTAGCCAAGAGATATCCAAGCCAATACTGAAACTAGTTGTTGTTGCAGCTGCACCTGCAACCCTCCTCCAAGCCTGTGCACCAGACTGCAACTGTTGTGCAGAACTGGCTCTGTCTGCAACTGCTGAGATACTACAAATGAGAACTAGTGCCCTGTATTTATAGTAATCCTGCCAGTTTGTTGGGGCCAACTTCTCCTTCTGGGCATGTGTTTGTTCAGTATATTATTATTAATTATGGCCGACTTCTTCTCTTAGAGGCTAATAGCCTAATATAAATTATCTTCTTGAGCCGACAAGGCTTCTAGGGTTATTAGCCAACTCATTAGGGTTTCTCTTGCTTCCCGGAGTCTTTTACTCTCGTCAGGTTCACATGTAGAGGTAAATACCTCCCGTAGCTACCATAATATTAACAATTGGAGCACTGATGTGCACCAGTGCGCATGATACAATGGAGGGCACCGGTATATGTTTTTTGACACAATCCTGCATTGTTGTGTAAATGTTTTTATTTAACCATATGACGGTGTGCTCTACTAATATCACATTGGTGCTTCCAGTGTTACGTTGTACACCATATATTTTTAAAAGAATGCTATTACGATGCGTCATTATTTCTCGGTGCATCCTTATTTTTGTAGCGCACTGGATAATATTGTTCTTTATTTGAAATAACCATGCTACGGTGCGCTAGTTTTGAGGGAACTGATGCACCTATTGTCGAAAACACAATGGTGCATTATGTACTTATAAAAGAACTGGTGTAAAAACATTTGTTAAAACCTCTGCCCACTAACCTCCACTAGTATCATCCGCTATAAACAAATTTTTGGAATACTTTTATAGGGGTGTCCGCCAAAACCTCTGCTATAGGGTATTTTCCTTGTAGTGTATGAATGTCTTTCTTCTTATTTTGTTTGGTTAGAACAAACACAATACATTTTCCTAGAGTTTTGACTTGAGAATCATCACCAATAGCAATTTCAGATTTGATAGAAGTAGCAATGCTAGAAATCAATTCTTTGTTACATGTCATATGATTGTTGCAATTGTTTTCCAACAACCAAAGGGCCTTGGATACATTTTCTCTTCCTTTGTCTTGATCTGACTGTTTCTTTCTACATTCACTCTCATAGTGACCATACTTTTTGCAATAGTAGTACTGTATTCTGGATTTTTCTATCCATTTTTTGCCTCTTCCTCTTTGATTTTGTGAGTATTCAGACTTTTGTGATTGTCTTTAGTGTTCTCGTGTGTGTCTGTCTTCCACATTATGATTATCTCTGCCTTTTTTACTTCTCCCTCTATTTATTCTGCCTCTACCTCTGCTAAAATAATTTTGAGTCTTGAAAGCAAGTTCCATAAACCCTTATTCCAAGTTGATACTAGTTTCATGTGACAGAAGTGATCCCATCGGTTCTTCTATTGAGAAACTAGATAAATCTTTGAATTCTAGAATAGTTATTACAACCATTTCAAATTTCTTGGGCTAACTTCTCAGAACTTTTTCAAAAAACTCTTTGATGTTCAATCTATTCTCCAACAATTTTGATTTGATTTACAATACCCATCACATTGGTCATGAATTAGTCAACATTCTCTCTCTCAATCATCTTTAGGATTTCAAATTGAGTTTTAATGTCTAAAGCTTTATTGTCTTCATCTTATCATTACCCTAGTAAGCTGATTTGAGAATATCCCAAGCTTTTTTTTGCAGTGGAAGCACAAGTTATCTTTGAGAAAATAGATTCATCTACAGAATTTTGAATCGAATATTTGGCTTTGTTTTCTTTATCTCTATTCTACAATAGTATTTCTATGTGCATTTGTCATGGCAGTGAGATCTGTTGCGGGTGGCTTTGTGCAACCATTTTCAATTAGGCTTCATCCTATGAATTATGTGAACATGTCTCTTTTCCTATTGTTTAACATATCGATCAACCCTCTTTTCATTTCAAAAAACTCTTCATCAAACGGATAGATTTCCCATCTTTTAAACTATTTTTTTTAAGCAAAGCCTTGGTTTTAGTCGTTGATCTATGATGATCAACAGTCGGATTTCATCTTGATGTTATTTTGCTCGTTGTGCAGGTATTGATTGTATATGAGGGTTGTTATGATTACACTGGGCTATGTATCCACTAGGAAGCACTTAACCGGCCTACTAGAAGATCGAGCCTTTGGGATCCTTTGAAATGAAACTTTATATATTATAATAATAATAATAATAATCTATTTTTAAGGTCACAGCCAAGTCAGCACACCAAATTGGTGTATGAGACCCCCTTGTTTGTGGGACAAGGGGCCCCCCTCTGCCCAGCGATTTGACTGCTAAAGTCTACGAAGGTATACATACCCTACCCCCCTCTGGATTTGAACCTGTGACCTCTTAAGAGGAAACACATGTTCTTAACCATTAGGCCCACTCAGTCTTAACACTGGTCTAGTTAATTGGCCACACCGATCCCACCTGTCTCATTGCTTAACCAAACGATCGAACTCTACTCTTCTACTTTGTAACTAGACATCGGGCCATTGATCCCACTAGACCACCCGTCGATCGGGCCACCAGCCACCTGGACCTACAACTGCAAACCCTTAACAATTTTCTCTAGTCTGGTTGCCCACCGAACTGCTAGTCCAACCGGCCAACGGGGGAAGATGGACCACCGGAACACCGGATGATCGAGCCACCGCGGTTCCTTGATCAAGCTGCACAATCGATCACGGGTCCGGTCTGATTCCTTTGATCTGAGTCGTTGATCCCTTTGATCAACGGTCGGATTTGGAAAAATCAACACAAACTGCCACCGGGTCACTGGGGTCACGGAGCCACCCGGATAGTTCTTCGCTCGTTTGAGGGTTCTGGGGCCGGTCCAGTCCAATCCGCTTGAAGTGATTTCACTCGTTGATCCTATGATTATCAATGGTCACGATTTTATCTTGCTAAAATCACTCCTTCACGATCTCATCCTTCTAAAATCGCTCGGTCTGCTCTCCACTCTTTGAAGAGACTTAAACCTCTAGCTCTGAGACGAATTTCAGTTGCTATGGATTGGTCTACGAGTTACTCTTGAAACCATCTGCTCTCAGAATTGATCTGTTCTCCTCTAGGATCAGTCTGCTCTCCACTTTGTGAAGAGGCTTATGCCTTCTGCTCTATTATTGTCAGGTGCCTAAATCGGTCTGCTCTGATACCATGACAAACTTTAAAGCCAGAGAGGCAAATAAACAGCAAAACATAAATGCAAGAAAATGACAGGGGGGATCTCAAAAAATCTAGAAAGGGATCTCAACAAATCTAGAAAGAAACAGCAGTAAACACTAACTTAACTGAGAGATTAACTGAATTCTAACTAAACTGAACTGGGTGAGCTGGCAGATAAGGAAACAGGGAGATTAATTTTAACAATTCTTGCAAGTGCTTGAATGGTTCAACCCAAATCAATTAACTAAGTTATATTAACTTTGTTCCTGGCTCCAGTTTTAGGGCATCAATCATCACAACTCCAACAAATTATGTGGTTTAACCCAAGTTTCTTGACCCCGTACAGGGTGTCACCACCTGTTATCTTGCATTGAATTATTCTCCAACCTGTGCATAAGCTCTGAAACCACTTAGAGGCAATCTGTGACTTCCTAAGTAGACAGGTTAATTGAGACTTGTGCTACAAGCTCGTATCAGATATTCTTCTCCATTGAGTTATCCCCTCGGGAAGTTGCGTAGCTTTGAATCTGCACTTTCTTCACTTCAATTTAGGAAAAAATATTTAGGAGATGATTTACGGTTTCATTTAATCCACATCCAACATCCTTGACCAGCTATTTTTAAAATTAACACTTTCCAGCTTTGAATATGCACTTTTTTCCCTTCATTAGGACAAAATCTTTGAGAGATGATTTAAGGTTTCATTTAACTCGCATCCAACATTTTTTATTTTAAAATTAACACTTTCCAAATAAGGAAATCTAAGAGATGATTTTTAGCATTTGTGGAGGGAATTCTTAGAAAAATCATCAATGTAAGCTAGTGCATCACCAAGCACTTGCTGGCACCAAACCAGCCAAATACCCTACCACATTTTCAATAACCAATTAAGTTAAATTAAGTTAATTCCTTGGACTAGAAATACATTGTTTCAATGGTATATAAGAACAATGTGTAATTTTTAAGTTATAGTAGTATGCAGATGATGTCAAGATTTGCTACATAGTAGATTCTTAAACCTGACTTGAAAATACCCTGAATTTATTTTACTTTAAAATTCAGAAGTGGTGCTCCATGATGATTGTGAATATGTTCCTTGGGAAATGAAAGTTGTCATATTATATGACAAATCTATCCTTGGCCAATGAAAGCCATCATATTACCTTACAAATCCAACCTTGGCCAATCAAAGTTGTCATATTACCTGAATTTAACAATAATCTGCTTCAAAACTCAGAAGAGTGTTCCTCTTAAGAGGTTACTTCTTAATATCTTCCTTGGACGATGAAAGTCGGCACATTACCTGAGAAAACCTTTCACAACTTGGCCAAGTATGAACTGGATAATCAAAACACCTATTGTTGTGTGTTATAACTTTAATAAAAGTAAATATGAAATCTCTAGCTGCATAGGCACAAAACAAGACAGAATTTACCAATCAAGTTATCTCTGCTAAGCAAAGAAATATGTAATCCATAATGTTGAGCCTGCTAGTAGATAGTACAAGAATCTTATAGCTTTTCACTTGATTATTTTGGCATCATGCAGCCATAACCTCTTTCTCATTTAAAATATTCACCTTCCTTTCATTTGAATGCAATCAACAAGAAAACCTTTTCCACATCATCAGTTTTATTAAAGACTTCTTTGATGAAGTCACTACAGATATTTCTTAAAGTCCTCCCATCACTATCATTGTCACATCTTTGCTTGCTAAGTTTATTAGGTAATATGTATCAAGGCATGTTGCCCAGGAGGATGGAGGTTTGACTTTAAAGTTTGAATATGAATAATTTATCAGCACTATCGAGAGCTATTGACAGTGAACAGTTGGTTACAACTTGTTGACACTTGCAAGTAAATGTTCCAGAAAATGCACATAGGAAAATATTAGAGAAAGTGTAGCCGGAAGGATGTCAATATATCAAGGCATAGAAAAATAGTATACCTTATAGTAGTGTTGAGGATAAGATATGAAATGATCTTACTCAAGCATTTTCAGATTCTGCTTGGCTAAATAAAAATAGACGGGAATATCACCCTAGGTTTATATCCATGAAAAATAAAATCCTAACTCACAAGTATCAATTACAAGTGCTTAGGCTAGTCTTTTTCACAAATAAAAGCTTGCTAAAAAATTCATTTTAATATGATTTTCTGAATATAATAGTTGTTGAAAACAAGTGTAAAGATATAATTAAGACACCAAGATGATAATCAAGACAGATGAGACATAAAGAAATCATGTATTTCATTCCAATTCTCCAAAGAGTCGTTCCCTTTACAAAATCTCATACAGAAATTTCGGACCAAAGTCAAACTTAGACATCCCCAATGGAACATGCAAAAGGACCTCTAACAGAAAACCAAAACTGAACTCTAAAATCTGGATCATCTTGCCACAGATTGTTTCTCACTTGACTCTACACAATAGCCTTTGTCAGTCATGAAAACTAATTCACAAACAAACAAGTCTACACAAACTATCAAAGATAGATCAACACCTCTAAAAAACAAGTGTCTAAATGATGTAATTCAGCCCTGAATGTTGTTGTCTACAATAAGACCCTGCTATCATAAAAGAGCATTAGGCTTGAGATAAATTAAGGAATGAATGAAAACTGAACTGTATCAACATAAACTCAAAGAGAAAACCTTAGTATGTTTCTCCTTCTATCCTCCCTCTATTCCTCCCTTTCCTTTTTCCTTTACGCAAATTAGAATTGGTTGAAGTAGTTGAACCAACTCATTAGTTAAGTTAACTAAAACTCAACCAACTTTTAGTTAAGGGGGGAAAAGTCATAAATCATAATAAGGGTTTTAAATAAATAATAACTAGTAGGTGAGACCCCGTATGACTCCCTTTAGATCATAACAATCATAACATAACTAGTTAGTTAAGAAAAACACCCCTCCTTGTGACTCCCCTCATCACATTAACATTTGACAATTTAGCTCATTGATATTTTGAATTATTTTCAAAAATGCATTACTCGTATATCCAAAAATAAAATATGTTGTCCAAAAATTCCTGAAGTCATATGTCATCAACAATAGATAAAATAAAATAAAACTCAAAATCCATATTTCCCACTCTGAGATGCAATCTTTCCTTGATTGTTGTTGTCACACTTTGATTTTTATGTATTTTCCTTTGGTTTCATTGAGCCTTTATGATGCAGGAGCATCCCTCACGACAAGCGAGCCAACGTGGAAGTGGAAGACAGCTGGAAGACGTCCAGCGCAAGTTTTTGAATTTTCCCTTGAAGTTGATGCGTCAAGCATAAATGAGATCATTTAATGAAGGTGCCTTGGTAAAAATCTAATCAGACCTTGAGCGCCCCGCTCTCGTCTGAGATAGACAGAGGCATTTATAGTAGTAAATGTAGGTAGGTAGATTTGAATATTAGATTAGACAGTTTTAGAAGAAAGAGGGAAAACGGATATAGACACCCTCATTGTATATTGTAACATAGTTCAGGAAGAGTTAGAAGAATCCAGAGCATAGGAGAGAAGCAGAGAATTGTAGAAGAACACCCATGTACAGATCTTGAATTAATAGAAGAAATTGATTCAGATTCATGGCTGTCGTGTTATTCTCTGTGTATGTGTGTTGAATGCTATGCTCATGAGTATTTACTTCCTATTATGAATTTGCTATTATGTTGTGTGTATGATTTCATGTGTTGGGATTGAAATCTGAGGGGAAGTGGAATGAGTTACAATTGTTTCTCTATCTGAGCGAGGATTCCTGCAAGGAGTGCAGTTGAAGTCGTCCGCAAGGAGTGCGTTGACAGAAGGCCCAGATAGTTAAATCTTGTTCTCATTCACTCTGGAGTGAAATTGAGTTATACGAGTCGTGCAAGGAGTGCGCGGGCTAAGGAGAGTCTCAGTCGTGAAACTGAGTGAAGTATTGAAGGAATGTTGATGCAAGTGTGCGCAGCGTCAAAAGAAATCAACACTTGGAAGTGTTCGAGGACCTGCCGCAAGGAGTGCGTGCAAAGAACCTCTTCGAGGTTGAAATTAATTGAGGAAAGCTCAGGAAGGATAGGCCTCTGAGTTGCTGAAGATCAGCATAGATAAGTGCGACTTAAAGTTGCAAGGATGTCACAGGTTGGCGAGTGGACGAGCCAGTCTCGTAAGGAGGCATTCAGTCACCCTGTGGATTTATGAAAAAGAGGAACGGACGGACAAAATCCTTTGAGGAGGTTTCACGAAGTTCCGTGGGCCGTTGGATCTCACAGAGGTACGAGGAGGTTACGGCTACATCAGAGTCCAAGCTCGAAAGGCTGGTGAATCATTGGATCAGTAGCTGAACTCCAATCAACCATTAGATCTGGCAGGAGGTACATCGGGGTTAAGCCCTAGCGAGCAGAGGAGAATCCCTAAAAAGTCATCGGGATATTGAAGTTATCGGGAATTCCAGAAGTGAATAAATCTTGCCGCTTGGAATCGCGATCCGCGATATCCCGACAAGATCAGAGTCGTTGTTGTTGAGGGCACATGTCAAGAGATCTCGAGAAGTCAGGGCTCGGAGAATCGGGGTTTTTGAGAAAAGGAAACACTTGCCGCTCAGAATCGTGAAACGTGATATCCCGACGGAAGGGTCGTGTGGGCCACAGTCAAGGTTAGTGGAGGACAGGTGGCATAGTATCGGGGATTGGGAAAAGGTAAGCCCCGAGTCCATTGACATCAGGATCCACGATCCCACGAATCCCAAAATCCCGACAGAGGCATTGAAGAAGGGGTGGAAAAGTCAACCCGCACGTGCGCATAGGCGTATCGGCATATCGAAAATCGGGGATCAGCCAAGTAAGTTATTTTCGACAGCATAAGTCATGAAATCCCGACGGGAGGATTCCCGATAGGACCAGTAAAGTGTTGGTCACTACCCACCGGGTTTCGGGGTATTGTGAAGCACGAGGTGCGCGACCAGAGGATTCGCAAAATCCCAAGGTCCGATTTCCCGATCATTCAGGGGGATCAGTGGAAGAGTGTTGTGGATAAGGAAAATTCCCGATAGGGAATTAGAGGAACCTTTGAGTTCTTCGAGCCAGGAAAGAAGTAAAGGATCCTGCGAGCGGACATGCCCTTGGGTGGCGTTCTTGTGTCAAGTGGTATCAGAGCATAGAAAAGATTCTTTGCGTTCTGTAGCAGAGAAAAAGGGAAATTCACCATGCCACCAAGGAGAAGGGGTATACAATCACCCGATCCAAGGGAGGAAAGGGAAATGTCCAGAGATAGGCAAGCGCAGAATCTAGACATAGAGAGAGGAATGCGAAATCTTCGTGCCAGAATGGAGGACATGGAGATAAGAGAAAGGCGCAAAGCTGATGCAGGAGATATCAGTGAATCCGAAAATGAAGATGATGCTGGACATGGAGAAGAAGAAATCCCAGCGGAAGATGCAGCAAGTGAACGCTTACTTAAAGTTGTTGCAAGGATGAGTACCAAGGTAAAAATGGATATTCCAGTTTATGAGGGAAATCTGGATGGGGAAGAGCTTCTAGATTGGATTAGAGCTCTAGACACTTACTTCGACTATGAAGATATCGAAGAGGATAAGAAGGTCAGGCATGTTGTCACGAGATTAAAAGGACATGCAGCCTTGTGGTGGGATGAACTACAAGCTGACAGGCGTTGCCAAGGCAAGCAGAAAATTAAGAGCTGAGACAGGATGATTGCCAAGATGAAGGCAAAATTTATTCCCAAGGACTATCAAAGTTCTTTGTTCAGGAGGATGGAGAACCTGAGACAGAAGCTGATGACAGTGAAGGAATATACTGAGGAATTTTACAGGTTGAATATCAGGGTAGGTCATCGCGAAAGCAATGACGAAAAAGTGGCCAGGTATATGAATGGCCTGAGATATGAGATTCAAGATGAAATGAGTATGGCAACCATCCGAACGGTGGATGCTTACCAAATGGATTTGAAAGATGAGGAGAAGCTAAGCCGAAAGCAGAGTCAAAGAGGTCGAGGCAGAAGTCAGCCCAGAGGCAAGACAGTTTCCCAGGAAAGAATTCAGAAGCCCAGAGACGACTGGAAGAAACCTCAGACTCGGACAGAGAGAGGTGGAAGTTCGCAACGAGGGCGATATGATGAGAAAAGAGAACAGCATACTGAGCAGAGAGGAGGATATGCTGATAATGATAGGTTTCCTCGTACCAGAGGTAGAGGAAGTGGAAGAGGTGGAGTAATCACATGCTTCACATGTGGAAAGAATGGGCATAGGTCGTTCGAGTGTCCGGAGAAAAAGAAAGAAACTGGAGAGACTCACATCGTCGAGGCACAGAAATGAGATATTGAGGCAGAATATGCTGAAGGCGGAAGGTCGTTGGTGATGTGGAAAGTCCTTTTGACGCCAGAAAAGGAGATGGAGATTTTAGCGCAGAGGAATAGTCTTTTTAGGACTGCTTGCAAGACCAAGGGTTGGGCATGCAAGGTTATCGTGGATAGTGGAAGCACAGATAATCTCGTTTCAACCGAGATGGTAGAAAAGCTGGAGCTGGAGACAACTGATCACCCGAATCCATACAAATTTTTATGGCTATAGAAGGGACATCAGGTAAATGTCACTAAACAGTGCTTAGTTGACATCAAGATAGGAGGATATAATGATAAAATTTTATGTGATGTTATTCCTATGGATGTTTGTCATCTATTGTTCGGTAGACCATGGAAATATGATAGAAATGTGATTCATGATGGGAGAATGAACACATGCACCCTGAAGAAGAATGGGAGAACCCACATGTTGCATCCAATTGAGGATAAGGAGGCGAAACCGAAAGTAAGCAACACAGTACTTCTCATGAGTGGGAAGGAACTTCTTACAGAAGTTAAGAAGAAGGAGGATCCACAATTCTTTGTGGCCAGAAAACCGAGAATTGTTCTGACTAGCACAAGAGTGGATGATTTGCCAGAAGAAGTTCAGGGACTGCTGGAAGAATTCGTTGATATTGTAGTGGATGAATTACCTCGTTCATTGCCCCCGATGAGAAGTGTGAGTCATCATATTGACCTCATACCAGGAGCTAGTTTGCCAAACAAAGCCACGTACAGATTGACGCCGTAGGAGAATGAAGAGGTTAAAAGACAGGTCCAGGAGTTGTTGGAGAAAGGTTTGGTCAGGGAAAGCTTGAGTCCATGTGTTGTTCCGACAGTACTCAGTCCGAAGAAAGATGGAGGCTGGAGGATGTGCACTGATTCAAGAGTCATTAACAAGATAACTATCAGGTACAGATTTCCATTACCAAGAATGGATGATTTGATGGATTGCTTAAGTGGAGCAAAAAAAATTTCAAAGATTGATTTGAAGAGTGGATATCATCATATTCGTATGAGAGAAGGTGATGAATGGAAAACAGCATTCAAGACAAACGAAGGTTTGTATGAATGGCTTGTCATGTCGTTTGGCTTGACGAATGCACCAAGTACCTTTATGAGGTTAATGAATGAAGTCTTGAAGGAGTTCATTGGGAAATTTGTCATCGTATATCTGGATGACATATTGATTTTCAGTAAGACAGAGGCTGAGCATCTGAAGCATTTGGTTGTTGTAATGAAGAAGCTACAGCAAGAGAAGTTGTTGATAAATATGAAGAAGTCCTCGTTTATGAAGCCAGAGCTCATTTACTTGGGATTTGTTATCTCATCAAATGAATTGAGGATGGATCCAAATAAGGTGGAAGTAATCAAAAATTGGCCATCACCGAGGAATGTATTTGAGGTGAGGAGTTTTCACGGTTTGGCTAGTTTCTACCGGAAATTCATCAGGAATTTCAGTGGAATTAGCACAGCAATGATGGATACAGTGAAGAAAAGACATAAATATTTTCACTGGACTGAAGAGGCTGAGAAGAGTTTCACTTTGTTGAAACGGAAGATCACGGAACAACCAATTCTGTTGTTACTGAATTTTCAAAAGACATTTCAGGTAAAATGTGATGCAAGCAGGTTTTCCATAGGAGTTGTCTTGAGTCAGGAGGACAGACCGATTGCATATTTCAGTGAGAAGTTGAATGAGGCAAAAGAAAATTACTCCACGTATGATAAGGAATTTTATGCCATCATACATGCATTGAAGAAATGGAGGCACTATTTGATTCCGAAGGAATTTGTTTTATATAGTGATAACCATGCATTACAGTTTGTGACTCAATAGGAAAAGTTGAACCAGAGGCATGTTAAGTGGGTCGAATACATGCAAAATTTTACATTTGTAATTAAGCATATTTCTGGTACTGCTAACAAAGTTGTTGATGCTTTGAGCAGGAAGTGTTTGTTGTTGCAGGAGTTCAAAGTCAGGACGTTAGGCTTTGATGATCTCAGAGACATGTATGCAGATGATCAGGATTTTAAAGAAGCGTATGAAGCAGCTGAGAATCCAGTTCTCATGGATCGTAGCAAATGGGGCGAATATATGATCCAGGAAGGATTTCTATTTAAAGGCAATCAGCTGTGTATTCCAAATTGCTCCATGAGGGAGAATCTATTAAAAGAGAAACATAGTGGAGGATTGGATGGACACTTTGGTCATGACAAGACCTTTGAAAAGCTGAGTGAGTCATACTTTTGGCCAAGGATGTGAGCAGAGGTCAAGAGGTTTGTAGACAGAAGTCGGATTTGCCAGCATTCAAAAGGAAAGAAACAGAATGCGGGATTTTATCAACCATTGACCATACCAGACAAGCCGTGGGATGAAATTAGCATGGATTTCATATTGGGATTGCTAAGGACACAAAGAGGATTTGATTCGATCTTTTTGGTGGTGGATAGATTTTCCAAGATGGAACATTTTATCCCATGTCAGAAAACCAGTGACGCGACTCACATCGCGACTATGTTTTTGAAAGAGATCGTTCGACTTCACGGCTTACCCAGGAGTATTGTTTCAGATAGAGATACAAATTTCTTAGGACACTTTTGGAGGACATTATGGAAGAAGCTGGGAACTAACTTGATGTTTAGTTCTTCTTATCATCCTCAGACGGATGGACAAATAGAAGTGGTCAACAGAAGTCTGGGAGACTTGCTGAGAAGCTTGGTGACAGAGCACCATAGCAGTTGGGACAATATATTGCCACAGGCAGAGTTCGCATACAATGATTCAGTGAACAGGAGCACAGGCCAAAGTCCATTTCAAATTGTGTATGGAGTGAAGCCGAGAGGAGTTTCTGAATTGAGGGATTCGAAACAGACTGCTACTAGGAGCGCTAGTGCAAAAGAATTTGTTGAGGCAATGAAAGAACTTCATAGTCAGGTGAAGGAGCGGTTGCTAAAAACAAGCCAGGAATATAAGCGCAGAGCCGATCAGCATAGAAGACAACTTCAGTTCGAGGTTGGTGATTTGGTTCTAGCACATTTGAGGAAAGAAAGGTTCTCGAGAGGAACATACAATAAATTAAAAATGAAGAAAATCAGACCGTGTAAAGTCTTGAAGAAGATGGGAGAAAATGCTTATGAGATTGAGTTACCCGATGGGATCGGAATATCTCTGACATTTAATGTTTCGGATTTATATCCATATAAAGCTGATGAAGCAGGAGAAGAAATTGATGAGCAACCAGAGGTCCAGTGGTAGAAGTGGATGCCAGTTGCAGAAAAGCCACAGATGGAACAGATACTGAATAAACAAGTAGGTAAGAAAACCAGAAGGAAGGAATATTTTGAATATTTGGTCAAGTGGAAGGGCCATCCAGTTGAAGATGCCAATTGGGAGACTGAAGTAGAGATTCTGAAACATGGACAGACTGTGCAGGAGCTCATGGACAGGAGCCCATGCAAATTTTCAAGCGAGGGAGTATGATGCAAGAGCATCCCTCACGACAAGCGAGCCAACGTGGAAGCGGAAGACAATTGGAAGACGTCCAGCGCAAGTTTTTGAATTTTCCCTTGAATTTGATGCATCAAGCATAAATGAGATCATTTAATGAAGGCACCTTGGTAAAAATGTAATCATACCTTGAGCGCCCTGCTCTTGTCTAAGATAGACAGAGGCATTTATAGTAGTAAATGTAGGTAGGTAGATTTGAATATTAGATTAGACAGTTTTAGAAGAAAGAGGGAAAACGGATATAGACACCCTCATTGTATATTGTAACATAGTTCAGGAAGAGTTAGAAGAATCCAGAGCATAGGAGAGAAGCAGAGAACTGTAGAAGAACACCCATGTACATATCTTGAATTAATAGAAGAAATTGATTCAGATTCATGGCTATCGTGTTATTCTTTATGTATGTGTGTTGAATGCTATTCTCATGAGTATTTACTTCCTATTATGCATTTGCTATTATGTTGTGTGTATGATTTCATGTGTTGAGATTGAAATCTGAGGGGAAGTGGAATGAGTTACAATTGTTTCTCTATCTGAGCGAGGATTCCTGCAAGGAGTGCAGTTGAAGTCGTCCGCAAGGAGTGCGTTGACAGAAGGCCCAGATAGTTAACTCTTGTTCTCATTCACTCTGGAGTGAAATTGAGTTATATGAGCTGTGCAAGGAGTGCGCAGGCTAAGGAGAGTCTCAGTCGTGAAACTGAGCGAAGTATTAAAGGATTGCTGCTGCAGGTGTGCGCAACGTCAAAAGAACTCAACACTTGGAAGTGTTTGAGGACCTGCCGCAAGGAGTGCGTGCAAAGAACCTCTTCGAGGTTGAAAGTAATTGAGGAAAGCTTAGGAAGGATATGCCTCTGAGTTGTTGAAGATCAGCATAGATAAGTGCGACTTAAAGTTGCAAGGACGTCACAGGTTGGTGAGTGGGCGAGCCAGTCTCGTAAGGAGGCATTCAGTCACCCCGTGGATTAATGAAAAGGAGGAACGGACGGACGAAATCCTTTGAGGAGGTTTCACAAAGTTTCATGGGTCGTTGGATCTCACGGAGGTACGAGGAGGTTACGGCTACATTAGAGTCCGAGCTCGAAAGGCTGGTGAACCGTTGGATAAGCAGTTGAACTCCTGTCAACCATTACATCTGGCAGGAGGTACACCGGGGTTAAGCCCTAGCGAGCAGAGGAGAATCCCTAAAAATTCATCGGGATATTGAAGTTATCGGGAATTCCGGAAGTGAAGAAATCTTGCCGCTTGGAATCGCGATCCGCGATATCCCGACAAGATCAGAACCGTTGTTGTTGAGGACACGTGTCAGGAGATCCCGAGAAGTCGGGGTTCGGAGAATCAGGGTTTCTGAGAAAAAGAAACACTTGCCGCTCGGAATCGTGAAACGCGGTAACCCGACGGAAGGGTCGTGTGGGCCACAGTCAAGGTTAGTGGAGGACAGGTGGCATAGTATTGGGGATCGGGAAAAGGTAAGTCCCAATTCCATTGACATCAGGATTCGTGATCCCACGAATCCCAAAATCCCGACAGAGGAATTGAAGAAGGGGTGGAAAAGTCAACCCGCACGTGCGCATAGGCGTATCGGCATATCGGAAATCGGGGATCAGCCAGGTAAGTTATTTTCGACAGCATAAGTCGTGAAATCCCGACGGGAGGATTCCCGATAGGACCAGTAAAGTGTTGGTCACTACCCACCAGGTTTCGGGGTATTGTGAAGCACGAGGTGCACGACCAGAGGATTCGCGAAATCCTGAGGTCCGATTTCCCTATCATTAAGGGGGATCAGTGGAAGAGTGTTGTGGGTAAGGAAAATTCCCGATAGGGAATTAGAGGAATTTTTGAGTTCTTCGGGCCAGGAAAGAAGTAAAGGATCCTGCAAGCGGACGTGCCCCTGGGTGGCATGCCTGCTTCACTTTAGGCCTAATCTCATTGATCATGTGAGAACAATCATCCCTCAAATGCATCCGGGAAGACACAGATTTATCAGAGCCATTGGAGGGTGAGGAAGGGGCAGTAGTGGATTTTATTTTGTCAAGGGCATGGTGGGCCTTGGTTTTCAACCTTTTTCTAGCATGAGAGGATTGAACTGGTGAGTGAACAGGTGCATCTTGGGCAATGGGGTTAATAGGTCGAAGAGTAGGTAGGGATAAATTAGGCCAGCCACAATGTTGGGAGACTATCGGGTGGACAATCTCTTGCCATCTGTCATTTTCAGGAACCTCGGGTTGCAATGAGACATGAGGGGGCATGGGAATATTAGGGGCTTGTGGAGCTTAGAAAGGAGGCCTTTCAGGACTAGGTGATGCAGCCCCCCCTACTCCCCTATAAGGCTACATGACCTTCCGGTCAAGGATCTTTGAATCTTGAGTCCAACAACTCCCTGACACCTTGATGGTCTCATTATGTATTTAAACACAAGCCCTTTCATCTTTCTGGTGCAGGTCTTATGATACCCATGACCTTCCCCTTCATGCTTGAGAAATATCAGAGTTTGTGTGCTAGCTCATTTTCTAATAAACTCCTTCTTGATGTGATCTTGGGCGATGACCTCACGTAAACACATGATTGCGGGTGCGCCCAAAAGTGGTTTGGAATCAAACTACTTTTTTCCCCGCAATTCACCTTGAGCCACCACGTGTCCTTTTTCCAAAATTGTGGTCTTGATTGCGGCCCTCCCTCAACTTTTTAAAACTCGAGAACCTTTTGTCCCTGCAATGCGAGATGACCATCGATCTCACAATCTTGACGGTGCTTCTGAACTGACGTCTGAGATCTATCCCTTCCAAGTCTACAGATCAGATCTGCCCCTTTCAAATCAACAGATGAGATTTAATTCAGGACTTTGGCATTCAGATTTTTCAAATCTAAAACCTTTCTTTCTCTCGTAATGACAGATCTTCTGCCACATGCCCTCTTCAATTGACGGTTCTGATCGTTTCGGGATTTCGAGTTTCAAGAATCTCAAATCTCAATTCCTTTCCCAATTTCTTTTATCTGGAGTTGGTAATCAACTGACGCGTCTCTCCCTCTGATTTGATGGTTGTAATCCCTTCAGGTCTTCAGGCTTCGAACTTTTCAATTCTCAACTTTCACTTCTCCTCGAAGTATGTGGATTTTTGTCGTGTTTCCCCTTGAATTGGATGATTGAGATTTACTTCGGGTCTTTACACAGAGTCCATGTATTTTCACCACGTCTCACTCTTAATCTGACAGCTATGAATTACTTTAGGTCTTTACCCAGAATCAACATATTCATGCCACTTGTCCTCCGGATATCATGGTTGAGATTCACTTCGGCTCTCTGTCTCTCCGGTCTCTAGGAGTTTCAATTCTCAACTGAGACTCTCGAAGTTATTTCTCTAGAGCTCACGATCTATCGCCACATGTCCCACTGGATCTGATGGTCCAAGTATTCTTTGGACTTCGGGTTTCAATAGTTTCAACTCTCAACTAAAACTCTCGAAGTGATTTCTTTGAAGTCGTCGATCTGCTGACACAATCATACATACATGAACTCATACGATTAACTCTTAGCAATCATACATGAATGAAATGAACTAAATCACACACACACAAATGTAACATTCATTCAATCACACATCAAATGAACTCAATCCAAAGGATTTGGACAATTATGTTTGTTATATTCATTCATGAAACAAATTACAAAATATTGTAGTCCTTCACTGCGTATTTCTTCTACTCTATTCTACTATCCCCTGCTACTTACTCTCATCCTCCTTTTACAATACAACAACCAACTATCTAAGGAGTGGATCCACGAGCTCTCTCTCTCCGTCCTGTCTTCAACCTATCCTATCAGGTCTTAGCGGTTACCTACCTTGTTCTTTTAAAATAACTATCAGTTATTTCCAGATAAGAGCCAACACTCTATATTTGCAACTCCTTACAGTCCTATACGACTTTACAAACACGACATATTTAAAAATGTTGTTTCCAAAATATATCAACAGCTCGATTTACTTCCGAGTTGAATGTTTATTTGAAATTTTGTCATGTTGATATGTCATATCTCTTCCTTGACGCTTGTGTATTTGACTTTGAAAGCAATGCTCCTGCATCATACTCCTCTAGCTAAAATATTCATGGACTCCTATCCATGAGCTCTTGCACTATTTTTCCATGCTTCAAAATATCACATTCTATGACCCAACTTGAATCTTCCACTGGATGATCTTTCCACTTCACTAAGTATTAAGGATATGTCTTCCTCCTGGTCTTCTTTCCAACTCTTTGTTCAATGATTTTCTCCATCTGAGGTTTTTCTGTCGTGGGAAATTGCTCTTCCCACTAACTTTATTTATGATCATGTTATTCTCCTGCCTCATCTCTCTTTTAAGGATACAGGTCTACAACATTCAATATCGGTGATATCCCAACATTGTTTGGCAATCCAATTTCATAAGAATTGGCTGCGAATTTTCTGAGAATCATGCATGGTCCTATCTTCTTCATCTTCAACTTTTTATATGTCTCTCTTGGAAACCTTTCTTTTCTCAAATGAGCTAAAACTTCATCTCCTACTTCGAATTGAGCTTCTCTCCTCTTCTGATCAACTCTCTTCTTATATTTATGGTCATTGTCTTGTAGCTTCTCTTTGACTCTGTCATGGAGTTTCTACATTTCTGTTGCAAAATCCTTTGCTTCGACACTTTTGAACTCATCTTGATTCAGATCTCCCAATTCAGTAATCCCTCTTGGTTGTATACCATACACAATTTCAAATTTACTTTTCCATGTGCTTCTGTTCACTGAATTGTTAAATGAAAATTCTTCTTGTGCCAGAATCTGATCCCATTGATGACCTTGCTCAGTGACTAAACTTCTTAACAAGTTTCCTAGACTCATGTTTACTACTTATGTCTGTCCATCTGTTTTAGGGTGATATGTTGAACTAAAGGATAAGTTTTTCCCCATCCTCTTCTATAGAGTCCTCCAAAAGTGTCCTACAAATTTGGTGTCCCTATCTGAAACTATGCTCCTAGGAAATCCATGTAGTCTCACCACTTCTCTGAAATGCAAATTTGTTATATGTGTAGCATCGGTTGTCTTTTGGCATGGTATGAAATGTGTCATTTTTGAAAATCTGTCCACCACAACAAATATGGAATCGCTCCCTTTTTGAGTTCTAGGTAATCCCAATACAAACCAGTGTTATGTTGTCTTCCTTTTGCATATTGACAAATTATGCATTTGTTCACAAAAAATTTCACCTTTTCCCTCATGCTCGGCCAATAATACGAATTACTCAGCTGGAAAATGTCTTATCATGACCAAAATGTCCAGCTAAACCTCCGTTGTGTTTCTCTTTCAGCAGATTATCTCTCATTGAGCATCTCGGTATGCATAGTTGGCTTCCTTTGAATAATAATCCATATTGGATCAAATACTTTGTCCATGGGATTCTACCTCCCAACAAAGGATGCTTACATGCCTCATAAGCTTCCTCAAAATCTGGATCTTATCGATACATTTCCTTGAGGTGTTCAAACCCTAAGGTCTCCACTTGGAATTCATGTATAATTAAAATCCTCCTGCTCAAAGCATCTACAACTTTGTTAGCAGTTCTGGCAATATGTTTAATAACAAAAGTAAAATTTTGCATAAATTCTACCCATTTAGCATGTCTATGATTCAACTTTTCTTGCCTAGTAATAAACTGCAAAGCTTGATTATCATTGTACAAGACAAATTCTTTAGGAATTAGATAGTGCCTCCACTTCTTCAAATCTTGAATCACTGCATAAAATTCTTTGTCATATGTGGAATACTTCTTCTTGGTGTCATTCAAATTCTCACTGAAATAAGAAACTGGTCTATTATCCTGACTCAAGACTGCTCCAATAGCTACTCCACTTGCATCACATCTCACTTGAAATGTTTTCCCAAAATCTAGTAAGACTAGAATTGGTTGTTCTGTGATCTTCTCCTTCAACACTTTGAAACTTTTTTCAGCTTCCTCTGTCCATTTAAAATAATTTTGTTTCTTTTTCACAGTGTCTAGAATGGGCATACATATACCACTGAAATTTCTGATAAACTGTCTATAAAAACTGTCTAACCCATGAAAAATTCTTACATCAAATATATTTCGTGGCGATGGCCACTCTTAGATTGCTCTCACCTTTTCTGGATCCATCTTCAATTCATTTGAAGAGATCACAAAACCAAAGTATATGATTTCTTTCTTCATAAAAGAGCTTTTCTTCAAATTTATCGGCAATTTATGAATAAGCGCATGCAAGTATCATTGTCATTAGCCCCTATGTTATGACAAGCATTAGAAAATGCCACCAGGTGTTCATTTGTAGTGACAATGTTATTTCTAGAAAACTTAGGAAGATACTCCTTGAACTTAGGGAGTGGACAAGTAGCAGGTGCTAAGTTAATAGGAGAGGACACATGCCATGGCGTGGTTGTGGCGTCTTCTTCAAACTAAAAAAGCCCATACTTTTTAATGACTTTGGTAGGATTTGTGGTAGATTGAACATGGATATGGTGGCTATATAATCTATTAGTCACTAACAAAGATGAATCCTGAGAGGAGGAAGAACCTCTCATACCACCAGATCCACCACTAGATGCCATCTTGTGGATGATAGATGAGGGAAAGAAAGATGAACTGAATGAATTAGACAAAGTTCTCCTTAGAGCACTTTGTTGGGAAGATAACACAACATTCCTTCTTCCTATTTCAGCAATAGGATTGATTTTAGGTGATGAGCCTCTTCTTCTTCTATAAGCACAAGAGTCTAAGGACATGGAAGAAGGCCAAAACTAAAGCAACAAGAAGGTCACTGCTGATTTCTAGGTTGTCTATGTTTAACTTCCAATCATTCTTGAGCACTAATATCGTGTTCAATTGCTGCCCAAGAATGGTTAAGCTCAACACGGGTATTGGCAGTGTCTAAAATGGTGTTAAACAAGTTCAAAGCAATGTTGGTCTGATCTTGAAGACCGGTCTCAATATTGGGTTGCCTTGCAACATGCATAGTCATTAAGAAATAAAACAAATAAAGAATCAATATCAGAAAAATAGATGTATCAATGAAAATTGAGTATAAAAATTAACCAGAGATATATCAAAGATCTCCCCAGTACGATTGCCAAATAAATATTGAGGATAAGATATGAAATTATCTTACTCAAGCATTTTCAGATTCTGCTTGGCTAAAGAAAAATAGATGGGAATGTCACCCTAGGTTTATAGACATCAAAAATAAAATCCTAACTCACAAGTGTTAATTACAAGTGCTTAGGCTAGTCTTTTTCACAAATAAAAGCTTGCTAGAAAATTCATTTTAATATGATTTTTTGAATATAATAGTTGTTGAAAACAACTGTAAAGATAGAAGTAAGACACCAAGATGATAATAAAGACATATGAGACATAAAGAAATAATTTATTTCATTCCAATTCACCAAAGAGTCGTTCCCTTTACAAAATCTCATATAGAAATTTCGGACCAAAGTCAAACTTAGACATCCCCTATAGAACATACAAAAGGACCTCTGACAGAAAACCAAAACTGAACTCTAAAAATTGGATTAGTTTTCCATAGATTTCTTCCCACTCGACTCTGAGCAATAGCCTTTGTCAGTCATGAAAATTAATTCACAAACAGACAAGTCTACACAGACTATCAAAGATAGATCAACACCTCTAAAAAATAAGTGTTTGAATGATGTAATTCAGCCCTGAATGTTGTTGTCTACAATAAGACCCTGCTATCATAAAAGAGAATTAGTCTTGTGATAAATTAACCAATGAATGAAAACTGAACTGTCTCAACATAAACTCAAAGAGAAAACCTTATTATGCTTCTCCTTCTATCCTCCCTCTATTCATCCCTTTCCTTTTTCCTTTAAGCAAATTAGAATTGGTTGAAGTAGTTGAACCAACTCATTAGTTAAGTTAACTAAAACTCAACCAACTTTTAGTTAAGGGGGGGGAATTCATAAATAATAATAAGGGTTTTAAATAAATAATAACTAGTAGTTGGGACCCCTTGTGACTCCCTTTTTCTCATAACAATCATAACATAACTAGTTAGTTAATCAAAACACCCCTCCTTGTGACTCCCCTCATCACATTAACATTTGACAATTTAGCTCATTGATATTTTGAATTATTTTCAGAAATGCATGCAATTATGACATATACATACAACACTCTTGCGGAAGCTTTACATATAACATAAACAAACAATCATGTTCTATAAATATACGATTTCATACTGAAATAACAGTAATCGCAGACATGCAACATATACAAGGAAATACCCATAAACATACAGAAAGTTATAATCACACATATGATAAACTGTAACATAAGCACGTAAATAACAATGCAGCATGTAAATTTATCATACGATTGGTACTTATCTTGGAAAGATTGTCACCAACTACATACAGACCATCCACGAACCTCCCAACCTTAGACTACATTGTTCATCACTCTCAACAGTGAGTCACCCCTGAGCTGGGACTAAACTCCACCTGGGTAAAGGCATTCCTAACCAGGCTAAAGTCTCATAGACAACAAGAAAGACTTTGTCTCAGGTGCTCACTCAACTAATAGCCTACAGCCTCTCATTCCCCACATGCCTGTCCCACCCAAGGAAGTGTGCCCCTTCTTTGCTCAATAGTCCCTCAGCTACCCCACTTCCCTTCCAGGGCTTCAGCAACAAGCCGGACAGGAAGTCTCAGAGCACCGTAGCTGCAGTTTAGCACCTTCAGGAAATCAATTCCTCAACAATTATCTCGCTCAGATAATTGCTCATGGGCCTGACAACCCACCTCTTCAATTTCCCACGGGCCTGACAACCCGCCTCTTCAATCCCGCTCCCAATCTAACCAGGTACACCAATCAGAAATGGTTATGGAAACTGGCTCAGATATAGTGAAATGAATGTATGAAAGATAAGTGATTGCGTGAGTGAAAATGGTCATGGAATCATTGACTAGATGACTGAATGATGGGAAGGAACCATGGGAGAGATGATCTTCAGAATGATCGTGAGAATGATGGTAAGGATGTTCGTAAAAATGATGGTGAAGGTGATCATAAGGATGAGCGTAAGTCCCCATGATCTGTATGCATGTCCCCAACTTGACACTTGTCATGTTGGAAGCTACTTTGGTCCACTTGTCCCCAAATTTAGAACTTAGGATAAAATAATTTTCCATACTTTATGTTTTAAGAAATATAATATTCCTTTTTGGCTTAAGCGCTCTCTAGCTTATCCCTTTCCCTTTAATTTTGTCCCTCCCTTTCCCTGACTGGTGGAGTTTAGTCCCCCATATCTTTTATCGTGGTTGTTATGTGCGCAGCGATGTATTTTATATTAATCATGAGACATATACAAAATAGGCACACTGGCCTTTAACATCTAGGCACTCTAGCCTAATTCCAAAACATAATCATCCCAACTTATAATAACTGGCTCACCAGCCTATAACACATTTCATATACACAAGTCTCATTGACCTCCATGATGCGCGCACTTTAGTTACTGCACACGGTATCCGGGAATGTGCAGACTACATCATTTTTCTGCGCAGTACTTGCACGCACTATGCCATGAAAGGTGCATTACAAAATGATGTCAAAATAGCTCACCAGCTTAAGTATACTTACATTACATTTACAATTGGGTTTGGTCGAGGGATATTACAATCCCCTCCCCTTATTTATGCACTACCTCAATGCATCATAAACCCATATACAACAAAGTTTTCAAAAATCCTCAAAAAGATGCGGGTATTATGTCTACATTGCATCTTCATGCTCCCAAGTAGCGTCCTCAGGACCGTACTAGGTCCATTAAACCTTTACAAGCCCTATGGCTCGATTCCGAAGCTGCTTGATTTTTCGGTCCAAAATGCGCACCGGATGCACTTGAAAAGCTCCTTCTTGCTCCACCTGAATCACATTCCAATCAATAACATGATTATCATCAGGTATATATTTCTTTAGCAATGATACATGGAATACATTATGAACAGACATAGATGCAGGCAATGCAATCATGTGAGAAACTAGACCAATCCTCTCTAGGATTTCAAATGGCCCACAAAATCTGGCTGCCAA
This sequence comes from Picea glauca, assembly GCA_000966675.3. Lineage (NCBI taxonomy): Eukaryota > Viridiplantae > Streptophyta > Pinopsida > Pinales > Pinaceae > Picea > Picea glauca. The sequence goes on along the minus strand of JZKD02S1673646.1, from coordinate 659,033 downwards.
CTTGGCGCAGCTTCCCATCTTTAGGGAACTCATGTTAGCTTTCACTTTTAGGAAAACATGATCACCCTCTTTGAACTCTCTATGGGTTATGTTCTTATCGGCATAAATTTTATGCATGTCTTGCGTAGCTTTTAAATTTTGCTTAATTTTTATCATTTGGTCCTCCATCTCCTTGAGAAACTCTATCCCAACTACTGTCCTATCAGCTAGATTATCCTAGCTCACAGAAGTATTTCACTTTCTGTCGTAAAGTGCTTCAAATGGGATCATCTTCAACGATGCCTGATACCCATTTTTGTAAGTGAATTCTACTAAATGCAGGTAGTCTTCCCATTTCGATGGTTTGTCCATCACATACATCCTTAGTATGTCTTCTATCACTATGTTCACCCTCTTTGTCTGTCCATCAGACTCAGGATGATAAGCTGTACTAAAGTTTAGACTCATTCTGAATCCTTTGAACAATCCCTTCCAGAAATTCGAGGTGAATTTTGGGTCTCTATCCGACACAATTTTTTTAGGAATTTTGTGCAATCGTGCCACTTCCTTCATGAAAATATCAACAACATATGTTGCCTTGTGAGTAGTTTTCAGTGGAATACAATGGGTAGCTTTTGTAATCTTGTCCACCACTACCATGATCAAATCATGTAGCTTGCATGTTCTAGGAAATCCTGTAATAAAATCCATTATCACCACTTCCCACTTCCATTCAGGAATGGGCAAAGGTTGTAGCAACCCTGCTAGGTGCCTATGCTCAGCTTTAACTTTTTTGCATTCCATACATCTAGCGATGTATTCAGCGATATCTCTCTTCATACCTGGCCAAAAGTAAGGGCTCTTGATCGCTGCCACAGTTTTCTGATATCCAGGGTGCCATGCATAAGGAACATTATGCATTTCATAAAAAATCATATGTTTCAAGTCCTGGACATTTGGAACAAAAATTATGTTCTTGTGCAATAGTATTCCATCTATTCCCAAATTATAATTATCCACCTTTTGTGGTATCTTACCCTACTGTAGCTTTGCTACCAATTCTCTGTATTGCAGATCTGCATTTGCAACCTCCATAATTTTTCTTTTAATATCAGTTTGATACATGCTAATGGTTGTAGCATGTAGTTCATGCACCCTCATGTTGAGTGCATCAGCAACTTTATTCTCTTTCTCCTTGATATGCTTTATATCAAAGTCATATTCTCTTAGAAATTCTAACCATATGATTTTCCTAGCATTTAGATTCGGATGATCAAATAAATATTTCAGACCATTGTGGTTTTTTCTTAGCTCAAACCTTTTCCCCATGAGGTAGTGTCTCCATTTCCTCAAGGCATGCACTATGTCTGCCAACTCCAAATCATGAGTGGCATAGTTTCTTTCATGCTCCTTCAACTTCCTTGATTCATAACATATAACAAACCCATTTTGATTGAGGAATCCACCAAATCCTTCATTACATGCATCTGTGCATACAATGAAGTCTTCATTTGGGTCTACAATCCTTAATATTGGAGCACTTGTCAATAATTGTTTCAAGTGTTGGAAACTCTTTTCGCAATCCAGTGTCCACTAAAACTTCACCCCCTTTCTTTGCAAGGAAGTGATTGGGTATGCAATCTTTGAGAATCCTTCAATAAATATTTTGTAGTAGCCTACAAGACCCATGAATGATCTCACCTTTGTCACATTCTTCGGCACTGACCATTCTCTAATGGCTTCTATCTTCTCAGGATCCACTTCTATCCCATACTTTGAAATGATATGCCCCAAATAATGAATTTGTTTATGATAAAATGAGCACTTGCTCAATTTGGCATACAACTGATGCTCCCTTAATACTTGTAACACCATCCTCAAATGATGTTCATTCTCTTCCTCTGACTTAGAATATATAAGAATTTCATCCAAAAAGGCAATGACAAACTTGTCTAAATATTATCGGAAAACACCATTCATTAAGCACATGAAAACAACTGGTGCATTTGACAACCCAAATGGCACCACTGTGAACTCATAATGACCATACCTTGTCCTGAAGGCGGTCTTACTGATATCTTCTTCTTTAATCCTTACCCAATGGTATCCTGATATGAGATCTATCTTTGAAAATATATTTTCATCCTTCAATTGATCAAAGAGATCACCAATCCTTGGCAGAGGATACTTGTTCTTAACAGTCACTTTATTCAACTGTCTGAAGTCAATGCACAATCTTAATGTTCCATCTTTATTTTTCACAAACAAGACTGGGGCACCCCAAGGTGACACACTTGGGTATATATACCCCTTCTTCAAAAATTATTCAAGATGCATTTGCAACTCCTTCAATTCTGGTGTATTCATTCTGTAAGGAGTCTTTGACACTGGAGTTGCTCCAGGCATTAGATTTATAGAGAAATCAATGTCTCTTTTTGGGAGTAGTCTTGGTACTTCCTTGAACACATCTTCAAATTCTTCCAGCACTGCATAATCTTCCAAATTTGGCTCCTTATCTTTAGGTGTCTCTTCCATATGAGCTGCAAATATTTGACATCCTTTTTTGTAACATTTCTTCAGCTGCAATGCTGAAATTTATCTAATGGTTACTGCCCTGGGAATTCCCTGCACTTTCCTTAGTTTCCCTTCCTCATCCAAGCAAGTAAATGCTTTGTTGTGACATTCTAAGAGAGTATGATGTTGGTCCAACCAATCCATCCCAATTAGACAATCATAGGAGCCTAAAGGCAAGATGTTCAAATATGCCTTGGTGTTCAGTCCATTCATGTCCATGAGGCATGACTTAACCATCTCATTAACTTTTCTTTTGGCTCATGTAGCTAGCTATACTAACCAATATTTCCCATGCTTTCTTCTTGGTAAATGAAAATTTTCCACCATCTTTGGGTCTATATAACTATGACTAGCTCCTGAATCAATTAAAATAGCAATGGTTTGGTTGTTGATTGCTTATTGTCCAGGGCTGCATAGATCCTTGGCACATATCTACCCATGTCCCCCACTATTTCAACTTATTGTACATTGTGAACAACCCTTCCTTTTTCACTTCTGTGAGGACAATCTCTAAACCTATGATCTCCTTTACAACCCCAACATTGAATAGGTGGTTGTCTTGGCCCTTGACTCCCTATGTCAATCGTTCTGGGTTCTTTAGGCATTTGTTGTCCCTATGGATTATTTTTGAAGAATGGTGGCTTAGCTCCCATCTTCCTCTGATCCATCTTGAATTTATTTTTGTCTTCCCAAGCCTTTTGGAAAGTTGGACTTGCTTTCCACTGATCATATAGGCATTTAGCTCGCCTTATGGTCTCTTCCAACGTCTTGGTTTCATCATATTGTATTTTGTCATTGATGAATGATGGAAATCCACTCAAATACCTTTGAATTTTGATTGTCTCATTCTTGATGAATGAGACAGACTTCAGCGGTTCTAGAAACCTTCTCTCATATTCATCTATGATCATACTTCCAAGATTGAGTTCAAAGAACTCTTTCATTTTCTTGTCGTAGTATCTCTTAGTCAAGTATTTCTTCTCAAAATACTTCTTGAATTCCCTCCAAGTAACACTTTTCTCTTTAATGTGTTTCACCTGCACAAGTTGTTCCCACCACATGGAGGCCTTTCCATTGAGTTGATAGATAGAAATTCTACCTTCTACATGACAAGAATAATTATGCAACTGAAAATACTTTCTCATGCCCAACAACCATGTTTCTGCATATTCATCCTTCGTGTGCTCACCATCAAATGTGGAGGTTTGATTTTGTTCATTTATCCTCATAGCTCATCCACCCCAGACCTCTTATGCCTTCTAACAGGGGATGGACTTGAGTTGTTTCCTATTCTCTTATTGGAATGCCTTGGGGAATGATGGTGGTGTCTGCTAACACTTCTTGTTTTTCTTTTCTCATCCGAAGGCTTGTGACTTCCAGATTTTCTTGAGCCACTCTCCTTAACCAATTTCTTTTCTATTTTGTTCAATCCCTCCAATAACTTCATGTTGAAGTCATCCTGCTGCTCCTTGGCTCTCATAATCCTTTCATTATCATCTTTATGGCTTTGGACATCCTTCTGCAAATTTTTAATGGTCTCTACCAAATTCATGTTTTCATTCCTTTCTTCTCCATGTCCATTGGAGTTTGTTCCTTCAATGCCCAAATGGACATCCATCCCTCTGCTCTCATCTTGTTGACTGTAATTCTCCTATGCCTCTTCCATTCCTATGGACTCTACACTGATCTGATCTGATCTAGTTGTTGTTAATTCTGCAAAATGTGCAGCCATCGAAACTTATCAAGCTAACAATTCAACAATTCATGAAAAATATGAACCATTTTGGTTCAATATATACATCAAAATTATCTCTCTTGATTTCTTGGTGTTATCACCATGAAAATTCTAGATAAGACCCAAGTATTGAGAACATAGATACACGGTGCCTTCGGAGATACATCTGGGCAAAAGGCGGTTTGTCGAAACCACTTTCTCCAAGACACGGTATCATGTGTTTCAATATGTCAAAACCACCATTCGTGGAACAGGAAACGGCTAGTTAGATCACCCTGTTTCACTCGTTCAATACTTCACAGCCATGTGATGTCAATTGAATGCCACCATTTAATGAACTCAAAATATAATCATTTGAAATGGATTAGCCAAGCATGGAAACCCAACGCACTTGTACGTAGTCTTTTTTTGCTTCATAATTGGGATTCTATAACTACCAATCCTCAAGTATGGAGACATCATATTATCCATAAACGGAGTAATCTCCAATTGCTTGAATTTATTCTCTCTGTAAAAGAATTTCGATATCCACAAACTGAGGTACATGGACAAGGCTAAATCCAATGAGACTGGCTATTCGAGCAACATGCTAGACTTTCCTGCGAATAAGGAGGAAAGGGTACTTGCTCACATTCTAGCGACTAAATTCCACACAGAGCCAGCTATAGACTCGCAGTTGGAATTCAGACTGAATCCCACTATGAAGGATTTAGTCATCAACAGGCTAGCTGCTAAGAAGAAAAGGAGAAAGCGGCAAAAGAAGGAAACCATAGTTGAAACGGCTGAAAGTGTTGGAGAGAATCAACCGATATGGTTAGATTCTTTAAAGGAGGAGATCACTAAGCCGAAATGAGTCCTCAACTAAAATTAAGTATATTTCAGTGAATTTTGGACAACTGGTAGTAGAGGCAAGGGGCTCCAGAGATGATAGGCCTATTCTTAAACGGTCCCTTTACAATATGATAACTGTTATCATTCCCTTTTTGTAATTTTGGGATTAATACGATTATATAAATGCAGAAGCAGAATTTGGACTGTTTATTACAAGATTCTAACTGGTAGTGTTATGAGTCTTGTTTTCTTTCATAGTATTCTTTTCTTGTAAGCTTATATTTCACTTTCATCTATCTGAATCAGAGGAATGTAAAACACATAATTCATTTCTAAGATGCTCTCAGCTTAACAATTTAGATTATATTTATTTCTTCACAACCAACTCTGAATTCATTTTAAATAATTCTCTAATGCGGTTGTGTGTTTCTTTTTTTTTCTCTAATATCATGCAAATTTTCTATTAACTCGGACTCATCACCTTCCAAATGACTTCGCACGCACAAAAATTCAACCTGTACACCCATATTTATCGTGCACATCAACACCACAAGGTAAATCATGCTTCTGTGCACCTATATCCACTATGCATTTCTTCTCCGTCGCACCAATAACTTACGTGCACTACTTTTGCATTGTCCACCAATATCCACTACGCACAGTTTTGGTATCGCGCACTGATATTCTACATGCATTTCTCCCTATGCATTTCACCATGCCAATGTTCAATATGCCTCACCACGCATAATTGACTACACTGTCGCGAGATAACTTATACTCATATTATGCGCGCACCAACCAAACTCCTCTGTGTTTTGCAATGCTGCGAACACCACGTGCACATTACTATGCGTCTACTCACTGTGCAATGCTAATTTTAGTGTGTGCATCTACACACAATACTCTTCCGCGCGGCACCACAATTTACCACGCACATATGCACGCCAACATTTTCCGTGCAGTGCCAAAATTTTCCATGGACGCTCTGTGACTTGAAAATTTGGCCACTTCAAAATTAATCTTCTGGGAATATTCACTTCAACTAAACCTTTCCAACCCATCCAGGCTCAGTGTTGGAACTGAAGCTCTGATACCATACTATAACAACCCCCGGCCTCACACTAGACGAGCATGCCACTCCTCAAATGCTTTACTTAGCTCTGAGACCGTTTTTGTAACATTCCCAGCCTTCGAAGGGCCAGGATACATGAGGGAACACTTTCGTTCTCTCGTTGTAGAACATACTGTAACATACCCAGTATTCAACTGAGTTATGCCACATAAATTTTCTCTTCAAACTGCATGCAATTATAACATATACATACAACACTCTTGCGGAATCTTTACATATAACGTAAACAAACAATCATGTTCTATAAATATACGATTTCATACTTAAATAACAGTAATCACAGACATGCAGCATATACAGGGAAATACCCATAAACATACAAACAGTTATAATCACACATTTGATAAACTGTAGCATAAGCACGTAAATAACAATGCAGCATGTAAATTTATCACACGATTGGTAATTATCTTGGAAATATTGTCACCAACTACGTATAGACCATCCACGAACCTCCCAGCCTTAGACTACACTATTCATCACTCTCAACAGTGAGTCACCCCCGAGCCGGGACTAAACTCCACCTAGGTAAATGGATTCCTAACCAGGCTAAAGGCTCATAGACAATAGGAAATACTTCGTCTCAGGTGCTCACTCAACTAACATCCTACAGCCTCTCATTCCCCGCATGCCTGTCCCACCCAAGTAAGTGTGCCCCTTCTCTGCTCAACAATCCATCGGCTACCCCACTTCCCTTCCAGGGATTCAACAATAGGCTGAACAAGAAGTCTCAAAGCACCATAGCTACAGTTTAGCACCTTCAGGAAATCAATTCCTCAGCAATTCTCTCGCTCAGAGAATTGCTCACGGGCCTGACAACCCACCTCTTTAATTTCCCATGGGCCTGACAACCCGCCTCTTCAATCCCACTCCCAAGCTAACCAGATACACCAACCAAAAATGGTTATGGAAACAGGCTCAAATATAGTGAAATGAATGTCTAAAGGATAACTGACTGCATGAGTGAAAATGGTCATGGAATCATTGACTGGATGACTGAATGATGGGAAAGAACCATGGGAGAGATGATCATCAGAATGATCATGAGAATGATGGTAAGGATGTTCGTAAAAATGATGGTGAAGGTGATCGTAAGGATGATCGTAAGTCCCCATGATTTGTATGCATGTCCCCAACTTGACACTTGTCATGTTGGAAGCTACTTTGGTCCACTTGTCCCCAACTTTAGAACTTAGGATAAAATAATTATCCATACTTTATGTTTTAAGAAATATAATATTCCTTTTTGGCTTAAGAGCTCTCTAGCTTAGCCCTTTCCCTTTACTTTTGGCCCTCCCTTTCCCTAACTGGTGGAGTTCAATCCCCCATCTCTTTTATTGTGGTCGGTCTGCATGCAGTGATGTATTTTATATTAATCATGAGATATATACAAAATAGGCGCACTGGCCTTTAACATCTAGGTGCTCTGGCCTAATTCCAAAACATAAGCATCTCAGCTTATGATAACTGGCTCACCAGCCTATAACACATATCATATACACAAGGCTCGCTGACCTCCATACTGCACGCACTTTAGTTACTGCATGTGGTATCCAGGATTGTGCACACTACATCATTTTACTGCGCAGTACTTGCGCGCACTATGCCATGAAAGGTGCATTACAAAATGATGTCAAAACAGCTCACCAGCTTAAGTATACTTACATTAAATTTACAACTGGTTTCAGCTAAAGGATATTACATCAGTCATTATATCTCTGAAGGACCTTGGTCGAGAAGGTTTCTAGGTTCCCGAAGTCCCGGAGATCCGAAGTGACTTTCGATCATTGGATCCAGTAGACACATGTCAGATGATCCATGTATTTGGCGATCTCGTACTTCAGAGGAAATAGAGTGAATTATTGCGAGGAATCACGAAGGCCCAAAGGTTGAAACCGATCTCAGTCTTCCATCGAAAAGGACACATGGATCATCAGATCCTGCACTCCATGAGTTTTCTAATTCGGCACTCCAAAGAATAGTTGGTATTGTGCATTGAAAAGGCCCGAAGTCCTGGAGAGGATCGGGACCGTTGATTTCACTGGACGTGTGATGCTAGATCCAGAGGTCTGAAGCACCAGCACTCTGGAAGAACCAAGGTGTGTTGAGTCACGAAATATCGAAGCTCGGAAGAGATGGAGTCAATCCAGGTTGTTGATCACGCTGGACAAGTGGAAGCCATCCATCAGTTCGATGATCTGACACTCCGGGAGAACTGTGAAGCAGTGACGGAAAGAGCCCCGAAGGTCGAAGCACCGAAGTGGATCCTCACCACTCGTTCAGAAAACACATGGACCATTGGGATCACTCTTAATTCACTCTATATATTATGTCACTTTGGATATTCATCTCTTTGGTGAATTTGTGTCCTCGAGCAGACAGGGAGGAAACTCCCGAAGTCCCGAAAAGCATCTTGGTCATCGGTTGCCTGAGCATTGTGAGTCGTTGATCTTTGTTGCTATTCGACGCTCAACCATTTCGGCATTTTGGCATTAAGGGATATGAAGGGTCATGCTATGTGGATAAACAAAATAAATTGTTGAAGCCTGAAGAGAAGAAATCTGAACCGTCCATCCGTCGGAGCTTGACGAATGTCGGTTTAATACTTGGGCGTATTCGTCAATTCGACAATTCGGGATATTTATGGAAATGTGTTGTGGAAAAATATATGAAGATAGAAGTGTGAAGGAGGCACAAAGACATTGATATGGAGGAATAGGAGTCGTATGTTCTTCCCTTTTCGGAGATCATCACTTTGCGAGGGTTGTGTGTGTTGGTGTGATCAACAAAAATCGTCAAAGCCCGAAACAGTGGAATTTGAGACATCGATCTCAATGCTTGTTGAGGACCATTGATCTCGTTGCCTATTGTTAGGTAGTTCTCGAATTATTTATTCGTATATAAGAAGGGTAGAAAGTCTCGAAGTCCAGAAATGCGCAGAGCCCGAAGCCCCGGAGCACCTGGTTCTCAATCCTTGGTCATATGAAGCTTTAACATTAAAAAACAAAATTGTCAAAAAGAAAGCCTCGGAGCACCTAGTTTTGTTTCCTCCATTAAATGTTTATATTCAATAAATAACACATCGTGGAGCTCTGACTCTGAACGATCTTGTGCTCAAATAATCAAATCCAGCAAGATCGATACTAGGAAACAAGAAATTTCCTGTAGCTCGAGCTTGAAACTTCGTTGGTGCGTTTTACGCACAGGAAACTGGAAGAGGACATGTCTTCTTTCTTTGATCAATATCATAGGTATTTATTTATCCCTGAGAAAAATCACGAACATTACTAACGGATTATTTTATGTTCTTTTTTTTTTTACAAAAATGGCCACCTCTAACCATTTAGGACCAACACAAGGGCCAAATCTTCTTGGAAAGAACTCTGAATCTTGGTCTCTCAGAATGAGATCCTTCTTACAAGAAAAAGATTGCTAGGATCCAGTGGATATTGGCTATGTGGAACCATATCCATTAGATCTAGCTGCCATGAACAATCAAGAGAGAACTGCTTAGGCAAAACAGAGGAAAAGAGAGAATAAGGCCAAATTATGGATTCAAAACTCAGTGGATGACTCGATTTTCTCAAAAAACATAGATGTTGTTACCTCAAAACAGGCCTGGGACATTCTCAGTACATCCTACCAAGGAAATGACAAGGTCAAAACAGTCAAGTTGCAGACCTTGAGGACACATTTTGAGACCTTAAATATGACAGAGTCTGAAAATGTTGATCAATTTATGACCAGAGTCATGGGAATTGTAAACTAGATTAGGTTAACTCGTGAATCCATCCCTGATCAAAGGATTGTTGAGAAATTCCTCAGAAGTCTTCCAAAGAAATTTGAGATGGTTGTTATAGCCATCCTTGAATCCAAGGATCTGTCAAATTTTTCAACAGACGAACTCATCGGTTCTCTGTTGTCACATGAGACCAGACTGCATCTAGAAAATGAGTCAACATCCAATCCCTTCAAGACTCAATTCTATTTTAGCAGAGGCAGAGGTCACAGAGGAAGAGGGATAAGCCCAAGAAACAATCACTCGGGTGAAGGTCACACACATCAAAACCAGAATCAAATGACAAAGAGGTAGAGGGAGGAGATCAAATGACAAAGCAAGCATACAATGCTATTACTACAAAAAGTATGGGCACTATGAATATGAATGCAGGAAGAAGCAAGTAGATTAGCACTCAAGTAGAGCCCATGTCATAAATCATGAAGGAGACACCTCAAATGGGATGTTTCTCTCATGTCACAAAACTAAAGAACAACACAAGGACATCTGGTTGTTGGATAGTGGATGCAGCAATCACATGACAGGTAAAAAAGATTTAGTTTCTTTCATTGATTCTTCTATTTCATCTAATATTACACTTGGATATGAATCTTTAGTCAAAGTTCAAGGAAAAGGAATTGTACCTATTCTCATTAAAAAATATGTAAAGAAAGACATAAACGATTTCTATCACGTTCCATATTTGAAACACAATATGTTAAATGTAGGACAACTAGTTGAAAATGGCTATAAGGTAATTTTTGAAGGAGCATCATGTAGGATATATGACAAACCTCCCAGCAAAAAATTGATTTATGAAATCCACATGACTAAGAATAGAATGTTTCCCCTAACCCTTAGAACTGCAAATTTGACCCAATATTATGCACAAAGTGCATCCACCCCCAATGAAACTATTATTTGGCATGAAATATTTGGACATTTTCCCTTTCAGAGTCTAAGCCTTCTGCAGAAGCACTCCATGTTCAAAGGTCTACCTATATTCAAAGAGAAAAATTCCCCATGTGAGTCATTGAGTCTTTCATTCTTGGAAAACATAAGAGAACAAGATTTCCACAATCCTCCACTCAAGCCAAACAACACTAAGATCCGGTTCACATTGACCTATGTGGACCAATGCAAATAAATTTAATAGGTGGTAGCTTTTATTTTCTAACATTTATTGATGATTTTAGCAGGAAAATATGGATATATTTCCTCAGACACAAGTCTGAAACCTTTGCAAATTTCAAGGAGTTCAAGGCTGAAGCTGAAAAACGGAGTGGGAAATATGTGAAGGTTCTCTGGTTAGATGGAGGAGGAGAATATTGTTCAACAGAATTTCCAAATTTCTGCAAATCACAAGGCATAATCATGTAAACCACAGTCAGGTATACTCCACGTAAAAATGGAGTTGTTGAGAGGAAAAACCAGACTATAATGAACATGGTGAGGACCCTTCTCATAGAGAAATGTCTGTCAAATTTATTTTGGGCTGAAGTTGTAGCATGTTCAGTTTATCTTCTGAATAGATCCCCAACCACTAGTGTCAAGATGAAGCTCCCCCAAGAAGCATGGAGTGGGACAAAACTGAATGTTTCTCATCTTAGGACCTTTGGATGCATTGCATTCACTCACATACCTTCGAAATTAAGGAATAAACTTGATGATCGAAGTGAGAAATGCATGTGTGTTGGGTACAGTGAGACATCCAAAGCCTACAGACTCTACAATATGATTTCAAAGAAACTCATTCTCAGCATAGATGTCAAATTTCTTGAAAACAAGTTCTAGAGTGAGTCTGAAAATCGCCCTATGGACAGTCAAAATCCATTGTTTCCACTTCCTTAACACACAAAAAATTCAGGACAACAACCACATCAACCTTTCCTTCCAAGATTGCGGGTACAAGGACATGCTGAAAGTTCTCAAGACAACTCTTCTTCAAGGAGAAATGCATCCTCTGAACTTCAATCTTGAGATAGATCCATCAGCAGTTGGATGATATTTATCATCACAATATTTTTGCATTAATGTCATGTCAACCTACATCTTTTAAAGAGACAGCTAAAGAGCCACATTTGGTTCAATCCATGAACTAAGAGATTGACTCCATTGAGAAGAATAAGAAATGGGATCTTTTTTATCTGCCCAAACATAAGACAAGTATTCATGTCAAGCGGGTTTACAAAAATAAACTCAATGAAAAGCGGCATATTGAAAAACACAAAACAAGACTTGTTGCCAAAGGATTCTCATAGCAACCATGCTTTTGCTCCAGTAGCAAGGTTGGACATTGTAAGGACTCTCTTATCCATAACAGCTCAACACAAATGGAAAGTATACCAGATGGATGTCAAGTCAGCTTTCCTTAATGGTTTCTTAGAAGAAGAGGTCTATGTGGATCACCCACCTGGATTTGAAGTCAAAGAGCAGCTAGCCAAAGTGTATCGGTTCAAGAAATCCTTGTATGGATTAAATCAAGATCTAAGAGCTTGGTACAGCATAATTGATACTTACTTGATCAAGAGTGGTTTCTGTAGAATCCAAAATCAGCCAACTCTATACACCAAAACATATCATCAAGGTAAAATTATGATTGTTTGTCTTTATGTTGATGACATGATATATACTAGAAATCTTGAGTTAACTAGTTTTAAACATGCCATGCAATCTAAGTTTCAAATGGTAGATCTTGTCATAATGAAATATTTTTTGGGGATTGAGGTTGACCAATCAATCAAATGGATTGTTTTCTGTCAGCAAAAGTATGCAACAATTCAGAAAAAACTCTTATACCCCTAGGCACAAAATTGAGCAAACAAGATGAAGGCCCTATAGTGGATTCTACTTTGTACAAAAGTTTAGTAGGCAGTTTGTTGTATCTTACAGAAACTAGGCCTGATATTACGTATGAAGTCGGCTTTGTTTCTCGATTCATGGAATATCCCAAATATTCTCACTGGAAGATGGAAAAAAGGATTATGAGATATGTTGCTAGCACTCTCAATTTTGGTTTATGGTACACTGAGTTTGAAGATAATCATCTTTCTAGTTACACTTATAGTGATTTTGTAGGTAGCCTAGATGATCGGAAAAGCACTTCAGGGTATGCTTTTCACCTGGGCACGAATATGATTTCTTGGGCATCAAAGAAGCAACCCATTTTCTCAATATCTTCTGTAGAGGCAGAGTTCCTCAGCTTCATGTCAAGCTGTGTGACTGCGAAGACTATTCAATGACAAGTCACATACAAAAAAGGAGCCAACTCCTATCTTCTGTAACAATACTTCAACAATTGCTTTATCAAAAAACCATGTTTTTCAAAAGAAAAGCAAGCACATTGACACTCGCTTTCATTTCATATGCGATCTAGTCAATAATGGTGAAATCATGCTTCAATTTTGTGGTTCCCAGCTCGTAAACATCTTTACAAAGCCATTGGGAAAAGCCATTTTTTATTTTCAGATACAGCACTTGGGCATTATCAGTACTGATGTTTGTAACTATTGAGTTTAAGAGGGAGTATTAGTTATAACCTCAATAGCGTATGACTGTACACTAATTGTACTAGTGGTTAGGATTTAGTTATGACTTCTTGATTTGGTGGTTTTGTTTTCCCTTTATAACTTTAAACTATCAGCTAATACAATTGTGCTCTGCACTTTTCATTCTTAATCTCTCTATTCTGTATTGTTTTCTTCATTTCTTGTTTTTTCAATGAGGACTTAGGTTTTGAACCATGCAAACAAAGACACTCCAAACTTTGTTCCAAGAAAGAGAGAAGAATTCCTTTGACTAGATAGTATTTCACAAGGATATAGGACTGAACCCTTTTGAAACTAACATGGACATCTCTCAAAAATACAAATACAAGAAATGTGGAGTGTTGAACTACTTAGCACCATGATGTCCTGAAAACATATTTTCTCGGGCTAGAATCCATGTTGCACAAAGTATATGAATCCAAAGTCTTTTCTAGATATGAAGTTGTTTTTATCATATAGTGAAACGTATCAAAGAATCATCAAAATTGTTGATAAGTCTACATGTGTAGAAGAAACGTTGGTAACTGGAAGAGAAACTGGAAGAAACAATAACACTTCAAAACAAAAAGTAATATTCCTGGCATTCATATTCCACTTTTGGTCTATGCACAATGGTTGCATGATTTCTAGAAATGTATGAGAAAAGTATCATGGATATGACACCTGTGGTTGATGGGCAAAATATTGTCTATTGAAATTGATAAAAAATTATTAAAATCTTTAATTACTGAAAAAGGTCCAGGCATTATCATTTAGGCAAGAAAATATAAAATGAATAGGCATTGTCAGATACATATGAATACATTATTTGACTAAAAATTATAATTAGAAACTTCATAACATGAAAATTTTAGGTTTGAAATATATACACAAAAAGGCTCTAGTAAACAGCCAATTCACAGAAACACAATCACCAAAGTTAATTCAAAGCCGGAACCATTTCCATAGTTCCATAGATAATGCACAAAATAGTGGACTCATTCTTCAATATGTACAATAAAGGAAAGCGTTAGTGCCTTCTTTCAAATTTATATCCAAGTATAGAAATATTGCAATCTAGGGAGTTCAATGGCCCCTCCCACGAGTTTGAGATAACGTACACATAAATACCTTAACAGCATACAATGCTCTAACTCAACCCTAATTTATAACAATTCCTTGGATGAAACTATACACCCACAAACTAGTAAGGAATTTGAACTAGTGACTACTGTATTTCCAAGAATACATTACAACACAAGCTGTGCTTTAGTGGAAGAAGAACTTTTGGAACTTTGCCTCCTAGAAATATTACTCTGCACGAGGCAATAAAAATTCAAAAGCTGAATTCTGACGAATTAGAGGAGGAGGTTCAATTTCTGACAAATCGATTTGGCTCATGGACTTAGATATATCATCCACAAAAAAGGGAGTACTGCATCAAAAAAAGAGATTATGTTGTTAGGCGATAATATAAAATGAGAAAGCTTTGTCATCCTAATGATATTTGATGTTCATCTACAATGTAGAATGTTATTGGGTGGTTGAGCAAAATTTAGAACATTGAGACTTGTGTTGTACCTGGAGTCATCATCCAACGGGAAAGAATTGCTCAAAGCATCGGTAGAGTCGTTTGTCAACAAGACTCTCATATTGGCAATAACCTCTCAAGAGGAAATTGACATTAAGAGATTTAAAACACATCTTTACATGAGAGCCAAGGACAGCCTAAAACAAGAATATATTGAGGAAAAGAACCATCTATGTATGAGAACTTCTGACTTACATCTGCAGACACACTATTCGTGCCATATTTATCATCCCAGTACATGGTGTTGATCTAGTACAGTTGTTGTATACTCAAAACCTAAAAATAGCCAAAATAAGAATTACCAATATTAGTCAACGAAGAAACCTGAAGGAAACAGCCCTCACATATTGGAGTATATTATTAACATATATCACTCACTGGGCATAGATCATGTGTAATTTCATCGAAGGATTTGTTTGGCTTTTGATTTATGACCTGCTCCATAAAAAAGAATGCAAAAGAACATGTTAACATTGTATGCAACTACTGGAGTTGAGTTTACAATAATCTCAAATACATTAACATTTGATGCAAAAAGAGTTAGGATTAATATTTTAATGGCTGGAACTCTACTTACAAGAAATCCTATTGCTGGAGTTGAGTTTACAATAATCTCAAATACATTAAAATTTAATGCAAAAAGAGTTAGGATTAATATTTTAATGGTCGGAACTCTACTTACAAGAAATCCTACTGCTTGTCTAATATATTTGAGTTCATCCCAAGCTGTACCTACATACTGCATTATTTCCATACTTTCCGGTTAGAAAAACATAACCAGAAAACATAACACAATTAAATAGCATGGCACTGAGTACCAGCATGAAAAGTAAGATGAAATGACAGTCGATCAACCTCTTCTATTGCTTCATAGAACAAATGCTCTAGTTCAGCTAACCCTTCCTTAACATATTCCCCATTGCTAAATGAGCAGCACTCACGTCGCAGGAGAAGACTACAATAAACACAATAAAAAAGAAAATATTTGTCTATTTAAACTTCAATTTTAAGAAATTTCCATAAATATATAAATGGACATGTCAATAAATCAGTTGAAGCTGCATAGAACAATATTTATGCCGATTTACCTGTTGAAAAGTTGTACATTTATGAATGAAAATATCTGAGTATAAACCTTACGCACCAAAAACGAAGGCACCTGCAAGAGAATTTATAGCTCATACATTATAAGAAGTTTCACAATGAACTCTTGGTATTGAGAACACAAAATACTAAGAAATGAGTTATTGGTACTGAAAACACAAAGCCTTTCTGAATGAACATATAAATAAAAGCTTTACTTACATAATTCGCACGCCATGTTTTGAGAAAATCTCTCAGGCTCTTTACAATGCTTTGCCAGTTGTGAAAAACCGGAGGTCAATCAGGGTTCAATGTGCTTTTATATTAAAATCACACGCTACAACAAATAAACTCAGAATAAATCTGGGATCGGGTTCGCAATCGGTAAAACCAAATAATTACTGCATTTACTCAAATTGAAAGAGGATTGAAATGAGTCTGCAAACTCAATAAAAACAGAGTATAAATGGAGAGAACACCTAAGAATACCTAAATGGCAACTTATATTCACTATGCTTTCATAATGCTTTGGATTACAATTTGTTTCAGGTGTATATATATATATATATATATCTTAGAAAATATTTAATTAAGGTGGTGATGGTGTCTCGTGGCCTGCAAAGGTTAAGGAGGTCATTGCTTGAGCAATTTAAAACAAATCAGTAAATTGGTGCTAAATCCTCGAGTCTTGAAGGATCAAGACGGCCACCGATCCGTCGTTATTCAGGTGGTGAAATGATTACTATCCAAAACAACCAAAAATATGCAATACAAGATTGTTGTTAACAACGCATTACAGTTTACAGACCTCAATATTGTCTCTATGAATTTTAAACAATTCATTTCCCAAAGGATTTCTAAATATGTCTGCAAATTGTTCTTCAGATCTACAGAACTTAACAGAAATTTCTTTACCATTTACCAGCTCTCAAATGAAATGATACCTCATATCAATGTGCTTACTCTATTTGTGAAAAACACGATTCTTTGACAGTGCAATGATCGATTTATTATCACAGACAATCTGAGTTGCACCATTATGCTCATGCAATAAATCATTCAAGATTCTTCTCATCCATACTTTTATATAGACATCCTCTTTAGTAGCTTCATCAAAACTTACAGGATCACATGCCATTAATGCAAAATTTGAAACGTGATCTACTTCTTCATTCTGATCATATAATTCTCTTAAGCTCCTAGTCTTTTGACCTTTAAATCTATTTTTCAATGATGCTAAAGTAGGATTTGATTCACTACTTACCTATGAATATGTTTGATTTCCACAATGTCTATATGGCTCACCACGCTCATGAGTTTTTAGCGTTCTAAATTGAGATGGGTTGATATATGGTGCTTCCCTTGTAGAACTTCTTGCTGCAGGCGTATGTGAATGTGGAACCAACTGTCCACCTCCTTCATCCTACTCAGCTCCATCATCATCTTCACGGGGTAACACAGCTCCCTCTGAAACAGATTTATCAATACTTCCATCCCACGCTTCCTCTTCTTTAAATTCAACATCTCTTATGATTACATACTTCTTGGTGATGGGATTGTAGAGTTTATATGCCCTAGACTCTTCACTGTATCCAACAAATATACATCTCTCGCTTCTATCATCCAACTTCCTCCTCATTTCTTCAGGTATATGCGCATATGCTACACATCCAAAAATTCTGAAATAAGAAACATTGCAAGGCTTACCGTCCCAGGCTTCCTAAGGTACACGATTCCTCACGGTCTTGGTCGGACTTCTATTCAAGATATAGATAGAGAAAACAATCGCATCTCCCCAATATTCATTTGAAAGATATTTCTCTTTCAACATGTGTCGAGCCATATTCATAATGGTCTGATTCTTCCTTTCAGCCACTCCATTCTACTGTGGAGTATATCGAGCAGTAAACTGCCTTTTAATTCCATGAAAATCAAAAAATTCAATGAATTCATTCTGTTTATACTCACCTCCTCTGTCAGACCTCAGGATCTTAATGGTTCGACCACTCTCATTCTCAACCATAGACTTAAACCTCTTGAAAACTTCAAAGGCTTCATATTTCTGCTTCAACAAATACAACCAAGTCTTCCTACTAAAATCATCAATAAAAGTCATAAAATAAACACTACCAATCAAAGAAGGTGTTTGCATAGGTCCACACAAATCTGTGTGGACAATTTCCAATGGAGCTTTTTCTCTATAGGAAACACTTGAAACAAATTTATCTTTATGATTCTTCCCAAGTATACATCACTCACAAGAGCTTGCAGGTTGCTGGATACAGGGAAACCCCTTTACCATGTGCTTCTTTTGTAATAGATCTAAGCCACCAAAATGTAAATGACCATATCTCAAATGCCATAACCAAGATTCATCTAAACTTCCATCTTTATAAGCATTCAAAGAAACACTCAAATCATTTCTCATAACAAGTGGAAACATTATATTCTTGGTCATCTCTACTCTTGCAATCAACTATTTGTTAGGTAATTTATCATAGATTGTACATACCTTATTCTTGAAGAATACTCTGTACTTTTTCTCCATCAGTTGTACAACACTAATAAGATTGCATTTTAAACCAGGCATGAAATAAACATCGTCAACATTTCTTCTCTGATTATTCTTAGTGTAAACTAGAATTACACCTTTACCATTAACTATAACCCTACAGCCATTTCCCAGTTTTACTTTAGACTGAATACTAGTATCAATCGAACAAAATAAATCCTTATTACTAGTCATTTGGTTGCTGCAACCACTATCCAAAAACCAAATATCGTTAGCACTTTCCTAAGTGACATTGCAAGTCAAGAACATAGGATTTTGATCATCCTCAGACTCATTTGTGATCTGTGCAGACTGATTTCCAGCGTCTGCCTGCTTCTTCCAACATTTGTTAGAAAAATGCCCAAACTTCTTACAATAATAACATTGAACTTTAGATTTGTCGTACCTCTGATTTTATTTCTGCCAGGGTTTCTTATTTCTCCCTCTTAAATAAGGAGGATTCTGCTGAGACTTCTCCTCAAACACTGATTTAGTTATGTTGTCCCATCGACCAGAAGATCAACCTCCTCTTCCACGATTATAAAACTTTCCTTTGCCTCTGCCTTTGGTAACATGCAGTTGGGATTTTAAAGCATGCTCCATTGAACCTTCTTCATGTCTAGATATCCTAGATTCATGAGCAACAAGAGAACCAATTAATTCATCAATTTGCATTTGACTTAAATCTTTAAATTCCTCTATGGGTACAACTATAGGTTCAAATTTCTTGGGTAAACTTCTCAGCACTTTCTCAATAACTCTCTTATTCTCAAAATCATCTCCATACTGCCTAAGTTGGTTCACAACACTCATCACTTGAGTCATGAAAGTATCAACACTTCCATTATCCTTCATCTTCATATTTTCGAAGTCCCTTCTCAAGTTTTGCAACTTGACTGTCTTCAACTTGGACACACTTTCATAACAGGGTTCAAGGATGTCCCAATACATCTTCGAAGATGTAGCACTACAAATCTTCATAAAAATGGATTCATTTAATCCTTGTTGGATTAATCCAAGAGCCCTGTTATCCTTTTTCTTGTTTTCTTTTAGCAAAACACGATTAGCATTAGAGAGAGCTAGTTCTGTTGCTACATCAGTTGGCTCAGCATAACCATGAATAACATAGGTCCATAAATACTAAGAATGCAAAATCATCCTCATTCGAATATACCAAGAGTCATATGACTTCTTGCTTAGGACAGGAACCTGAACCTGAGAAGAACTACTACCAGACATAACCATTTATGTAAAATTTGAAAGAAATTAAATAAACCTTCACGCAGGAAAACAAGAAGGTAAAATTGGGCACCAACAAGAATTATCTTCACTGAACTGAGCAAATAGCAGGATAGAGAGCAAGCTCTGATACCAATTGTGAAAAACCGGAGGTCAATCAGGGTTTGGGTATCGGGGTTTACGAACACCCAACACAAAATGAAAAACAATTATTCCCGATATGCGAAAGGAGGCCTATCGAAATTCATGGTTCGGCATACCCAACGCAAAATACAAAACAAAAACTTCAATTGCCAAATCCTGAAATGTGAATAGGCTTTGGCCCACCACTTTTCAGTTCGGGGTTTTGAGACTAAAGAACTTCGCACACTTTTTAACAAGTAAACTCCGAATGCCGAAAATAAAATAAAAATAAAAATATCAAATTGGGTTCAATGTGCTTTTATATTAAAATCACCCGCTCCAACAAATAAACTCAAAATAAATGTGGGACCAGATTCACAATCAGTAAAACCAAATAATTATTGCGTTTACTCAAATTGAAAGAAATATAACGAATTCGATCAAGGAATAAATGAGTTTACAAACTCAATAAAAAACAGAGTATAAACGGAGAGAACACCTCTGAATACCTGAATAGCAACTTATATTCAATGTGCTTTCATAATGCTATGGATTACAATTCGTTTCATATATATATATATATATATATATATATATATATATATATATATATATATATATATATATATATATATATATAAACAATAACATTAATTCCCTATTTCAAAATTTTCCCCTTCGATCTTAGAAAATATTTAATTGAGGCGATGATGGTGTCTCATGGCCTGCAAAGGTTAAGGCAGCCACCGCTTGAGCAATTTGAAACAAATCAGTAAATCGGTGCTAAATCCTCGAGTCTTGAAGGGTCAAGATGGTCACTAATATGTCGTTATTCAGGCGGTGAAATGATTACTATCCAACACTAGCGACCAATCAAAGCTTCTTGTTTTGCTGCATTTGCATGAGATCGAGAAGACCCTCTAACCAAACTTGCTCTCGATGTTCTTGGTGCCTGAATAGAAAATTAGAAGGCAATTACTCTCAAACTAGAAGTTAGAATATTATCAATAGACAATCGTTAATCCTCTAACATCTCAAACTAAACATAAGGATTAATGGCCAGTAACATCTCAAACTTTATCGAAGGAGTATACTACCAAAAAGTAGATGTCAATAGTTTCTTGTCCCTGAGAAATTAACAACATAAAATAGCAGTGGGAAAGGTAAATAACAACAAAAAGAATAAATTTAAGGTATTAGCATAAAGAAAAATTCCTTGTTTTTTCACATCAATCAAAATTAAGGAAATTGCAGTCACTCTACTTCGTACATCATTTCTATGTGCGAAAATTTTCTAGTTAAGACAGGTATATATCCAGATACTTGAATACACAAGCCAAGCATGGGTGATATCTCCTTCTTCAGATTATCACGAATCATTCTATATATCTTTTCTACATAAGTTGTGAGTTGTTGCTTGAAGATCAAAGCAATATTATTTGCTTGTATTTGGGTCAAAGCATCTAACCCACCAATCATCCCACCATTACTACATGAAAGGCCTGTGCCTGACAAGGATGTTCGAAGAACCTATTAAAATCAAGCATAAGAACACGTTTTATGCAAGCTAATTATAGTTATATTGATTCATAACATGGTGATTTGATTAAGAAACTTCTCCTTACTTGAACCATCCTCCCAAAAAAAGTAGCTGGAGATGATCTACAATATCCATGGGTTGGATTTTACATCATATGAATGTAAGAATTGTTCTCCCCAACAGAGTAATTGAACAAAAAAGCATATGTAGAGCAACCTCAAGGTTTTGAGGTATACCAGAAAGAGACTCTTGTATGCAGATGAAAGAAGACAACTTGGTGCAAAGCCTCCAATGCACAGCAGAAGCGTGGTGAAAACTTTCTATAATAGAGATATTGTATCAGAATGGTTACTCAGAAGTCTAGAATGATGGATTACTAATCCATAACAAACACTCATGATGAAAGAAGAAGTGTCACTTGGATACATTCCAGTTTGAGCCTTACCACGATGTCATGAGTTTCATCCTTACCAGGATTTCATGAGCTAGCAGAAAACAAAAGAGTTGAATCCAACCATGATATATTGTAATGATCAAGAGCTATATGAAGCCTTCAGAGAAAATTAGTGTTCCAGAAAGACTGAAGTACATTGAGATCAAGAATTACTTTCTCTTTGATGAGGTACAGAAAAGAGAAGTGGTTCTCCAATATATCTCCACAGATGAGCAGATAGCGGATATTTTGGTAAAGCCTTTGTCCAAGATGAAAAAGTTTGTGTACTCAAGAAACAAGTTGGACCTCGTGGAGACGAATTCCTTATTGAAAAGGGGAGAGATGACTCCCAGGTTGGGAGGGATCACTGATGTGTTATTAATTTATGGACAATCATTTTTCAATTCAAAAAATGGTCCAGGATGAGCAGTTTCTTTCCATTTCGGAAAGTGGTTTGAGATTTTTTACGAACGGGCATTTTCCATTTCAGAAAATGGTCTAGATCGAATGGTCATTTTCATAATGAAAATGGTTCAATAGATTGTTGATGTACCATAGACAGTGATTCCCCTTGTGGTCATTGTGGGGAATCGTCTAGGACAGTCTTTCTTCTTGACAGTCACTCTAAGTAGTGGTTAAGTAGAATGGACCGCCTCGCTGGGTAGTCATTCTTTCGAAGTTCACAGTTGTGAGTACTTTCGAAGAATGGTTTGTTTTGGAGGTTGGTGCAGGACAGTCATTTCCTTAGGAAATGGTTTGGATAGTCATTCCCGAGGGCAAACTCATTCTCTCCAGGTTGCACTTTGTTTAGTGCCAGAGGAATGGCCCAGTTAGGTGAATGGTCCAGGTTTAGCAATTAGGGACAGGCATTCCCTAGGGAAAACTCATTCTCTCTAGGTTTCACTTTGTTTAGTGTCAGAGGAATGGCCCAGGTAGGTGAATGGTCCAAGCTCCTTGTTGTTATTAATGCATGTCCCCAACGAGGTCAAGGTACAAAGAATTGGTTCTCTAGATTGTTTCACTTAAGGAAAAAATATATCACACACCCAAACGACCTCTCATGGCAGAAGAAAAGAAAGATGACGGGATAGGAGATCCCTTCAAAATGTTGCTTGAAGAATCCCTCATGAAACTAAGGAACGAGATGATGGATATTTTTTGTGCAAATCCTTCAATGGCTACCAACAAGCGACGCATATTCCTCAAATGGAGGTGCACCCCCTTCAAGGTACAATCAACTTCGATATTCCTATATTTGAAGGTCAAACAGACGCAGATGTGGTATACAAATGGTTAAATCTGCTAGAAGGGTATTTCTCTGTCCATAACTTCTCGAATAGAGAAAAGATTACTTTTGCGCTCCTCAAAGTCATCCCCCATGTCAAAGATTGGAGGGAAACTTTATGTGAGAAAAAGGAAAGAGAGTAACCTTCATTATTTACAGTCGCAGTCACATGGGTATCAAATATTTTGAGTGAAATCTAGTGCTCAAGTATCATGGTGGTCTGCATTGATACATTCAAGACGAAATGGAGTTTCTAGACATCTCATCCTTGGGCACGGCCTACCGATATGTCGTCAAAATCGAGCAGAAGATCAAAACAAATATGCAGTAATTTGGGCCTGGGAACCCCTCACAGAAAAGCCAGGAAAGGGTATCCCCAACCCGCGGAACAAAGGATAGAGCAAAGATGGACAGCCTTAGGATAACTAGTCCAAGTTGCAAGCAAAGAAGGACAATGAAAAGACACAGAAATATATCAGGAAGTGGTGAAACTTCCATAAGAACCCCTAGCATAACACTATTGATTGTCGCTCGAAGCAATCATTGGTGGATAAGGTGAAATCCTTTGAATTAGATGCAGTTTCTGACTCTGAGTCAGAGCCAGAAAGGGGTAGATGAATCATTAACGTAGAACCCAGTGATACCGTTTCTACAACCAAGCTCCAGCCTGGTGAACAAGACGAGCCAGAGGAAGGCGAGCACATTTTTCATTCAAAAATGTGGGTGAAGGGTACCCCGCTGCACTTCATCATTGATAGTGGTATCTAGAAGAACCTCATCTCAGCAGAGGTTGTTAAGCAACTCACCCTATTGACAACACTGCACCCACAGTCCTACACCATCGGATGGCTCCACTAAGGAGATGACATCTACATCATCCAACAATGTTGCTTGTCATACGGCATCAAGCCCTTCAAGGATGAGGTATTGTGTGATGTTTCCCCTATCAAAGTTTGTAATATTCTTTTGGGCCAACCATATTTACGGAAACGTCATGTTGTATATGAGGCTAGGCCTCATAGTGTTATTATTACTTTGAACAAGAAATTGTACAGGATACCCAAGGAACTCCCACCCAATGTTATTTCTTTGATATCTACTAAGCAATGCAGAAAGGTTATCTCTCAGACATGGAAGTTTGTCTTCTTCATGATTGGCTCTCAGAATGAGTGAAAGATCGTAGCCATATCCAGGGTATCTACAGTAGAAGCAAGTGGATAAGGTCATGGAAGAATACTCAGATATCTTCTCCTCACCTACCAGGGTACCTCTGCACTATCGGGTCAAGCACCCCATCAATCTGACCCTCGGCGTAGTGCTGGCCAATGGGCTAGTATATCGTTGCTCTTTGTTAGAGAATAAGGAGATCAAGTTGTAGATCCAAGAAATGCTCCAAAATGGGGCACATCTATCCCAGCTCATCACCTAGTGGGAGCCCAATCGTGCTGGTACAGAAGAAAGACGAAACCTGGTGACTCTACATTGATTATCGGGCCCTAAATAAAATCACAGTAAAAAATCGATACCCAATTCCCTGAATTTTTGACCTCCTTGATCAGCTCACGGGGGATAAATACTTCAGTAAGATTGATCTGAATTATTTCTACCACAAGGTCTCGATAGAACAGACAGATGTATGGAAGACCACCTTCAAGTCAAAGGAAGGTCTTTTTGAATGGTTTTTCATTTGCTTTGGTTTAACAAATGCTCAAGCCACTTTCATAACAATGATGGACGATATCCTGCGACCATTCACCAATAGTTTTGCAGTGGTTTATCTTGATGACATCCTTATTTACAGCAAGACTTGGGCAGAACACTTGCATCATATTCAGCAGGTTCTGCACACCCTGCGGCAACACCAGCTCTACACCAACCTAGAAAAATGCTCCTTCAGCATAAACAGAGTTCATTACATTGGCTACATCATTGATAAGCATGGCGTACATGTGAATCCAGCCAAAATCCAAGTCATTTGTGACTAGCCAACCCCAACCACACTCACTGAGCTTCGGAGCTTCTTGGGCCTTGCCAATTTCTACCGCAGGTTCATGTTGGGATTCTCCCATATTGCATGGGCCCTCATCCAAGTAACCAGGGGTGGTGGTAAGGAAAAATTTGTGTGGGGTCAGTCCCAACAACAAGTGTTCAATTATTTGAAGCAACACTTGTGCTCAACCCCAGTAATTTCACTACCGGAACTACAACAGCCCTTTGAGATCCACACAAATTCTTTAGACTATGTTGTGGGAACCGTTCTCACTCAGCATGGACACCCCGTGGCCTATCATAGTGAGACACTATCAGATGTTATATGTAAGTACCCTTCTTATGACAAAGAAATTCACTCCATTGTGCAAGCCTACCGCCAGTGGAGACATTACATTCTTGGGAAGGAGAGATTCATCCACACTGATCATAAGCCATTGTCGTTCATGTAGACACAAGGAAAATTGTAGAATGACCGCCATCAGAAGCGGTCCACATACTTGCAACAATTACACCTCAACATCAAGTATAAAATGAGAAGCACCAACCACGTCGTTGATTGCCTCAGCAGACCGCCAATCATGGCACTCACCACGGTGCTAGACTGTTGTGGCCATGAGACATATGGATGCCCCCAAATTTATAAGACAGACCCGGACTTCGCCACCACCTACCAAATGTTGGGCGCAAACACAGTTGTCGCTAATTTCCATCTTCAGGATGGGTTGTTTTGTCGTTTGGGCCATATCTGCATTCCATCAAGTGAGCGAGTGAAGCTGATATGGGAAGCCCACTATAGTTGGGTGGAAGGACACTTCTACATCGAAAAGAAAGTGGAAATGTTGCAGAAACATTTCTACTTGCCGAAACGTCGGCAGGAGGTCAACAAGTATATCAGGTCTTGCACTGCCTACGCGATTTCCAAACGGGCCACTAATAAATACGGCATGTACACCCCTCTTCCTAGTATTGACAGGTCATCGGAATCCATCTCAATGGACTACATTTCGGGCCTCCAATCCACCAAGCGGGGAAATAACTGTGTTTTTGTGGTTGTGAATCGCTTTTCTAAGATGGCGATTATGGTTGCCTGCAAGAATAGCATCACAGCAGAGGCCACTGAAAAGCTCTTTTTTGAACGATTCTGGGTACATTTTGGAATCCCACAAACCAATGTATTAGATTGGGACAGTCAATTTCTCAACACATTCTAGTCAAGCCTCTGGTCACTGCTGGACACCAAGATCACCAAATCCACAGCCTTCCACCCCATATAGATGGCCAAACCGAGGTCGTAAATCAAATGATCGTGCATATACTACGCATGAATAATTCTAAGCACCCTCACACATGGGATGCGAGAATCCCCCATGTTCAACATAGCTACAACCAAGCCCTGCATATCTCAACCGGCCACAACCCCTTTCAGGTGGCGTTGGGATTCCAACCATTGGGTCCCATAGATGTTTCACTACCCCTTGTGGTCACCTCGAACGACTCATCTCCTGCTCCAACTGAAGTTGACAAAGCCACCTAGTTCATTGAGTGGATCCAGCACATCCACCAAAAGGTTCAAGGTATCCTATAGAAGTCCAATGACAAGTAAAAGAAACTCCATGATCAACATTGGGTGCCACATAAGTTTCAGGTGGGCGACAAAGTTTGGTTGCACTTGTAGAAAGAGCACCTTACAAGAGCCCATCAGAAGCTTCTCCCACTCCATTATGGCTCGTACATCATCACCAAGGTTGTGGGTTATAATGATTTCATTCTCAACATTCCTCCTTTCCTTGGCTTGCACCCAGTGTTCAACGTGGATATCCTTCGACTGTATTTCCCACCATTATTGGTCACCTCAGAGATAGCAGAACAACTGACAGCAACAGAGCACAACCTCGACTTCATACAACATGCATCCAGTGATCAGATTGTGGACAAACATATCAAGGGAACTCTCTAACAAAGGATCTAGCTTTATCGAGTTGTAAAAGCATGGAAGCTCCTGCACCAAGGCAAGTCGCTCACCCGGGGCCAAATTCAACAGAAATTTCCTCATGTGATGGGGGAACACAACGCAATGGAGACCATTACTTCCTAAGCAGGGAGGATTGATCCAGATGGATTTTGGTGGCCTCCCACCTATTCCAACTGGCTCACTTTGGCATTTTTCCAGTTTGGTAGTTTTTTCCTAGTTTTCGGGTCCCTGACTTGCGAGGCCGTTTTGAGGCCCTAAACAACATTTTTTAGGGCTCGCCACAGTCAAAATGACGTTTGATAGTTATTAGAAAAATGTGTATTCATTGGATAAACCTTTCCAGTGAGCTATCGTGAACCTAAAATGGATATCGTATGCAAAAGTTACGACCCCGGGAAGTTGATGTACTAACTTACCCAAACGGGGCCCATATGACTTTTGGCGCTTCATCTCCTAGGGTTAGGTTTCTTGGATGTATAGGGTTTTTAACATTCTTGTTTATTGTAAAAAGGTCTTCAGATCCTCTTTGTAATCATGTTCTTGTGAATGAGCACAGTCGTCACATCTCTTCTCAGAGATAAGTTGTTACCATTCTAGCAAGCTTGTTTCCGCTGCATTTTACAGTTTCAGCTTATTTCCTTACTGAATAGAAACCAATTTTATTGTATAT
This sequence comes from Picea glauca, assembly GCA_000966675.3. Classification (NCBI taxonomy): domain Eukaryota; kingdom Viridiplantae; phylum Streptophyta; class Pinopsida; order Pinales; family Pinaceae; genus Picea; species Picea glauca. Next base: position 630,998 of record JZKD02S1673646.1, on the reverse strand, counting down.
ATGTTATTCTATGTTAAGCATATTTTGATCATAATTGTATTCATTTTGTTCTACAAATATATTTTGTATCAAAAAGTATGCAGCAATCCAGCAGAAACTCCTATACCCCTAGGCACAAAATTGAACAAGCAGGATGAAGGCCCTACAATGGATTCTACTTTGTACGAAAGTTTAGTAGGAATTTTGTTGTATCTTACAGCAACTAGGCCTAATGTTATGTATGCAGTCATCTTTGTTTCCCGGTTCATCGAATCTCCCAAAGATTCTCACTGGAATATGGAAAAAAGGATTTTTAGATATGTTGTTGGCACTCTCAATTTTGGTTTATGGTACACTCAGTTTGAAGATAATCATCTTTCTTGTTACACTGAAAGTGATTTTGCAGGTAGCATAGATGACCGAAAAAAGAACCTCAGGGTATGTTTTTCACCTAGGCACGAATATGATTTCTTGGGCATCAAAGAAGTAGCCCATTGTCTCAATATCTTCTACAGAGGCAGAGTATGTCGATGCTACCTCTTCTTCCTATCAAGCTGTGTGGCTGTGAAGAATATTGAATAACATGTCACATACAGAAAAGGATCCAACTCCTATCTTCTGTGACAATCAAAAAACCATGTTTTTCATAAGAAAAGAAAGCACAATGACACTCGCTTTCATTTCATACGCAAGCTAATCAATAATTGTGAAATAGCGCTTCAATTTTGTGGTTCATGAGATCAACTCAGACATCTTTACAAAGCCATTGGGAAAAACGATTTTTTTAGTTTCAGAGACAGCACTTGGGAATTATCAGTGCTAATGTTTGTAATTGTTGATTTTAAGAGGAAGTGTTAGTTATAACCTCAACAGTGTATGATTGTACACTGCTAGTTGTTATGGCCAGTTGTACAGTCATTAGGATTTGGTTCTGACTTCTTTATTTTGTGGTTTTGTTTTCCCTTTATAGATTTATACTATCAACTAATACAATTGTGTTCTGCACTTTCCATTCTTGATCTTTCTATTATGTATTGTCTAGTTCATTTTTTATTTTGTCAATCAAGACTTAGGTTTTTAACCATACAAACAACGACACTGCAAACTTTGTTCCAAGAAAGACAAAAGAATGCCTTTGACTCGATAGTATTTCATAAGGATATAGGACTGAACCCTTTTGAAACTAACATGGACATCTCTCAACAATGCAAATACAAGAAATGTGGAGTAATCTATGTTGCACAAAGTATATGAAGCCAAAGTCTTTTCTACATATGAAGTTGCTTTTATCAGATAGTGAAATGTATCAAAGAATCATCAAAATAGTTGATAATTCTACATGTGTAGAAGAAACATTGGTAACTTGAAGAAACATTAACATTTGAAAACAGGAAGTAATATTCGTAGCATTCACATTCCACTTTTGGTCTATGCACAATGGATGCATGATTTCTAGAAATGTATGAGAAAACTATCATGGATATGACACATGTGGTTGATGGCAAAATATTGTCTATTGAAATTGATAGAAAAATATTAAAATCTTCAATTACTGAAAAAGTCCATGTATTATCATTTAGGTGAGAAAATATAAAATGACTAGGCATTGTCAAATACATATGAATACATTATTTGACTAAAAATTATAATTAGAAGCTTCATAACATGAAAAGTTTAAGTTTGAAATATATACACAAAAAGGCTCCAGTGAACTGCCAATTCACATAAGCACAATCACGAAAGTTAATTCAAAGCTGGAATCATTTCCATAGATAATGCACAAAATAGTGGACTCATTCTTCAATATGTACAATAAAGGAAAGCGCCAGTGCCTTCTTTCAAATTTATACCCAAGTATAGAAATATTACAATCTAGGGAGTTCAATGGCCCCTCCCAGCAGTTTCAGATAACGTCTTATTTCAAATTTATACCCAAGTATAGAAATATTACAATCTAGGGAGTTCAATGGCCCCTCCCATCAGTTTGAGATAATTGTGTCATATTTATCATCCCAGTACATGGTGTTGATCTGGTACAGTTGTTGTATACTCAAAACCTTAAAACAGACAAAATAAGAATTACCAATATTAGTCAACAAAGAAACCTAAAGGAAACAACACTCACATATTGGAGTATATTATTAACATATATCACTCACTGGGCACAGATCATGTGTAATTTCATCGAAGGATTTGTTTGGCTTTTGATTTTTGACCTACTCCATAGAAAAGAATGCAAAAGAACATGTTAACATTGTATGCAACTACTGGAGTTGAGTTTACAATAATCTCAAATACATTAACATTTGATGCAAAAAGAGTTAGGATTAATATTTTAATGGTCGGAACTCTACTTACAATAAATCCCATATATTTGAGATTCATCCCAAGATGTACCTACATACTGCATTATTTCCATACTTTCCGGTTAGAAAAACATAACCAGAAAACATAACACAATTAACTAGCATGGCACTGAGTACCAGCATGAAAAGTAAGATGAAATGACAGCCGATCAACCTCTTATGTTGCTTCATAGCACCAATACTGTAGTTCAGCTAACCCTTCCTTAACATATTCCCCATTTCTAAATGAGCAGCACTCACGTCGCAGGAGAAGACTACAATAAACACAATAAAAAGAAAATATTTGTCTATTTAAACTTCAGTTTTAAGAAATTTCCAGAAATATATAAATGGACATGTCAATAAATCAGTTGAAGTTGCATAGAACAATATTTATGCCGATTTACCTGTTGAAAAGTTGTACATTTATGAATGAAAATATCTGAGTATAAACCTTATGCACCAAAAACGGAGGCACCTGCAAGAGAATTTATAAGAAGTTGCACAATGAACTCTTGGTATTGAGAACACAAAATACTAAGAAATGAGCTATTGGTACTAAAAACACAAAGCCTTTCTAAATGAACATATAAACAAAAGATTTACTTACTTAATTAGCAGGCCATGTTTTAAGAAAATCTCTCAGCCTCTTTACAATGCTTTGCCAATTGTGAAAAACCAGAGGTCAATCGGGGTTTGGCTATCAGCATTTACGAACACCCAACACGAAACGAAAAACAATTATTCCCGAAATGCGAAAGGAAGCTTATCGAAATTCGAGGTTCGGCATACCCAACGCAAAAAACAAAACAAAAACTTCAATTGCCTAATCCCGAAATGAGAAAAGGATTTGGGCCCACCACTTTTGGGTTTGGGGTTTTGAGACTAAATAACTCTGCACAATTTTTAACAAGTAAACTCTGAATGCTGAAAATAAAAAAATATCAACTTGGGTTCAATGTGCTTTTATATTAAAATCACAGACTCCAACAAATAAACTCAGAATAAATGTGGGACTGAGTTCGCAATCGGTAAAACCAAATAATTACTGTGTTTACTCAAATTGAAAGAAGAATGAAATGAGTCTACAAACTCAATAAAAAACAGAGTATAAATAGAGAGAACATCTACGAATACCCAAATGGCAACTTATATTCAATGTTCTTTCATAATGCTATGGATTACAATTAGTTTCAAGTATATATATATATATATATATACACTAACATTAATTCCCTAATTCAAAAATTGCCATTTTGATCTTAGAAAATATTTAATTGAGGTAGTGATGGTGTCTCGTGGCATGCAAAGGTTAAGGCGGCCACCGCTTGAGCAATTTAAAAAAAATCAGTAAATCGGTGTTAAATCCTCGAGTCTTGAAGGGTCAAGACGGCCACCGATCCATCGTTATTCAGGAGGTGAAATGATTACTATCCAAAACAACAAAAAATATGCAATACAAGATTGTTGTTGACAACGCATTACAGTTTACAGACCCTAATATTGTCTCTATGAATTTTAAACAATTCATTTCCCAAAGGCTTTGTAAATGTGTCTGCAAATTGTTCTTCAGACCTGCAGAACTGAACAGAAATTTATTTACCATTTACCAGCTCTCGAATGAAATGATACCTCGTATCAATTTGCTTACTCTATTTGTGAAAAAGGTGATTCTTTGATAGTGCAATGGTCGATTTATTATCACGGACAATATGAGTTGCACCATTATGCTCATGCAATAATTCATTCAAGATTATACTCATCCATACTTTTATCTAGACATCCTCTTTAGTAGCTTCATCAAAACTTACAGGATCACATGCCATTAATGCAAAATTTGAAAGATGATCTACTTCTTCATTATGATCCTAGTCTTTTGAACTGTAAATCTGTTTTTCAATGATGCTAAATTAGGATTTGATTCACTACTTACCTATGAATATGTTTGATGTCCACCATGTCTAGATGGCTCACCACACTCATGAGTTTTGGGCGTTCTAAATTGAGATGGGTTTATATCTGGTGCTTCCCTTGTAGGACTTCTCGTTGCAGGCATATGTGCATGTGGAACCAACTATCCACCTCCTTCAGCCTACTCAGCTCCATCATCATCTTCACGGGGTAACACAACTCCTTCTGAAACAAATTTATCAATACTTCCATCCCACGCTTCCTCTTCCTTAAATTCAACATCTCTTCTGATTACAAACTTCTTGGTGACAGGATTGTAGAGTTTATATGCCCTAGACTCTTCATTGTATCCAACAAAAATACATCTCTCACTTCTGTCATCCAACTTCCTCCTCATTTCTTCAGGTATATGCGCATATGCTACACATCCAAAAATTCTGAAATTAGAAACATTGCAAGGCTTACCGTCCTAGGATTCCTAAGGTACATGATTCCTCACAGTCTTGGTCGGACTTCTATTCAAGATATAGATAGAGAAAACAACCACATCTCCCCAATATTCATTTGAAAGATGCTTCTCTTTCAGCATGCTTCAAGCCTTATTCATAATGGTTTGATTCTTCCTTTCAGCCACTCCATTCTGCTGTGGAGTATATCGAGCAGTAAACTGCCTTTTAATTCCATGAAAATCACAAAATTCAATGAATTCTTTTAGTTTATACTCACCTCCTCTGTCAGACCTCGAGATCTTAATGGTTCGACCAATCTCATTCTCAACCATAGACTTAAACCTCTTGAAAACTTCAAAGGCTTTAGATTTCTGCTTCAGCAAATACAACCAAATCTTCCTATTGAAATAATCAATAAAAGTCATAAAATAAACACTACCAATCAAAGAAGGTGTTTGCATAGGTCCACACAAATCCATGTGGAAAATTTCCAATGGAGATTTTTCTCTATAGGAAACACCTAAAAGAGACCACATTGCGACAGGAAAGAGACCAAGCAGTGCCCGATTTCACAAATATCTTCCATACCTTCCGCACCTAGTTGGGTATCAAATATTCTGAGCGATGTCTAGTGCTCAAGTATCTTGGCGGTCTGCATTGATACATTCAAGATGAAATGGAGTTTCTAGACATCTCATCCTTGGGCGTGGCCTTTCGATATGTTGTCAAAATCGAGCAGAAGCTCAAACAAAATACGTAGTAATTTGGGCCTGGGAACCCCTCACAACAAAATCCATAAAAGGGCAGCCCCAACTCGCAGAACAAAGGATAGAGAAAATATGCATAGCCTCAGGATAACCAATCCAATTCATAAGCAAAGAAGGACACTAGAAAGACAAAGAAATATATCAGGAAGTGGTGAAACTTCCATAAGAACCCCTGGCATAACACTATTGATTACCGCTCGAAGCAGTCATTGATGGATGAGGTGAAATCCTCTGAATTAGATGCAAATTATGACTCTGATTCAGAAATAGAAAGGGGGAGATGGATCATTAACGTAAAACCCAATGCTACCATTTCTACCACCAAGCTCCAGCCTGGTGAACTAGACGAGCCAGAGGAAGGCGAGTGCATTTTTCATTCAAAAATGTGGGTGAAGGGTACCCTTCTGCACTTCAGCGTTGATAGTGGTAGATAGAAAAACCTCATCTCAGCAGAGGTTATTAAGCGACTCGCCCTGTCGACAAATTTGCACCCACATCCCTACACCATCGGATGGCTCCACCAAGGAGACGACATGTGCACCATCCAACAATGACGCTTGTCATACGGCATCAAACCCTTCAAGGATGAGGTATTGTGTGATGTTTCCCCTCTCGAAGTTTGTAATATTCTTTTGGGCCAACCATATTTACAGAAACGTCATGTTGTATATGAGGCTAGGTCTCACAGTGTTATTATTACTTTAAACAAGAAATTGTACATGATACCCAAGGAACTCCCACCCAGTGTTATTTCTTTGATCTTTACTAAGCAATGCAGAAAGGTCATCTCTCCGACATGGAAGTTTGTCTTCTTCGTGATTGGCTCTCAAAATGAGTGAAAGATCGTAGCCACATATAGGGTCTCTACATTTGACCTCTCCACACAGCAAAAGCAAGTGTATAAGGTCACGGAAGAATACTCAGATATCTTCTCCTCACCTACCGGGGTACCTCTACACTATCGGGTCAAGCACCCCATCGATCTGACCCTTGGTGCAGCATTGGCCAATGGGATAGTCTATCGCTGCTCTATATTAGAGAATGAGGAGATCAAGAAGTAGATCCAAGAAATGCTCCACAATGGGGCACATTTGTCCCAACTCATCACCTAGTGGGAGCCCAATCGTGCTGGTATAGAAGAAAAACGGAACCTAACAACTCTGCATTGATTACCAAGCCCTAAATAAAATCACAGTCAAAAATCAGTACCCAATTCCCCGAATCGATGACCTCCTTGATCAACTCATGAGGGATAAATACTTCAGTAAGATTGATATAAAGTTGGTCTACCACAAGGTCTTAGTAAAACAAACAGATGTATGGAAGACCACCTTCAAGTCAAAGGAAGGTCTTTTTGAATGGTTTTTAATTCGCTTTGGTTTGAAAAATGTTCCAGCCACTTTCATAAGGATGATGGATGATATCCTGTGACCATTAACCAATAATTTATTAGTGGTGTATCTTGATGACATCCTCATTTACAGCAAGACTTGGGCAGAACACTTGTAGCATATTCATCAAGTTCTGCACACCCTACAGCAACACCATCTCTACGCCAACCTAGAAAAATGCTCCTTCATCATAAACAGGGTTCATTACATTGAATACATCATTGATAAGCCTGGTGTACATGTGGATTTAGCCAAAATCCAAGTCATTTGTGACTATTCAACCCCAACCACACTCACTGATATTTGGAGCTTCTTAGGCCTTGCCAATTTCTACCGTAGGTTTATGTTGGGATTCTCCCATATTGCATGGGCCCTCATCCAAGTAACCAAGGGTGGTGGTAAGGAAAAATTTGTGTGGGGTCAGTCCCAATAAAAATTGTTTAATGATTTGAAGCAACACTTACACTCAACCCCAGTAATTTCACTACCTGACCTACAGCAGCCTTTTGAGATCCACACAAATTCTTTAGACTATGTTGTGGGCACTGTTCTCACTCATCATGGACACCCCATGGCCTATCATACTGAGACACTATCATATGTTATCTGTAAGTACCCTACTTATGACAAAGAAATGCACTCCATCATGCAAGCCTACCACCAGTGGAGACATTACATTCTTGGGAAGGAGAGAGTCATCCACACTGATCATAAGCCATTGTCATTCATGTAGACACAAGGAAAATTACAGAATGACCGCCATCAGAAGTGGTCCACGTACTTGCAGCAATTCCACCTCAACATCAAGTATAAAACAGGAAGCACCAACTGCGTCATTGATTGCCTCAGCAGACCGCCAGTCATGGCACTCACCACGGTTCTAGACTGTTGTGGCCATGAGACATATGGATGGCCCCAACTCTATAAGACAGGCCTAGACTTCACCACCACCTACCAAATGTTGGGCACAAAGGCAGTTATCGCTAATTTCCATCATCGAAACAGGTTGTTGTGTCATTTAGGCCATGTTTGTGTTCCATCAAGCGAGCGAGAAAAGATGATATGGGAAGCCCACTACAGTCAGGTGGCAAGACACTTTGACATCGAAAAGACAGTTTCAATGTTGCAGAAACATTTCTACTTGTTGAAACTTTGACAGGAGGTCGACAAGTATATCAGGTCTTGCACTACCTGTGCGATTTGCAAACGGGCCACTAATAAATATGGCATGTACACCCCTCTGCCTAGTCTTGATAGGTCATGGGAATCCATCTCAATGGACTACATTTCGAGCATCCCATCCACCAAGCGGGGAAATAACTGTGTTTTTATGGTTTTGGATCGTTTTTCTAAGATGGCGATTATGGCTGCCTGCAAGATTATGGTTGCCTACAAGAATAGCATCACAGCAGAGGCCACTGAAAATCTTTTTTTTGAACGATTCTGGGTACATTTGGAATCCCACATACCATTGCATCAGATCGGGACAGTCAGTTTCGCAGCACATTCTGGTCAAGCCTTTGGTCACTACTGGACACCAAGCTCACCAAATCCACAGCCTTCCACCCCCATATAGATGGCCAAACAGAGGTCATAAATCGAATGATATTGCATATCCTATGCATGAATAATTCCAAGCACCCTCACACATGGGATGAGAGTATCTCATATGTTCAGCATAACTACAATAGAGCCCTGCATAGCTCAACTGGTCACAACCCATTTCAAGTGGGGCTAGGATTCCAACCATTGGGTCCCATACATGTTTCACTACCCCTTGCGATCACCTCGATCGACTCATCTCCTACTCCAAATGAAGTTGACAAAGCCACCCAATTCATTGAGCGGATCCAACACATCCACCAAAAGGTTCAGGGTATCCTATAGAAGTCTAATGACAAGTACAAGCAGCTCCATGATCAACACCGGTTGCCACATAAGTTTCAGGTGGACGAAAAAGTTTGGTTACACTTGCAGAAAGAGCACCTTACAAGACCCCATTGGAAGCTTCTCCCACTCTGTTATGGGTCATACATCATCACCAAGGTTGTGGGTGATAATTCTTTCGAGCTCAACATTCCTCCTTTCCTTCTATTGCACCCAGTGTTCAATGTGGATATCCTTCGACCGTATTTCCCACCATTATTGGTCACCTCAAAGATAGCAGAACAACTGACACCAACAGAGTGCAACCTTGACTACATACAACAGGAATCCAGTGATCAGACTGTGGACAAACATATCAAAGGCAATCTCTAATAAAGGATCCAGCTTTATCGAGTTGTCAAAATCTGGCAGCTCCTGCACCAAGGCAAGTGGCTCACCCAGGGCCAAATTCAGCAGAAATTTCCACATGTGACGGGGGAACTCAACGTAATGGAGACCATTGCTTCCTAAGTAGGGAGGATTGATCTAGATGGATGTTGGTGGCCTCCCACCTATTCCAACTGGCTCATTTTGGCATTTTTCCAGTTTGGCAGTTTTTCCCTAGTTTTCGGGTCCCTGACTTGCGAGGCCATTTTGAGGCCATAAACAACATTTTTTAGGGCTTGCCACGGTTAGAATAACCTTTGATAGTTATTAGCAAAATGTGTATTCATTGGATAAACCTTTCCAACGAGCTATCGTGCGCCTAAAACGGATATTGTATGCAAAAGTTACAACCCCGGGAAGTTGATGGACTAACTTACCCAAACGGGGCCCACATGACTTTTCACACTTCATCTCCTAGGGTTAGGTTTTTTGGATGTCTAGGGTTTTTTACATTCATGTTTATTGTAAAAAGGTATTCAGATCCTCATTGTAATTATCTTCTTGCGAATGAGCACAGTCGTCACATCTCTTCTCAGAGATAAGTTGTTACCATTCTAGCAAGCTTGTTTCCGATGCATTTTACAGTTTCAGCTTATTTCCTTATTGAATAGAAACCAATTTTAATGTATATCTCTTATTCTATGTTAAGCATCTTTTGATAATAATTGTATTCATTTTGTTCTACAAATATATTATGTATCAAAAAGTATGCAGCAATCCAGCAGAAACTCCTATACCCCTAGGCACAAAATTGAACAAGCAAAATGAAGGCCCTAAAGTGGATTCTACTTTCTATAAAAGATTAGTAGGAAGTTTGTTGTATCTTACAGCAACTAGGCCTAATATTATGTATGCAGCTGGCTTTGTTTCCCAGTTCATCAAATCTCCCAAAGATTCTCACTGGAAGATGGAAAAAAGGATTCTGAGAAATGTTGTTGGCACTCTCAATTTTGGTTTATGGTACACTGAGTTTGAAGATAATCATCTTTGTTGTTACACTAAAAGTGACTTTGTAGGCAAACTAGATGACCGAAAAAGCACCTCAGGGTATGTTTTTCACCTAGGAACGAATATGATTTCTTGGGCATCAAAGAAGTAGCCCATTGTCTCAATATCTTCTATAGAGGTAGAGTATGTCGATGCTACCTCATCTTCCTATCAAGCTGTGTGGCTGTGAAGAATATTGAATAACATGTCACATACAGAAAAACAACCAACTCCTATCTTCTGTGACAATCAAAAAACCATGTGTTTCATAAGAAAATCAAGCACAATGACACTCGCTTTCATTTCATACGCAAGCTATTCAATAATGGTGAAATCGCGCTTCAATTTTGTGGTTCACGAGATCAGCTCAGACATCTTTACAAAGCCATTGGGAAAAACCATTTTTTTAGTTTCAGAGACAGCACTTGGGCATTATCAGTGCTAATGTTTGTAATTGTTGAGTTTAAGAGGGAGTGTTAGTTATAACCTCAACAGTGTATGATTGTACACTGTCAGTTGTTATGGCCAATTGACCATTCATTAGGATTTGGTTCTAACTTCTTGATTTGGTGGTTTTGTTTTCCCTTTATAGCTTTATACTATCAACTAATACAATTGTGTTCTGCACTTTCCATTCTTGATCTTTCTTGATCTTTCTATTATGTATTGTCTGGTTCATTTCTTGTTTTTTTAATCAAGATTGAGGTTTTTAACCATACAAACAAAGACACTGCAAACTTTGTTCCAAGAAAGACAGAAGAATGCCTTTGACTCGATAGTATTTCATAAGGATATAGGACTGAACCCTTTTGACGCTAACATGGACATCTCTCAATAATTAAAATACAAGAAATGTGGAATAATCCATATTGCACAAAGTATATGAAGCCAAAGTCTTTTCTACATATTAAGCTTCTTTTATCAGATAGTGAAATGTATCAAAGAATCATCAAAATAGTTGATAAGTCTACATGTGTAGAAGAAACGTTGGTAACTCGAAGAAACATTAACATTTCAAAACAGGAAGTAATATTCGTAGCATTCACATTCAACTTTTGGTCTATGCACAATGGCTGCATGATTTCTAGAAATGTATGAGAAAACTATCACGGATATGACACCTTCTTTCAAATTTATACCCAAGTATATGACACCTTCTTTCAAATGTGCCTTCTTTCAAATTTATACCCAAGTATAGAAATATTACAATCTAGGGAGTTCAATGGCCCCTCCCATCAGTTTGAGATAACGTACACATAAATACTTTAACAGCATACAATGCTCTAAATCAACCCTAATTTATAACAATTCCTTGGAAGAAACTATACACGCAAAAACCAGCAAGGAATTTGAAGTTCCAAGAATACATTACAACACATGTTGTGCCTTAGCAAAAGAAAAAAATTTGGAACTTTGCCTCGCAGAAATACTACTCAGCACGCGGAAATAAAAATTTGAAAGCTGAATTCTGACGAATCAGAGGAGGAGGTTCAATTTCTGAAAAATCGATCTGGTTCATGGACTTCAATATATCATCCACAGAAAAGGGAGCATTGCATCAAAAAAATAGATTATGTTGTTCGGCGATAACATAAAATGAGAAAGCTATGTCATCCTAATGATATTTGATGTTCATCTACAATGTAGAATGTTATTGGGTGGTTGAGAAAAATTTAGAACATTGAGACTTGCGTTGTACCTGGAGTCATCATCCAACATGAAAGAATTGCTCAAAGCATCGGTAGAGTCGTCTATCAACAAGACTCTCATATTGGTAATAACCTAGAAGAGGAAATTGGCATTAAGAGGTTTAAAACACATATTTACATCAGAGCCAAGGACAGCTTAAAACAAGAGTATATTGAGGAAAAGAACCCTCTATGTATGAGAACTTCTGACTTACATGGTGTTGATCTGGTACAGTTGTTGTATACTCAAAACCTGAAAACAACCAAAATAAGAATTACCAATATTAGTTAACGAAGAAACCTGAAGGAAACAGCCCTCACATATTGGAGTATATTATTAGCATATATCACTCACTAGGCACAGATCATGTGTAATTTCATCGAAGGATTTGTTTGGTTTTTGATTTATGACCTGCTCCATAGAAAAGAACGCAAAAGAACATGTTAACATTGTATCCAACTACTACTGGAGTTGAGTTTACAATAATCTCAAATACATTAACATTTGATGCAAAAAGAGTTAGGATTAATATTTTAATGGTTGGAACTCTACTTACTAGAAATCCTACTGTTTGTCTGATATATTTGAGTTCATCCCAAGCTGTACCTACATATTGCATTATTTCCATACTTTCTGGTTAGAAAAACATAACCAGAAAACATAACACAATTAACTAGCATGGCACTAAGTACTAGCATGAAAAGTAAGATGAAATGACAGCCGATCAACCTCTTATGTTGCATCATAGCACCAATGCTCTAGTTCAGATAACCCTTCTTTAACATATTCCCCATTGCTAAATGAGAAGCACTCACGTCACAGGAGAAGACTACAATAAACACAATAAAAAAGAAAAGATTTGTCTATTTAAACTTCAGTTTTAAGAAATTTCCAGAAATATATAAATGGACATGTCAATAAATCAGTTGAAGCTGGATAAAACAATATTTATGTCGATTTACCTGTTGAAAAGTTGTACATTTATGAATGAAAATATCTGAGTATAAACCTTACGCACCAAAAACAGAGGCACCTGCAAGAGAATTTATAGCTCATACATTATAAGAAGTTGCACAATGAACTCTTGGTATTGAGAACACAAAATACTAAGAAATGAGTTATTGGTATTGAAAACACAAAGCCATTATGAATGAACATATAAACAAAATCGTTACTTAGATAATTAGCAGGCGATGTTTTGAGAAAATCTCTCAGGCTCTTTAGAATGTTTTGCCAGTTGTGAAAAACCGGAGGTCAATCGGGGTTCGGGTATCGGCGTTTACGAACACCCAACACGAAATGAAAAGCAATTATTCCCGAAATGCAAAAGGAGGCTTATCAGAATTCGGGGTTCAGCATACCCAACGCGAAAAAACAAAACAAAAACTTCAATTGCCTAATCCTGAAATGCAAATAGGCTTTGGGCCCACCACTTTTGGGTTCGGGGTTTTGAGACTAAAGAACTCCGCTCACTTTTTAACAAGTAAACTCCAAATGCCGAAAATAAAATAAAAAAAAATATCAACTTGGGTTCAATGTTCTCTTATATTAAAATCACACGCTACAACAAATAAACTCAGAATAAATGTGGGACCGGGTTCGCAATCGTAAAACCAAATAATTACTACGTTTACTAAAATTGAAAAAGGAATGAAATGAGTCTACAAACTCAATAAAAAATAGAGTATAAATGGAGAGAACACCTACGAATACCCGAATGGCAACTTATATTCAATGTGCTTTCATAATGCTATGGATTACAGTTCGTTTCAGGTATATATATAAACACTAACATTAATTCCCTAATTCAAAAATTGCCCCTTCGATCCTAGAAAATATTTAATTGAGGCGGTGATGGTGTCTTCTGTCCTGCAAAGGTTAAGGAGTCCACCGATCTGTCATTATTTAGGCGGTGAAATGATTACTATCCAAAACAACCAAAAATATGCAATACAAGATTGTTGTTGACAACGCATTATAGTTTACAGACCCCAATATTGTCTCTATGAATTTTAAACAATTCATTTCCCAAAGGCTTTGTAAATATGTCTGCAAATTGTTCTTCAGACCTGCAGAACTGAACAGAAATTTCTTTACCATTTACCAGCTTTCGAATGAAATGATACCTCGTATCAATTTGCTTACTTTGTTTGTGAAAAAGGTGATTCTTAAACAATGCAATAGCCGATTTATTATCATAGACAATCTGAGTTGCACCATTATGATCATGCAATAATTCATTCAAGATTATTCTCATCCATACTTTTATCTAGACATCCTCTTTAGTAGCTTCATCAAAACTTACAGGATCACGTGCCATTAATGAAAAATTTGAAACGTGATCTACTTCTTCATTCTAATCCTAGTATTTTGAACTTTAAATCTGTTTTTCAATGATGCTAAATTAGGATTTGATTCACTACTTACCTGTGAATATATTTGATGTCCACCATGTCTAGATGGCTCACCATGCTCATGAGTTTTGGGCGTTCTAAATTGAGATGGGTTGATATCTGACTTCAACCTCCTCAGCTCCATCATCATCTTCACGGGGTAACACAGCTCCCTCTGAAACAGATTTACCAATACTTCCATCCCACGCTTCCTCTTCTTTAAATTCAACATCTCTTTTGATTACATACTTCTTAGTGACGGGATTCTAGAGTTTATATGCCCTAGACTCTTCACTGTATCCAACAAAAATACATCTCTCGCTTCTGTCATCCAACTTCCTCCTCATTTCTTCAGGTATATGCGCATATGCTACACATCCAAAAATTCTGAAATAAGAAACATTGCAAGGCTTACCGTCCGAGGATTCCTAAGGTACATGATTCCTCATGGTCTTGGTCAGACTTCTATTCAAGATATAGATAGAGAAAACAACTGCATCTCCCCAATATTCATTTGAAAGATGCTTCTCTTTCAACATGCTTCGAGCCATATTCATAATGGTCTGATTCTTCCTTTCAGCCACTCCATTCTGTTGTGGAGTATATCGAGCAGTAAACTACCTTTTAATTCCATGAAAATCACAAAATTCAATGAATTCTTTTAGTTTATACTCACCTCCTCTGTCAGACCTCGAGATCTTAATGGTTCAACTAATCTCATTCTCAACCATAGACTTAAACCTCTTGAAAACTTCAAAGGCTTCAGATTTCTGCTTCAGCAAATACAACCAAATCTTCCTATTGAAATAATCAATAAAAGTCATAAAATAAACACTACCAATCAAAGAAGGTGTTTGCATAGGTCCACACAAATTCGTGTGGACAAATTCCAATGGAGCTTTTTCTCTGTAGGAAACACCTGAAAGAGACCACATTGCGACAGGAAAGAGACCAAGCGGTGTCTGATTTCACAAATATCTTCCATACCTTCCACACCAAGATGGGTATCAAATATTCTAAGCAACGTCTAGTGCTCAAGTATCTTGGCGGTTTGCATTGATACATTCTAGCTTAAATGGAGTTTATGGACATCTCATCCTTGGGTGCGGCCTTTTGATATGTCGTCAAAATCGAGCAGAAGCTATAACAAAATACGCGGTAATTTGGGCCTGGGAACCCCTCACAACAAAATCCATGAAAGGGAAGCCCCAACCCGCAGAACAAAGGACAAAGCAAAGATGCATAGCCTCAGGATAACCAATCCAAGTCACAAGCAAAGAAGGACACTGGAAAGACAAAGAAATATATTAGGAAGTGGTGAAACTTCCATAATAACCCCTGGCATAACACTATTGATTACCGCTCGAAGCAGTCAATGGTGGCTGAGGTGAAATCCTATGAATTAGATGCAAATTCTGACTCTGATTCAGAAATAGAAAGGGGGAGATGGATCATTAATGTAGAACCCAATGCTACTATTTCTACCACCAAGCTCCAGCCTGGTGAAACAAACGAGCCAGAGGAAGGCGAGTGCATTTTGCATTCAAAATTTTGGGTGAAGGGTACCCTGCTGCACTTCAGCGTTGATAGTGGTAGACAGAAAAACCTCATCTCAACAGAGGTTATTAAGTGACTCGCCCTGCCGACAATGTTGCACCCAATCCCTACAGCATCGAATGGCTCCACCAAGGAGACGACATGTGCGCCATCCAACAATGTTGCTTGTCATATGGCATCAAACCCTTCAAGGATGAGGTATTGTGTGATGTTTCCCCTCTCGAAGTTTGTAATATTCTTTTGGGCCAACCATATTTACGGAAACATCATGTTGTATATAAGGCTAGGTCTCACAGTGTTATAATTACTTTGAACAAGAAATTGTACATGATACCCAAGGAACTCCCACCCAGTGTTATTTCTTTGATCTCTACTAAGCAATGCAGAAAGGTCATCTCTCCGACATGGAAGTTTGTCTTCTTCATGATTGGCTCTCAGAATGAGTGAAAGATCATAGCCACATATAGGTTCTCTACATCCGACCTCTCCACACAGCATAAGCAAGTGGATAAGGTCACGGAAGAATACTCAGATATCTTCTCCTCACCTACCGGGGTACCTCTGCACTGTCAGGTCAAGCACCCCATCAATCTGACCCTTGGCGTAGCACTGGCCAATGGGCTAGTCTACTGCTGCTCTCTTTTAGAGAATGAGGAGATCAAGCAGTGTATCCAAGAAATACTCCACAATGGGGCACATTTGTCCCAGCTCATCACCTAGTGGGATCCCAATCGTGCTGGTACAGAAGAAAGACGGAACCTAACGACTTTGCATTGATTACCAGGCCCTAAATAAAATCACAGTAAAAAATTGGTACCCAATTCTCTAAATCGATGACCTCCTTGATCAACTCACGGGGGATAAATACTTCAGTAAGATTGATATAAAGTTTTTCTACCACAAGGTCTCAGTAGAACAAACAGATGTATGGAAGACCACCTTCAAGTCAAAGGAAGGTATTTTTGAATGGTTTTTCATTCGCTTTGGTTTGACAAATGTTCCAGCCACTTTCATAAGGATGATGGATGATATCCTACGACCATTCACCAATAATTTATTAGTAGTGTATCTCGATGACATCCTCATTTACAGCAAGACTTGGGCAGAACACTTGTAGCATATTCATCAAGTTATGCACACCCTACAGCAACACCATCTCTATGCCAACCTAGAAAAATGCTCCTTCATCATAAACAGGGTTCATTACATTGGCTACATCATTGATAAGCATGGCGTATATGTGGATTTAGCAAAAATCCAAGTCATTCGTGACTATTCAACCCCAACCACACTCACTGAGCTTTGGAGCTTCTTGGGCTTTGCCAATTTCTACCACAGGTTTATGTTGGGATTCTCCCATATTGCATGGGCCCTCATCCAAGTAAGCAGGGGTGGTGGTAAGGAAAAATTTGTGTGGGGTCGGTCCCAACAACAAGTGTTCAATGATTTGAAGCAACACTTATGCTCAACCCCAGTAATTTCACTACCTGACCTACATCATCCTTTTGAGATCCACACAAATGCTTCAGACTATGTTGTGGGAACCGTTCTCACTTAGCATGGACACCCTGTGGCCTATCATAGTGAGACACTGTCATATGTTATCCGTAAGTACCCTACTTATGAAAAAGAAATGCACTCCATTGTGCAAGCCTACCGCCAGTGGAGACATTACATTCTTTGGAAGGAGAGAGTCATCCACACTGATCATAAGCCATTGTCATTCATGTAGACACAAGGAAAATTATAGAATGACCGCCATCAGAAGTGGTCCACGTACTTGCAGCAATTCCACCTCAACATCAAGTATAAAATGGGAAGCACCAACCGCGTCGTTGATTGCCTCAGCAGACTTCCAGTCATGGCACTCACCTCGGTTCTAGACTGTTGTGGCCATGAGACATATGGATAGACCCAACTCTATAAGACAGACCCGGACTTCACCACCACCCACCAAATGTTGGGTGCAAAGGCAGTTGTCGCTAATTTCCATCGTCGGGACGGGTTGTTGTGTCGTTTGGGCCATATTTGTGTTCCATCAAGCAAGCGAGCAAAGCTGATATGGGAAGCCCACTACAGTCAGGTGGTAGGACACTTTGACATCGAAAAGACAATTTCAATGCTGCAGAAACATTTCTACTTGCTAAAACTTTTACAGGAGGTCAGCAAGCATATCAGGTCTTGCACTACCTGCGCGATTTCCAAATGGGCCACTAATAAATATGGCATGTACACCCCTTTGCCTAGTCTTGATAGGTCATGGGAATCCATCTCAATGGACTACATTTCGGGCATCCCATCCACCAAGTGGGGAAATAACTGTGTTTTTGTGGTTGTGGATCGCTTTTCTAAGATGGCGATTATGGCTGCCTGCAAGATTATGGTTGCCTACAAGAATAGCATCACAACAGAGGCCACTGAAAAGCTCTTTTTTGAATGATTCTGGGTACATTTGGAATCCCACATACCATTGCATCAGATCGGGACAGTCGATTTCACAGCACATTTTGGTTAAGCCTCTGGTCACTGCTGGACACCAAGCTCACCAAATCCACGGCCTACCACCCCAATATAGATGGCCAAACCGAGGTCATAAATCGAATGATACTGCATATCCTATGCATGAATAATTCCAAGCACCCTCACACATGGGATGAGAGTATCTCCTATGTTCATCATAGCTACAATAGAGCCCTGCATAGCTCAATCGGCCACAACCCCTTTCAGGTGGGGTTAGGATTCCAACCATTAGGTCCAATAGATGTTTCACTACCCCTTGCAATCACCTCGGTCGACTCATCTCTTGCTCCAACTGAAGTTGACAAAGCCACCCAATTCATTGAGCGGATCCATCACATCCACCAAAAGGTTCAGGGTATCCTATATAATTCCAATGACAAGTACAAGCAGCTCCATGATCAACATCGGGTGCCACATAAGTTTCAGGTGGGCGACAAAGTTTGGTTACACTTGCAGAAAGAGCACCTTACAAGACCCCATCAGAAGCTTCTCCCACTCTGTTATGGGTCATACATCATAACTAAGGTTGTGGGTGATAATGCTTTCGAGCTCAACATTCCTCCTTTCCTTGGCTTGCACCCAGTGTTCAATGTGGATATCCTTCGACCATATTTCCCACCATTATTGGTCACCTCAAAGATAGCAGAACAACTGACACCAACAGAGCACAACCTCGACTACATACAACAGGCATCCAATGATCATATTGTGGACAAACATATCAAGGGCAATCTCTAACAAAGGATCCAGCTTTATCGAGTTATCAAAACATGGCCCTGCGCCAAGGCAAGTGGCTCACTCGGGGCCAAATTCAGCAGAAATTTCCTCATGTGATGGGGGAACTCAACGTAATGGAGACCATTTCTTCCTAAGTGGGGAGGATTGATCCATATGGATGTTGGTGGCCTCCCACCTATTCCAACTGGCTCATTTTGGCATTTTTCCGGTTTCGCAGTTTTTTCCTAGTTTTCGGATCCCTGACTTGCGAGGCCATTTTAAGGCCCTAAACAACATTTTTTAGGGCTCGCCACAGTCAGAATGACCTTTGATGGTTATTATCAAAATGTGTATTCATTGGATAAACCTTTGCAATGAGCTATCGTGCGCCTAAAACAGATATCGTATGCAACAGTTATGACCCCAGGAAGTTGATGGACTAACTTACCCAAATGGGGCCCACATGACTTCTGGCACTTCATCTCCTAGGGTTAGGTTTTTTGGATGTCTAGGGTTTTTTAAATTCCTGTTTATTGTAAAAATGTATTTATATCCTCATTGTAATTATCTTCTTGTGAATGAGCACAGTCGTCACATCTCTTCTCACAGATAAGTTGTTACCATTCTAGCAAGCTTGTTTCCATTGCATTTTACAGTTTCAGCTTATTTCCTTATTGAATAGAAACCAGTTTTATTGTATATCACTTATTCTATGTTAAGCATCTTTTGATAATAATTGTATTCATTTTTTCTACAAATATATTATGTATCAAAAAGTATGCAGCAATCCAGCAGAAACTCTTATACCCCTAGGCACAAAATTGAACAAGCAAGATGAAGGCCCTACAGTGGATTCTACTTTATACAAAAGTTTAGTAGGAAGTTTGTTGTATCTTACAACAACTAGGCTTGATATTATGTATGCAGCCGGATTTGTTTCCCAGTTCATCGAATCTCCCAAAGATTCTCACTGGAAGATGGAAAAAAGGATTCTGAGAAATGTTGTTGGCACTCTCAATTTTGGTTTACGGTACACTCGGTCTAAAGATAATCATCTTTGTTGTTACACTGAAAGTGATTTTGCAGGCAGACTAGATGACCGAAAAATCACCTCAGGGTATATTTTTCACCTGGGCACGAATATGATTTCTTGGGCATCAAGGAAGTAGCCCATTGTCTCATTATCTTCTATAGAGGTAGAGTATGTCGATGCTACCTCATCTTCCTGTCAAGTTGTGTGGCTACGAAGAATATTGAATAACATGTCACATACAGAAAATGAGCCAACTCCTATCTTCTGTGACAATCAAAGAACCATATGTTTCATAAGAAAATCAAGCACAATGACACTCGCTTTCATTTCATACGCAAGCTATTCAATAATGGTGAAATCGTGCTTCAATTTTGTGGTTCACGAGATCAGCTTAGACATCTTTACAAAGCCATTGGGAAAAACCATTTTTTTAGTTTCAGAGACAGCACTTGGGCATTATCAGTGCTAATGTTTGTAATTGTTGAGTTTAAGAGGGAGTGTTAGTTATAACCTCAACAGTGTATGATTGTACATTGTCAGTTTTTATGGCCAGTTGTACATTCATTAGGATTTGGTTCTGACTTCTTGATGTGGTGGTTTTGTTTTCCCTTTATAGCTTTATACTATCAACTAATACAATTGTGTTCTGCACTTTCCATTCTTGATCTTTCTTGATCTTTCTATTATGTATTGCCTGGTTCATTTCTTGTTTTGTCAATCAAGACTGAGGTTTTTAACCATACAAACAAAGACACTGCAAACTTTGTTCCAAGAAAGACAAAAGAATGCCTTTGACTCGATAGTATTTCATAAGGATATAGGATTGAACCCTTTTGACGCTAACATGGACATCTCTCAATAATTAAAATACAAGAAATGTGGAGTAATCCATGTTGCACAAAGTATATGAAGCCAAAGTATTTTCTACATATTAAGCTTATTTTATCAGATAGTGAAACGTATCAAAGAATCATCAAAATAGTTGATAAGTCTACATGTGTAGAAGAAACGTTGGTAACTCGAAGAAACATTAACATTTCAAAACAAGAAGTAATATTCCTAGCATTCACATTCCACTTTTGGTCTGTGCACAATGGCTGCATGATTTCTAAAAATGTATGAGAAAACTATCATGGATATGACACCTGTCGTTGATGGCAAAATATTGTCTATTGAAATTGATAGAAAAATATTAAAATCTTCAATTACTGAAAAAGGTCCATGCATTATCATTTAGGTGAGAAAATATAAAATGACTAGGCATTGTGAGATACATATGAATACATTATTTGACTAAAAATTATAATTAGAAGCTTCATAACATGAAAAGTTTAGGTTTGAAATATATACACAAAAAAGGCTCTAGTGAACTGCCAATTCACATAAGCACAATCACGAAAGTTAATTCAAAGGCGGAATCATTTCCATAGATAATGCACAAAATAGTGGACTCGTTCTTCAATATGTACAATAAAGGAAAGCGCTAGTGCCTTCTTTCAAATTTATACCCAAGTATAGAAATATTACAATCTAGGGAGTTCAATGAAATAAAGATTGGAAGAATTGATTCACACAACACAAAACGTTTTCCATTGCTTAACAAACAAATGGAGGTTACATATATAGCATGCAGATCACTGACTTAAGTGGATCTGATTAGCTAATAATAGTAAACCTAGAAACTCACAGTTACAACAGTAATGGTTGAAACTCACAGTTACAACAATTATCTCTTACTAAAGTAAGCTTTATTCTAACACCCTCCCTTAATGCTTACTTTACAAATTGCAATACAACACAGAAGATTACAACACTAGAACTTTCATCTATCTGTATGTCTGATCTGGTCTTCCTCAGCACTGAAACTCACTTTGCAATCACACGGCTTCCGCTCTTTCTTCTTCCTCTTCTTCGAGCTACCCACTGACACACTTAAAGTCAAAACACCTCTGACCATCTTTCTTTCACTTGTATACTGACCAATTTGACAACTTGGCTCATCGGGGCTTCCGTGATAAAAGTTGACAATTATTGATGCATTCTATGAACTTGCCTTCATCTGTCGGATTTTTGCTTTCGGCTATCCTTCAGTATA
>JZKD02S1673646.1:559962-595130 GCA_000966675.3 Picea glauca | reverse complement strand
GTCCAAAACCCTAATTCCTTAACCGGAAATAGAAAACCATCGGCAAAAAACCATGTGCCGAAAAACCACCTAATATCACGTGGTCCCGGAAATATGTCGTCCCGAAAATATGTCGGCCCGGAAATATGTCGGCCCGGCGAAAATATGTCGGCCCGAAACCGGCGAAAATATGTCGGCCCAAAAACAAATTTTCGGGGGCGCTGCCCCCAAACCCCCACGCGGGGGGCTCCACCCCCCTGCGTGCCCAGCGCAGGCGCTCAGACACTACTACTCGTGCAAAGAATATAACACATACCCAACAAGATACATCATTGATAAGCATGGTGTACATGTGGATCCAGCCAAAATCCAAGTCATTCGTGACTAGCCAACCCCAACCACACTCACTAAGCTTCGGAGCTTCTTGAACCTTGCCAATTTCTACTGCAGGTTCGTGTTGGGATTCTCCCATATTGCATGGGCCCTCATCCAAGTAACCAGGGGTGGTGGTAAGGCAAAATTTGTGTGGGGTCGGTCCCAACAACAAGTGTTCGATGATTTAAAGCAACACTTGTGCTCAACCCAAGTATTTTCACTATCAGACCTACAACAGCCCTTTGAGATCCACACAAATTCTTCAGACTATGTTGTGGGCACTATTCTCACTCAGCATGGACACCCTGTGTCCTATCATAGTGAGACACTATCAGATGTTATCCGTAAGTACCCTACTTATGACAAAGAAATGCACTCCATTGTGAAAGCCTACCGACAGTGGAGACATTACATTCTTGGGAAGGAGAGAGTAATCCACACTGATCATAAGCCATTTTCATTCATGTAGACATAAGGAAAATTGCAGAATGACCACCATCAGAAGTGGTCCACGTATTTGCAGCAATTCCACCTCAACATCAAGTATAAAACGGAAACCACCAACCACGTCGTTGATTGCCTCAGCAAACCACCATTCATGGCACTCACCACGGTGCTAGACTGTTTTGGCCATGAGACATATGGATGGCCCCAACTCTATAAGACATACCTGGACTTCGCCACCACATACCAAATGTTGGGCACAAATGCAGTTGTTGCTAATTTCCATCTTCAAGATGGGTTGTTGTGTCGTTTGGGCCATATATGTGTTCCATCAAGTGAGCGAGAGAAGCTAATATGGGAAGCCCACTACAGTCGGGTGGCAGGACACTTTGACATCGAAAAGACAGTGGCAATGTTGTAGAAACATTTCTACTTGTCGAAACTTCAATAGGAGGTCGGCAGGTATATCATCTCTTGCACTGTCTGCGCAATTTCCAAACGGGCCACTAATAAATACGGCCTGTACACCCCTCTGCCTAGTCTTGACAGGTCATGGGAATCCATCTCAATGGACTACATTTAGAGCCTTCCATCCACCAAGTGGGGTAATAACTATGTTTTTGTGGTTGCGGATCGCTTTTCTAAGATGGTGATCACAGCAAAGGCCACTGAAAAGCTCTTTTTTGAACGATTATGCATACATTTTGGAATCCCACAAACCAGTGTATCAGATCGGGACAGTCGATTTCTCAGCACATTTTGGTCAAGCCTCTAGTCACTACTAGACACCAAGCTCACCAAATACATGGCCTTCCAACCCCATATATATGGCCAAACCGAGGTCGTAAATTGAATGATCATGCATATCCTATGCATGAATAATTCCAAGCACCCTCACATATGGGATGAGAGTCTCCCCTATGTTCAGCATAGCTACAACCGAGCCCTACATAGCTCAATTGGCCACACCCTTTTTCAGGTGGGGTTTGGATTCCAACAATTGGGTCCCATAGATGTTTCACTACCCCTTGCGGTCACCTTGGTTGACTCATCTCCTGATCCAACTAAAGTTGAAAAAGCCACCCAGTTCATTGAGGGGATCCATCACATCCACCAAAAGGTTCAGGGTATCCTATAGAAGTCCAATGAAAAGTACAAGCAGCACCATGATCAACACCGAGTGCCACATAAGTTTTTGGTGGGTGACAAAGTTCAGTTGCACTTGCAGAAAGAGAACCTTACAAGACCCCATCGGAAGCTTCTCCCACTCCGTTATGGGTCATACATCATCACCAAGATTGTGGGTGATAATTCTTTCGAGCTCAACATTCCTCCTTTCCTTGTCTTGCACCCATTGTTCAACGTGGATATCCTTCGACCGTATTTCCCACCATTATTTGTCACCTCAGAGATAGCAGAACAACTAACACCAACAGAGTGCAACCTCGACTACATACAAAAGGCCTCTAGTGATCAGACTGTGGACAAACATATCAAGGGCACTCTCTAACAAAGGATCCAGCTTTATCAAGGTGTCAAAGCATGGTTTCTCCTGCACCAAGGCAAGTGGCTCACCCGAGGCCAAATTCAGTAGAAATTTCCACATGTGATGGGGGAACTCAACGCAATGGAGACCATTTCTTCCTAAGCAGGGAGGATTGATCCAGATGGATGTTGGTGGCCTCCCACCTATTCCAACTGGCTCATTTTGGCATTTTTCCAGTTTAGCAGTTTTTCCCAAGTTTTTAGGTCCCTGACTTGCGAGGCCGTTTTGAGGCCATAAACAACATTTTTTAGGGCTCGCCACAATCAAAATGACCTTTGATAGTTATTAGAAAAATGTGTATTCATTGGATAAACCTTTCCAATGAGCTATCATGCGCCTAAAACGGAGATCGTATGCAAAAGTTACGACCCCAGGAAGTTGATGTACTAACTTACCCAAACGGGGCCCACATGACTTTTGGCGCTTCATCTCCTAGGGTTAGGTTTTTTGGATGTCTAGGGTTTTTGACATTCTTGTTTATTGTAAAAAGGTCTTCATATACTCATTGTAATCATCTTCTTGCAAATGAGCATAGCCGTCACATCTCTTCTCAGAGATAAGTTGTTACAATTCTAGCAAGCTTGTTTCCGCTGCATTTTACAGTTTCATCTTATTTCCTTATTGAATAGAAACCAATTTTACTGTATATATGTTATTCTATGTTAAGCATATTTTGATAATAATTGTATTCATTTTGTTCTACAAATATATTCTGTATCCAAAATTATGCAGCAATCCAGCAAAAACTCCTATACCCCTAGGCACAAAATTGAACAAGCAAGATTAAGGCCCTACAGTGGATTCTACTTCGTACAAAAGTTTAGTAGGAAGTTTGTTGTATCTTACAGCAACTAGGCCTGATATTATGTATGAAGCTAGCTTTGTTTCCCGGTTTATCGAATCTCCCAAAGATTCTCACTGGAAGATGGAAAAAGGATTCTGAGATATGTTGTTGGCACTCTCAATTTTGGTTTATTGTACACTCATTCTCAAGATAATCATCTTTTGGGTTACACTGAAAGTGTTTTTGCAGGCAGCCTAGATGACCTAAAAAGCACCTCAAGGTATGCTTTTCACCTGGGCACGAATACGATTTCTTGGGCATCAAAGAAGTAGCCCATTGTCTCAATATCTTCTACAGAGGCAGAGTAGGTCGATTCTACCTCATCTTCCTGTCAATCTGTGTGGCTGTGAAGAACATTGAATAACATGTCACATATAGTGTTAAGATCCAAAAGATTGAATACAAAAGCACCACAACAGATATATAAGAACAATATGCAAAATCTTCTTTATTACCATCAAACCCTTGAGGTAGGGCAACACCATACAATGGATCCTATTATGGAATGGATCCTCTCCTATTCACTTGCCTCTTCGAGGGGGCATCCTCCTATTGAGCTACTGCTCCAAATACACTAATTCTCTTCATGTCTCATTACATTGCTTGAACCTCTTTATATAGTGCTACCATCACCTAAGAACATTCTAGAGGAGGAATATTCTAGAAGTACAACCTTCTAAGAAGTCCTCTTACATTTATTATATCTAATTACCCATTTATTATATCTAACTACCATAGTGGGCCTTATTTAATAATATAGTGGACCTAGTCCACCTTACATTGAATGGTCTCTACTATCATCACTATGGGCCCTCTGGGCCCCTCCACTACCTCTCTAGCTACCTTACATTAGAACCTTCTAAGAAGTCCTCTTACATTTATTATATCTAATTACCCATTTATTATATCTAACTACCATAGTGGGCCTTATTTAATAATATAGTGGACCTAGTCCACCTTACATTAAATGGTCTCCACTATCATCACTATGGGCCATCTGGGCCCCTCCACTACCTCTCTAGATACCTTACATATAGAAAAGGAGCCAGTCCTATCTTCTGTGACAATCAAAAAACCATGTTTTTCATAAGAAAAGAAAGCACAATGACACTCGCTTTCATTTCATACGCAAGTTAGTCAATAATGGTGAAATCGCACTTCAATTTTGGGGTTCACGAGATCAGCTCAGACATCTTTACAAAGCCATTGGGAAAAACCATTTTTTTAGTTTCAGAGACGGCACTTGGGTACTATCAGTGCTAATGTTTGTAACTATTGAGTTTAAGAGGGAGTGTTAGTTATAACCTCAACAGTGTATGATTGTACACTACAATTGCTATGGCCAGTTGTACAGTCATTAGGATTTGGTTCTGACTTCTTTATTTGGTGGTTTTGTTTTCCCTTTATAGCTTTATACTATCAACTAATACGATTGTGTTCTGTACTTTCCATTCTTGATCTTTCTTGATCTTTCTATTATGTATTGTCTCGTTCATTTATTGTTTTGTCAATCAAGACTGAGGTTTTTAACCATACAAACAAAGACACAGCAAACTTTGTTCCAAGAAAGACAGAAGAATGCCTTTGACTCGATAGTATTTCATAAGGATATAGGACTGAACCCTTTTGACGCTAACATGGACATCTCTCAACAATACAAATACAAGAAATGCGGAGTAATCCATGTTGCACAAAGTATATGAAGCCAAAGTCTTTTCTACATATGAAGTTGCTTTTATCAGATAGTGAAACGTATCAAAGAATGATCAAAATAGTTGATAAGTCTACATGTGTAGAAGAAACGTTGGTAACTCGAAGAAACGTTAACATTTCAAAACAGGAAGTAATATTCCTAGCATTCACATTCCACGTCTATGCTTAATGGCTGCATGATTTCTAGAAATGTATGAGAAAACTATCATGGATATGACACCTGTCGTTGATGGCAAAATATTGTCTATTGAAATTGATATAAAAATATTAAAATCTTCAATTACTAAAAAAAAGTCCATGCATTATCATTTAGGTGAGAAAATATAAAATGACTAGATTCCACGTCTATGCTTAATGGCTGCATGATTTCTAGAAATGTATGAGAAAACTATCATGGATATGACACCTGTC
Organism: Picea glauca; assembly: GCA_000966675.3. Taxonomy (NCBI): domain Eukaryota; kingdom Viridiplantae; phylum Streptophyta; class Pinopsida; order Pinales; family Pinaceae; genus Picea; species Picea glauca. Next base: position 589,818 of record JZKD02S1673646.1, on the reverse strand, counting down.
GTTGATGGCAAAATATTGTCTATTGAAATTGATATAAAAATATTAAAATCTTCAATTACTAAAAAAAGTCCATGCATTATCATTTAGGTGAGAAAATATAAAATGACTAGGCATTGTGAGATACATATGAATACATTATTTGACTTAAAAATTATAATCAGAAGCTTCATAACATGAAAAGTTTAGGTTTGAAATATATACACAAAAAGGGCTCTAGTGAACTGCCAATTCACATAAGCACAATCACGAAAGTTAATTCAAAGCCGGAATCATTTCCATAGATAATGCACAAAATAGTGGATCCATTCTTTAATATGTACAATAAAGGCGCCAGTGCCTTCTTTCAAATTTATACCCAAGTATAGAAATATTACAATCTAAGGAGTTCAATGGCACCGCCCACCAGTTTGAGATAACGTCTTCTTTCAAATTTATACCCAAGTATAGAAATATTACAATCTAGGGAGTTCAATGGCCCCTCCCATCAGTTTGAGATAACATACACATAAATACTTTAACAGCATACAATGCTCTAACTCAACCCTAATTTATAACAATTCCTTGGAAGAAACTATACAGTCAAAAACCAGTAAGGAATTTGAAGTAGTGACTACTGTATTTCCAAGAATACATTACAACAGATGCTGTGCTTTAGCAAAAGAAAATCTTTTGGAACTTTGCCTCGCAGAATTACTACTCTGCACGCGGAAATAAAAATTCGAAAGCTGAATTCTGACGAATCAGAGGAGGAGGTTCGATTTCTGACAAATCGATCTGGTTCATGGACTTCGATATATCATCCACAGAAAAGGGAGTACTGCAATAAAAAAAGAGATTATGCTGTTAGGCGATAATATAAAATGAGAAAGCTCTGTCATCCTAATGATATTTGATGTTCATCTACAATGTAGAATGTTATTGGGTGGTTGAGAAAAATTTAGAACATTGAGACTTGCGCTGTACCTGGAGTCATCATCCAACAGGAAAGAATTGCTCAAAGCATCGGTAGAGTCGTCTGTCAACAAGACTCTCATATTGGCAATAACCTAGAAGAGGAAATTGGCATTAAGAGATTTAAAACACATCTCTACATGAGAGCCAAGGACAGCCTAAAACAAGAGTATATTGAGGAAAAGAACCCTCTATGTATGAGAACTTCTGACTTACATCTGCAGACACACTATTCGTGCCATATTTATCATCCCAGTACATGGTGCTGATCCGGTACAGTTGCTGTATACTCAAAACCTGAAAACAGCCAAAATAAGAATTACCAAAACAGGAAAAGAAACCTGAAGGAAACTGCCCTCACATATTGGAGTATATTATTAACATATATCACTCACTGGGTTGAGTTTACAATAATCTCAAATACATTAACATTTGATGCAAAAAGAGTTAAGATTAATATTTTAATGGCCGGAACTCTACTTACAAGAAATCCTAATGCTGGAGTTGAGTTTACAATAATCTCAAATACATTAACATTTGATGCAAAAAGAGTTAGGATTAATATTTTAATGGCCGGAACTCTACTTACAAGAAATCCTACTGCTTGTCTGATATATTTGAGTTCATCCCAAGCTGTACCTACATACTGCATTATTTCCATACTTTCTGGTTAGAAAAACATAACCAGAAAACATAACACAGTTAACTAGCATGGCACTGAGTACCAGCATGAAAAGTAAGATGAAATGACAGCCGATCAACCTCTTCTGTTGCTTCATAGCACCAATGCTCTAGTTCAGCTAACCCTTCCTTCACATATTCCCCATTGCTAAATGAGCAGCACTCACGTCGCAGGAGAAGACTACAATAAACAAAATAAAAAAGATAAGATTTGTCTATTTAAATTTCAGTTTTAAGAAATTTCCAGAAATATATAAATGGACATGTCAATAAATCAGCATGCCGATTTACCTGTTGAAAAGCTGTACATTTATGAATGAAAATATCTGAGTATAAACCTTACGCACCAAAAAAGGAAGCACCTGCAAGAGAATTTATAGCTCATACATTATAAGAAGTTGCACAATGAACTCTTGGTATTGAGAACACAAAATACTAAGAAATGAGTTATTGGTACTGAAAACACAAAGCCTTTCTGAATGAACATATAAACAAAAGCTTTACTTACATAATTAGCACGCAATGTTTTGAGAAAATCTCTCAGGCTCTTTACAATGCTTTGCCAGTGACCAATCAAAGCTTCTTGTGGTGCTGCATTTGCATGAGAAGACCCTCTAACCAAACTTGCTCTCGATGTTCTTGGTGCCTGAATAGAAAATTAGAAGGCAATTACTCTCTAACTGGAAGTTAGAATATTATCAATAGACAATAGTTAATCCTCTAACATCTCAAACTAAACATAAGGATTAATGGCCAGTAACATCTCAAACTTTATGGAAGGAGTATACTACCAAAAAGTAGATGTCGATACTTTCTTGACCCCGAGAAATTAACAGCCTAAAATAGCAGTGGGAAAGGTAAATAACAACAAAAAGGATAAATTTAAGGTATTAGCATGCAATTTTTGTCCTTGTTTTTTCACATCAATCAGCATTAAGGCAATTGCAGTCACTCTACTTCGTACATCATTTCTATATGCGAAAATTTTCTAGTTAAGACAGGTATATGTCCAGATACCTGAATACACAAGCCAAGCATGGGTGATATCTCCTTCTTCAGATTATCACGAATCATTCCATATATCTTTTCTACATAAACTGTGAGTTGTTTCTTGAAGAGCAAAGCAGGATTCTTTGCTTCTATTTGGCTCAAAGCATCTAACCCACCAATCATCCCACCATTACTACATGAAAGGCCCGTGCCTGACAGGGATGTTCGAAGAACCTGTTAAAATCAAGCATAAGAACACGTTCTGCAAGCTAATGACAGTTATACTGATTCATAACATGGTGATTTGATTAAGAAACTTCTCCTTACTTGAACCATCCTCCCAAATAAAGTAGCTGGAGATGATCTGCGACGCTGAGGAGTCATGCCAGCTGCACCACTTGCTTTTAGCGTACGTTGGAGGAGTGACAGTAAAATGGATGTATTTGATAACCAATAAGCCAAAACATCATCGTTTTCACGAGTCTTCACAGTACACAAACATTTAAGTCAGATCCACACTTATTTATATAGATATCTGGTAAGCCTTGCAAACCCCAATTTGTTGAATATTTACTTGGTAGAAATAAGGACAAATTAAAAGGGTCGTCCAAATAATAATATCACAACTTTCACAATAGAGACTACATTATATAAAATATTCAACTTAGCTACCCATGCACAGCAGAAAAATTGTGAATACCTTAGCCAATTATTTGAATAATACGATCAAAAACTGGAGAACATGCACAGCAGAAAAATCGTGAATACCTCTATGGCTGAGCCAATTATTTGAATAATGCGATCAAAAACATTCGTTCTCTCAGCTTCAAACGATCGCCAATGGAAAAGTGATTTGTAAATAATACTTGCAGCAACCGGTCTTCCCCCACTGAAGCCTACATCTTGCATGATACATTTTATCAATGCATCTTGATTATCCTGAAATCAAGATAATAAAAGCTGTCAGCATACCTTAATCAACTTTAGTGTATACTAAAAGCAAATGTACACTAACTGAAAATATACAGAGTAGAGATGCACAGCCAGGGGCTTTTAAAGGCTACGAGTCACATACTTGCTGCCTGTCATTGAGAGTCTCCTGTGGCGTCTGCTCTGCTTCAGCAACATCTTTCAAGACGGGCACGGCATTCTGTAAATTTTGCCAGAAAAACACTGTTACTAACTAGTTGCAAATTCATAAAGGAAAGTTTATTTAGCTGCAAATTTATAAAGGAAAGTTTATTACACCAAAAAGCTTATACCTATTGATAATGGGCACAATTAATGATGTTTCAATCATAAATTCCAATTCTATGATTATCCATTGAAGAATTATCAATTGAAGATGCTAGCATATTCTTAGTAGTCCTTCCAAATCAATGAACCAAATTTCATGTTAATAATTTTCTAACAATTTTAAAAACTTCCTTTAACCTGTTTACTTTTTAATATTTACTTAATATGATTAAGAAATGACTTAATATGATTAAGAAATGACTGTGTGATCATCTAATTGCCACATTCAAATGATTAACAAACTTAATTGAAATTACAAATTTACTCCACTATTAATTTTTTATCATTTTACAGTATTAAATTTAATTACAATCAATAATTTCATATTCTTCAATAATTTCATATTACCAGTAATAAACCTTTCGACATTCACCAGCTGCCAGTTAAGAGCTGTGTTAATTTTATTTTATTTTATCATAAAAACTTATGCACTCTCACAGTGTGTCACTACTGGATTGTGCTTTTGAGTCCTACTGGAATACTTTTGTGGTCGGGCATTAATAAAAGTGTCTTCCTTAAAAAAAGCAAAAGCAACTACTCCTCGAAAACTCTTACTGCTGTGGCCTTGATTTCACTATTTAGAAGATGCCTAGAAATTGTCCGCAAAATACATGTTAAAATTTCAAGCTCACAACCATTGCCATCTGAACATGGCCAAATATTTGATCCTGTGTGTCCCTTATAGAAAGCCAAAATACCTGAATAACAGCCGTCTGAGACCGTCCTGAAAGACCTTTAGTTGGCGACATGACTAAGAACTCGATTCTCAGATTCCAGGTTTGACAGCTTTTCTTCAAGTCTGAACCATTAACTGAAACTTGCCAGTCAGTTCACACTCAATTATAATACAAGAAAGCGATTTTAAGAAGACCGCTCTTAGATGCATCAGACTGAACAAGTAATGAAGTCCGTAGTACAGAAAAGGTGTGTAAAATACTGTAACACGTGAACCTTCTATAACACACACATATATATAATGTTCCGTATCTATAACACATATATATAACGTTCCGTATGTTAAATAGTGTAATCCTTACTTCTCAACCCTAATCTCTACACGGGCTTCACTTATTTTCACGGGCTTTAAATATGTGAAAATATTTAAAAATAAAATCAATATATTGGGGGATGTATGGGCACATATTGGGATGTAGGGCTTCACTTTATTAAGTGGCTTTAAATATATGAAAAATAAGTCAAAATATTGGGGATGTAGGTAGGGATTCATTTTATTCATAAGTTTTAAATATATGAAAAATAAATCTATATATATTGAGGATGTATGGTCACATATTGGGGATGTATGGTCTAGTGAATTTATAGTTATTGAGAGTATAAAAAGAAGTATTTGGTAATAATAGGGGATATTTAATAAAAATAGTGTTTTTTATTATTGAAAAGATGTATTGGGAGGAAATCAAGAAAAATATTTTAGGAGATATTTATCAATATATAGTAAATTAGAGATATTCTTTAATATCCCATAAAAACATGTGTTATGTCATAGATTTAATAAGTGGAGATTCCTTAAATCCCTAATGTATATCTCTTAATATATAATCTCTAAGCCCTAAAACCCTAATAGCACATAAATCTTCTAATCCTTAAAATCAACAACCACTTATCCATATAGCCCATGTAATGTTCACATATAACCCATTATATGAAATTCAGACTAATTATCAATCTCTTACAACTCCTAACCATTAGAATTATAATTCATATAACCACTATGTAAAACCCTATAACTCATAATGAATATCTTATATAACCTTTAAACTATGCACATTATTAACCCATAATCAATATATTATATCTTATAACCTATAAACCCTTAAATCCTAATTCATAACCCCTACCACTATTGCTTATAACCACTTAAAATATACCTTTAAACTATGACCCTTACGAACCCATAATCTGTATCTTATAACCTATAAACCCTTAAATCTCAATTCATAACCCCTACCACTATTCCTTATAACCACTTAAAATATACATGTAGCCCCTAAACCATATAGTTTGTAACACTTTGTAAAACATAATTCTTATAACTCTTAATCCCTCTAATTTAAAATTATTCTAATACAAATTTTATTCATAAAGCACATAAGCACTATTGCCTATATTTTTTTAACATAGCCACTATTAAACATAATATCTAACCCATAAAAAATCTATAACCCTTAAACTCAATAAGAGTGACCAATTTAATCACTAAACCTTAAATATTATGATCCATGTAACATATAACCAGTATAACTTATAACATACAAACCATATAACCTTAAATCATCCTAAATAAACACTAACATTTATAGCATGTCTTGTTAAACCCTATAACCCCTAAATTTTAACATCTATAAAATGTTTCCCTAACACCTAAATTTCATAATGGATATAAATTTTCATCCATAATGCTTAATATATATAACCACAAATCCAAATAAATGTTATAACCCCTAGCCTAACTAAATCTTTACCACAAGAACAAGTGACTCATATAACCCTTATTCCCTAACTATTACAATCACTAGAACCTTTAATGTGTATTCCCTATAAATGTTAAGTCTTATAACCTAAGACATTAAGGATTCTATCCAATAATGCTTATAACATTGCAACATTATAATCCCTAACAGAAATACCTAATATTGTATAAAATTTATAAAATTCTACACATATAACCCTTATTACCCTTAAAACCGAAACTCTACCAATTAATCTTTTTAACCATTACTTTTATAACCTCTAACCCATAAGTATTATAAACCTTAAACTTAACCTATATAACCATTATAACCCAGAATATATAATACTAAATCCTTAAACCATGTTACCCTTTAGATATAACCCCAATAACCCATAACCCTTATGATCCTTAATGCCCATAATCCCTAACTTTAATTTCTAACTCTTACACTATGTAACCATTAATGTGTATAAACAACCCTTCACTCCTAACCCTTTGATGCTTCGCTTGGAATGCCTATTACTCATAACCATTGACCCTTATAACCTTTAATCATTTTAACACTTTAACATAAATTCCTCTTATTGTGTCAACCCATATATCCCCTAACCCTCGATCTGTCGAACCATTATAACCCTTATATTTGATAATAAAAAAACTAAAAACAATAACCCCTTCCCCAAATAAACCTTATCCTTGTAAAAATTAACTCCATTAACCCATAAACTATTAACCCCTAAACCCTTATACAAACCTTGATCTATAATAATCATTCTTACAATTTCATAACCCCTCAACACTATAACTCCTATTATACCAATCTTCTTATCCCTATTTTTTGCAACCCTTTTAACCCAAAAAAAAAAAAAAAAAAACATATAACTCCTATCCCTTAACAATTCTAACCCTATAAGCATTTTAACTCTAGTACATAACTCATATACCCCTAGCCACTATACTCTTAAATCATTATCAATTGTAACCTTTGTGGCCATTAATATCTAAATTTTAAACCATTTAACCCTTATTCAATGATATTATTATAATACCTAATCCCCATAACTTTTATCTCCTTTCATATCTAACCATTGATTCATATAACTTCAAAACCTTAAAACCTCTATAACCCATAACCTCAATGTAATTTTTAATCCTTGTGACCGATTTTTAATCCTTGTGACCATTATATTCATTTTCACAACTAATATTTAATCCATATATCCCTATAGGACATCATTCATATAATACATGAGACCCATACCCTTGAATCCTAATTCTTAACCCTTCTAAACCCTAATTGCTTTAACCCATACCCCTTATAAATCATAAACCTTATAAAAATTATTATTATAACAGATAATGATTATAACTTCTACAACAGTAAAACCTAACCTATAAATCCTTTTTCCCTAATAATCGTTAACATTATACCATAATACCCCTTAAACTTCACACCTAACCACTATTCTCTATAGTCCCTATCACCTAATCCTTATAACCCTTAATTCCTATAATCTCAAATCCCTTTAGGCCCAAACACTTATACTTAAAACCCCTAATCCCTAGTCCATATAGCTCTTAAACCTAACCCCTATAACCTATAACATATGATCCATATAAACCCTATAATTATGAATCCCAATAACCCTAAACCCTAATGGACAAACCATATAATCATTACACTCTAACCACTACAACCCATAACTACTAAACCCTTTAACCCATAAATACTAAACCTTGTAACCCTTATCACCTATAACCTATGACCATTGTAATACATAATATTTTAATCTTGTAGCTACTTTAAACCTTAGTCCCTCATAACTTACCCATAACCCTTATAACCCCTATATTTAACCCCTACAACTCCTAAATATTAACACCAAAAAACTATAATCATTGTCACCTAACCCATAAAATCCTTAATCTATACAACTCATCACCAATGATCCCTAACCTATATAACTCATCGTCCCTAATATCCAACCCCTAGAACCAAAAATATAAAGTACTTGTATACCCCTATCACCTCTAAATCCTAAATGATATAAGATAAATAACCTCTAACCTAACCTAAATAATAACCACTAAATCTTATCCCATATAAAGCCTATTCTCTAACCCCTATAACACATAAACCTTATCATCTATATAACATCCAATCTTTAACACTTAGTTCATGATCCTTATAACTTGTAATCCTTGAAACCCTTAACCCAAAACCCCAACAACTCCTAAACCCTAGCCCCTAATCCTTAAACCCTATATCTCTTGACTTATAATCCCTAAGCCCTAAAACCCTAATAACACATAATCTTGTTAAATCCCATAAGCGCGATCAGTTTTGATGGGCCTCATTTTGCATGGAAGATCAGGTTCGAAACAGGTCACTACTTGGAGGAGACACCTAAAAAATCCATCCATGCTAAGGGTTGGTGTGGCCCAAATCGGGTGCAATCCCTTGGTGATTTTGACAGCTTAGATTCTTCTGGTTCGTAGTTTCTCAACCACGACCACAGGCTAGTCCAACAGGTCACGGACAAGCTAGAAAACAAAAAAATAATAACACCTACCTGTATCCATATAACTCTTATAACACTAACCCTTATAACCCTTTATTTGTAGAAAACATTAACCCCTAATGTGTTATAACTCCTAACTATTATAGTTATATTCCTTGTAATCACTAATTAATGTGTTATAACTCCTAACTATTATAGTTATAGTCCTTGTAATCACTAATTTTAAAACCATATAATAAGTAACCCATATCCTATATAACCTTTAACCTCTAATATAGAAACCTTGCTACCCCGGTAAACCATAAACCCTTTAACTTTTATAAATATTAAACATTGCATCTAATAAACCCTATAATCCTTATAATATTTACCCTTTAAATCCTAGTGCATAACCCCTATGACTGTCCCTTATAACCACTTCAAATTTACACGTAACCCCAAAACCCTATAATCTATAAAATTCCATAACACATAACATTTATATGTCTTAATCCCTCTAATCTAAAATTCCTTTAACCTTGAACCATTATCCCTTATAACCACTTCAAATTTACACATAACCCTAAAACCCTATAATCTATAAAATTCCATAACACATAATATTTGTACCTCTTAATCCCTCTAATCTAAAATTCCTTAAATTCCTTTAACCCTGAGCCATTATCCCTAAAACATGTAATCAGTAATACCTATAATTCTTAACACATAGCCACTATAAAAACATGTCATATAACCCTGATAACCCTAACCCCTATATCCCATTACTGCTAATGCATAATCCCTATTAACGCTAAACCTTAATAATTATAACCCATAACCTGCAACCATTAGAACCCATAACATATAAACCATATAACCACTTTAACCCTTAAGATTTCATAAATTACCACTAAACCCTTATAATGTGTCTTAGTTAACCCCTATAACCTATAAAATTTAACACCTGTAACACCAAACCACTATAACATCATTCCTCTAACCCCTAAACTTCATAACATGTATAACTTGTCATCCCTAATCTATAATCTCTATAGCCACTAATCCAAATAAACATTAGAACCCTTAACCATTATAACTCTATGGGCTCTAAATGCTAAACATTGTAACCCAGATATTCCTTAACCTTACTCCAATAATAACCCCTAACCCCTATGACACCTAAACTCTAAACCCTGTAACACATAACGCATAGACCCCATACCATATTTACAACCTCTAATATTTAAAACATAGCCCTAATATATTTAATCCATAATCCATATAATCTTTAACCTCATATAAATTCTAACCCTTACAACCCCTAGTGACTAACTTCTTTAATTGTTAACCACTATAACTCTTAAAACCTTATGTGGATCAGATCCAATCAAGAGCATGGTTCTACACAATATGTGCAAATAAAATCTCTAACTAAATTTGTATTAAGGAAGCATATATAGATTTTACATGAAGAAAACTAACTCAACAAGATTGGAGAGAAAATATCAACAAGCTCCTAAGAAGCATCAAATGAATATAATAATAGATTTAGTTGGATACGAGATCTCAAGTAGCCATAAGAATAGAAAACCAAGTGGCGTCGTCACAACAAACCACAATAATAACCTCATATGTGCATGCAACACAAATAATAATGTGATACAAATATATGCTAAGAACTAAAATCCCTATCAAAGTCACATACCTTCCCTATAAATATCAAAAAATCGATCATGATCCAATAAAATCATGGCCTCTTCAACGTGCATCTCTTTCCATGTTGGAATTGGATGCGACCCCTTTGGATTAAGAGGGATATATTTATGTTGTTTCGCATATCCATCGTTTTCACATTGATTAATTGCACATCCCTCTACACCAACACAAAATCCACAAAAGCATGTTTACTTTCTCATCTCAATGGAAAAGATGTCACCCATGTCTTTCTCTAAACAGAGTGTAATTCTCTCATGCCAAGTATAATTTCACAAGACCAAGGCATGGATCTATTCACATCACCAAGCGCAACATTTTAAAAGAACCTTCATCATAAAAATCAAATATAATTTTTCTATTAAGCATGTGTTTGAAAGTATGTTGACAATTTGAGCTTCAATTTTTAGACCATAGTCTCTTACCTACACACTAGCTTCACCTATATGTGACCTTCATGGCCTAAATGCAATTTTCTCTAGTTAACTACTTCATAAGATTATTTTAGTCAGAATGAATCATGACTCACTTGGTACCTCTTAAGCGTGTGTTTCACATAAGCACCCATGCCATAATGTTCACCCTTTCCATGCCCCATTTCATAAAATATCCAAGTATGTCAAACTTCTATCTCCTTATGAAGTCCATTCAACCATTAAAAAGAGTGTGCCTATTTGAATTTCTCGGCACATCCATCATACCAAATATTTGAATTGCTCGACACACCCATCATACCAAATATAGTGTTTTGTAAATTTCATCCCATTATTTCTAAATTATTCATATTTCAAACCAAAACAATGTTAAACAAACAAAGTTTCATGCTCACAATCATCACAGACGTAAAAATGATACTCCTTAATCATGTCACGTGATTCTAGAATGTTATCCCTACCATCAATGCTCATCCATGCATGTCTTCAAGGCATGCATGAATATAAACACTTGCACATACAAGTCATCCATCAATAAACGTTGATAATAAAAAATTTAAAAAACAAAGTATAAACATGTTAGATAGTTATAGAAGTCAATATAGATATGCTCATTGTCAGAATGTAATTAATGTAAAGGTTTACGATGATTATAATGAATCTTACAATCCTGTTATTCAATATTACTAGTATGTAATATTTTTTTAATTACACAATAGGTGATGAATCAATGCACAATGTAATAAATTATGAATAATATCATTTTGGAGTAGAGTTTGTGGTAGAGAATAAACTGAGAGACGAAATGAGGGACATGTTTTGCATTGAGTACCATCACAACATCGTGCGATCCATTATTGAATACAAATCTTGTGGAAAGTATTGATAAGTCTCAAAGAGACTCACCTTTGGAAAAGAAAATTATGAAGAAAAAAACCCAAATAATAAGCTTTATATGGAAGACATAAATTTATGAAAAAAAAACTGAGTAGATTACTTATCCTTCATTTTTCCAACAATAACCGTAAATAGAATTAGAAGGATCCTTTTGAGTCTATTTTAATGAAGTCACACACAGGAAATAATAATAAACAAAACCTACATGTAACTCAAGACTTGAAGTGCATTTATTTAGTTAACTTAGTTATTAATGTCTAGAGAGATGTGCCCTCATGGAGAGGCTCTCTCCTAGGGATGTGCACCCTCATATGCCACATCAAATATGTTAGAAATGCATAAACATGGTGCCCTTTATTCCCACTTCAATATTATCCTAGCAATACACACACTAAAACCCCCCTACTTCTATCACCAATTAGATTACAAGAAGTAGAAGGCGATAGAATGTCTTTAAGGTATAATTAGATGAAGGAATCAACATAGGTTGTAGAGGTATTTAACAATTTTTCTACTAAACATGGATCCCAAAAAGTAGATCTTTGATTTTAGTGTACAACAGCATAGAAAAACAAAAAAATATATATGTGGGAACTATACATAAAATACTTGAAAACAAGAATACTTGGTTAGAATGATAGTATTCATTCTTATGTCTTTTTATGGAACAAATGAGTAATTCTTGGCAAAGTATACCATTGATAAAAAAAAAATCATAGCTCAAATACCTCGTGAGATAGTTTGAATTGGGAAGCTTTCCACCTATACTTATGAGAGCATGTGATATATTTATAAATCTAAGTTTGAAACTTGCCCATGAATTATAAAATAGGGATAGCATCCTCAAGCAACTCGATCCTCCTAGATACCACACCCAAATAAGAGGACAGATCCATAGTAACATATTCATTCCTCATGCATGTTATCATGATATCTAACATACAAGGTGTGCGGGATCCATAAGAAAATTCGTATGGAATAATGTCAAATTGCCACATTCAAGGCATCTTCTTCCACCTATACAATCTTTACTAAAAAACACATCTTTGGTATTTATTCTACATATTATCATTGAAATAAATCATGCATTATGGGAGGAGTGTCAACTTGCTAGTACTTCTTGCAAGAATCTATGAATGTGTCTTAATAGAGATAGAATTCAACATGGTACTAACAATAACAAGTATCATGAACTGTGTTTAGCCTAATATACCATTGTTTCAATTTATCAAACATGTTAATAGTGATTTTCACACCAAGATGTAATTCTCTAAATTCCTCAAATAGTTCAGTTTGCATCATCTCCATAGCATGCTTACAATGCTCCTCATACATGCCTATAGATAAGCATTTCCATAGAGAATTCTTATGATTCGTTATAGCATGAGGTTGGGTTTCCCAAAATTCTACCACATTCTATGTAATGTCTTCTAAAAGTCTATCCCGATAGGGTTGCCTACAAATAAGAGCCCAACAAGAAACTTCATCATTTTCACATATATGAACCCTTAATTTTGTATTCTTTTGCATATGTAGCAATTTTGGTATCGATGTCACCATTCAAGTCCTTTGTGCAACAACAATGATTGTAATTTCCCTACAAGAAACTTTGATATTGGGTTTTCTTTATTTTCCAAGGGAAGAGAATGTTTAGCATCTCTAAAACCCAACAAGTTAGTTACATGTTTTAATTTTTTGTGTTTTATGAATCCATGTAGAATTTAAGCTTGTGTAATCGCTGAATTTTTCTCAAAAAACAAATTAATTGTGTTACTAGCATGTTCTCTAACTATCCGGTTAAGGCATAGGTCCCTAGATTATTCTCTTGTGTTTGCATCCAAACTTTCTAAAAATATTCCGCCCATTTCAAAACCACTACAACTCTCAATTATTCTTGAAATCCAAATGGGACAGTGTCCTATAGTGGCTTATTAGATTCTATCCCTGCATAGTCCAATCAATTTTGTGCACATGTTACATAGAAAACATAATATAAATCATAAACTAAAGTATAAATCAAAACTATGAGTATAATTTTCCTTTGGGTAGTGTGGTTAAAAATTATCGATATTACTAATATTTCCCTCAATTAATTCCCTGGAGACTCTCCAGTTATATGCACCAAAGGTTGTGTAATGGGTTGACCTACATCTTCTTCATGTTGTTCTTTCAATTATGTTCATGTTGTTCGCATCATCTTTCTAGCCTTCTCTCACACTTCATCTTAGTCAACCTATTAGCAATCATATATCCTTTTGCGCTTTCTCATATTCCCCATCTTGATTGATAATTAATGTAGATTAATATTTGATTGACACAATTTTGTTTTTTTGTTTTTTTGTCTTTTTCACAGTGACAAAATAACTTCATCTCAGTTGACTCACATTTTTTTCAGTTTTTTTTTATGTCCAAATTCATTTTCTTTTCCTTTTATTTTAGCTACAACAATACCTTGATTAAGGTCATTCATTGATTGAGAATATTTTTTTAACTCAAGAATACCTCAACTGATGGTATTTTGAAATTTCTTTTAATCACTTGATCGAGATTTAAACCCTCAATCAAGCTATAATGCTCGATTGAGAGTTTAAAAACCAAAAAATATCGCCTCTTCTCGATAAAATTTTATGCAACTACAACTTATGGGGGGTGAGACCCTTCATCTATTTCATATGAGGTGGAATATTTGATGCCAAAGGATTCTTCATGTAGAATCGTCTATCAAATGATCTATCATTTTCAAACTTTCGATTTCATATTATATTTTTAATTTATTTTCTTCTAAAACTTATACTTAATTTTTTTTCCAAGGTTTCAATGGCACTCAAAGAAAAATCAATAGCATAAAATCTACACAACCAAAAATTATAAAAAAAAATATGTGGGATCCCCATGGATGTTTCCTCCTAAAAAAGGTATTTCTAATTCTTCATTTTATGTAAATGGGAGAAAAATGGTTGTTGGGAATACAAAGGTGTAGAAAATGTGATTCAAATATTAATGTGTCGACTTCAAAAATAATAATAATAATACTTTTCCGAAAACAAGTGAGATCTACTAGTTTTATGTAAATTATGCTCATATATTTATTTATTTTTTTTTATTTTTTTTTTATTTTACATTGAACACTGAATTAGTTGGTTCGAAACAAAATTCATTTGTTAAATTTTCTGGAAATTTGAAAGGAAAAAAAAATTATTGAATGAAAATTTATTTTTTTGTTTTTTAAAACCAAAATTGGGGAATTTATATTAATAAAAGGTTGCAACCTCAACTCACAACAAGTACTACATCAAAAATTTATTTCATCCTTAGTTTTTCTTATAAAAATATTTATATGGTTGTATCTAAGACCACCAGCTATGGGGAGCATCCAAAATAACATTGTTCTGAAGTTTCTAACAATGTAAATTTGACATAAATAACCTAAAAGCCTAGGGATTTTAAAATACATATATGAAACTTAGATCAAAGGGACAAATCACCATTTGTTTCTATATTTCCATCTATTGTTGCTTCCTTATGTCCAGGTGTTTCCCTCATTGGCGCATGTTCGTCCAATTGAGCCTAATCAATCTTTTCAATTTCAGTTGACGAGAGGGTTTGATGACCGAGAGGACCTACAGACTAAAGTTGTTGAAAAAATGCCCCTCCATGTATCGAATTGATGAGAATATCCATGGACCTTTCATGTCATATTCATGGGATTGGTTCTTCATAATTCTTATCATTGATAATTAAAAACCCCATTTTTCATTTAGTGGCTAAGTTTGCTTGGTAATCCACTACATAGTTGTTCTCTCGCAATGTGTGGTAGCAATGGAATTTTGTGAATGAGACCTTTACATGTTTGATTATTTCAAGTATTGATCCCAACCTGAAATCCTGAGGAAGAAAATCAAAAATCAAATAATGAATTGTTAATTTGAAGTCCCAAAAACCACCATGAGATTTTATGCATTAAGAGTTTTAGCTAGTTTTAACCCTTACAAGGGTGCATAAGCTTCGGCCACATTGTTGCAAATAAAACTGAGACTCCAACCAAAGAATAAACAATTGTCCCTCTAGGGTTATAGATAACCCCTTCTGCACCTTCCACCCCGTAATTAAATTCAAATTTTACACATTAAATGACATTAATATTATTATTTTTAAATATTGTTAGAAAGATAACACAATTCTACAAATTTATGTTTAACTACACATCAAAATTCACAACACATATGAGATTTGAGCACTGCAATTTAAAAAATATGCAAAATGTCAAATCTCCATCTGATCCAGGTGCATATCGGTGACCACCCATCTATTCCACAGGCTCAAAAAACAGTTTTCCATCTTGCCAGTTTTTCAGGTTCCAAACTTCTGGGGTCGTTTTGAGGCCCTAAACGACATTTTTTGGCGATTTGGGGCCCAGGTGAATGTTATAGTTATTAACATGGGCCAATCGAAATTTTTTCTTCTCGGTTAGACCTTTCCAATGTGCTATCATGCGTTTAAAACGGAGATCGTATGCAAAAGTTATGACCCTGGGAAGTTGGTGTACTAACTTAACCAAACGGGGCCCACATGACTTTTGGCGCTTCATCTCCTAGAGTTAGATTTTTGGATGTCTATTGTTTTGAACATTCATGTTTATTGTGAAACGCCTTTAGAGCCTCATTGTAACCATCTTCTTATGAATGTGATTATCCATCACATCTCTTCTCATAGATAAGTTGCCACCATTCTAGCGAGTCTTTCACTCTGTAGTTTTACAGTCTTTGTACATTTTCACTCATTAATAGAAATTAAATTATTGTATATTTGTGTTTATGGTTGCATCTCTGATACATTTATGTTATATTGTTGGATATCTGAGATATATCTGTATATTTCTTTATTATATCTGCGCTCTCATTTCATGCCAAAAATAATTTGGATCAGTGGTATCAGAGCAGGTTTCTCTTGATCATTTTTTCAGTGCATATCCCCGACGAGGTCCGAGTATAGAAAGTTGGGTCTTGAGATTATCTCTCTTGAAGACAATCGCTCTCGCATGCCCAAGAAACCCTCCATGGAGGAAGAAAATAAAAATGACGGAGCATATGATTTTATCAATTTGTTGCTTGAGCAAGCTCTCACGTGATAGAGGGACGAAATGATGGAGAATTTGTCCCACATCCTTCAACGCTTTCTGATAGAAACAGGTGCGTCTTCATCAAACAACCACTTTGGAAGCACCTCTACTTTCAAGGTACAAGTTAATTTTGATATTCTCATATTTGAAGGTCAGATAGATGTGGATGCCCTAGACAAATGGTTAAATATGCTAGAAGGTTATTTCTATGTTTACCATTTTTCCGACAGGGAAAAGATCACCTTCGCACTCCTTAAATATATCCCCCATGTCAAACATTGGTGGGAAACTTTCTAGGAGAAAAGTTCCACAGAGGATTCTAGAATATATGGGGCAATCCCACTTGGGATTTTTTCGTGGATGCAGTAAAGGAACAATATTACCCTGTTGGAAACTATGAGGACCAATACATGAGATGGACCACATTGCGGAAAGAGAGGGGCCAAGCAGTTTCGGATTTCACCAATACCTTCCATACCTTGTGCACCAAGTTGGGTTTCAAAGACTCCGAGCAACATTTGGTTCTGAAATACCGCGGGGATATACACAGATACATCCAAACTGAAATGGATTTTTTGGATATCTCATCACTTGGTGTTGCGTATCAATATGTTGTTAAAATCGAGCAGAAATTTAGGCACCAGAACAAAATGGAGTTTGTATCTGCAAATCCGCAACAACCAAAGTATGAGAAATATGTCCCTAACAAACAGCTTCGAGAAAACTAGTCTAAGCCATAGGAAAACAAGGGTCATGGGAAGACGAAGAAGGACACCGGAAAATGGTGTGATTTCCAAAAAATCCCCTGGCACAACATCGATGAATGTCGCTCAAAACAGTCATTGGTGACCGAGATCAAAGACAAGGAGTCAAACCCTGATTCTAAATCTGATTCTAAAAATATTGGTAAAAGACAGATCATCAACGCAGACCCCACTTCTATTGTCGCGACCGCAGCAATTCAACCAAAATAACCAACAGATCCAGAAGAGGGGGAGCTCTTTTTTCATTCACATATGTGGATGAAGGGGACCCCGTTTCATTTTATTGTTGATAGCGAAAGCCAGAAGAACCTCATCTCAGCAGAGGTCATCAAACAATTGGGATTGTTGACAACACCACACCCGCAGGCATACAACATTGGGTGGCTTCGCCAAGGACGATATATTCATGTCAGCCAGCAGTGTTGATTGTCATATGGCATCCACCCCTTCAAGGATGAGGTATTATGTGATGTTTCCCCACTCGGTGTCTGTGATGTTTTGTTGGGCCATCCATATATGTGGAAGCGTCATGTTATTTATAAGTCTCGACCCTGTAGTGTCATTGTTACTCTAGGGGGTCATCTCTACAAAATACCAAAGGTAGTTCCAACTATTGTCCCACCTAAATAGTTCTGCAAGGTAGTATCGCATACTACAAAATTTAGCTTCTTCACAATCTGTTCAAAAGGGGAATAGAAGGATATTGCAACCACTACAGCCTCGGCCCAAGCACCTTCTATCCAACAGAAGCAGGTCGACAAGATTGCAGCAAAACACAATGATTCCTTCTACACACATTCATCTCAGATAGCCCAATTGTTTGAATAGATTCAACCCCGCCAGCAACAGGTTCGTGACAGCCTTCCACAAATCGAGCAGCACGACATCTCCAGCAAGGCAAGCAACTCACCAAGATTCAGATTCAGCAAACACTTCCCTCTCTCCCCCAGAAACTCAACGTAATGGATACCATTGCTTCATAAGGAGGGAGGATTGATCGAGGTGGATATCAGTGGCCACCCACCTATTCCATGGGCTCGAAAAACAGTTTTCCATCTCCGTAGTTTTTCGACAGTTTTTCGGGTTCCAAACTTTTGGGGTTGTTTTGAGGCCCTAAACGATGTTTTTTAATGATTTGGGGCCCAGGTGAATGTTGTGGGAATTAATTTGGGCCAGTCGAAAATTTTTCTTCTCGATTAGACCTTTCCAACGGGCTATCGTGCGCCTAAAACAGAGACCGTATGCAAAAGTTACGACCCCGGGAAGTTGATGTACTAACTTACCCAAACGGGGCTCACATGACTTTTGGAGCTTCACCTCCTAGGGTTAGGTTTTTGGATGTCTATGGTTTTTGACATTCATGTTTATTGTAAAATCCCTTCAGAGCCTCATTGTAACCATCTTCTTGTGAATGTGAGTAGCTGACACATCTCTTCTCAGAGATAAGTTGTCACCATTCTAGCGAGTCTTTCACTCTGTATTTTTACAGTCTTTGTACATTTTCGCTCATTAATAGAAATTGCAGTACTGTATCTCTATGTTTATGGTTGCATATCTGGTACATTTATGTTATATTGTTGGATATCTGAGATATCTCTATATATTTCTTTATTATATCTCCGCTCTCATTTCGTGCCGAAAACAATCCGGATCACCATCACCACATTTCATTAAAAAGTGGGACACATCTTCATGGATTCACCTATAGACAGTATAGATTATCATTTTGGCTCAAATGCAAGGGGAGAAATTAATAATATAAAACAGCCAATTCTTCAAGTTTTGCATTTCATATCATTCCAAGTTTACCAAGTTCTCCTTGGCCCTTTGCAATAAGTCAATATTTTATTTATATTTTTAATATATAATTGGATATCTACTAACTTTACATGTGCATTTAAATAATTGTGCATTTACATTTGTAGGATTTTGATTCAGGATCGAGTTAGGATACGTAAGATATTCCTCTATTCCAACCTATACAAAATGCCACAAGATATTTTCTAGAGAAAGATATCACAAGCAAAAGGTAGATGAAAAGGGAGAGCCACTTTACCCCGCCAATTGCAACATGCCATCTTCATTGCATAGTAATATGTAGACCTAACAACCAATACATATTCAATGAGATCACCCTCAAGGCCCTAAGAATTGACACTTCTATAATCAAAGGCGGAGTGTGTTATCATACTATAGCATATCAATCGGTAGAGAATGAATGTTGGGCATGAATTTTATTAACCTATTTCAAGTGCATGTTTTGGCACTTTGATTAGCAACCTCCATATCCATCCATTCAATTGAATAAGTGTTCATAGAATGCTTGAGCATGGGTAGAGATATCAATTGTTGGATTGAGTATATATCTTCAACATTGGCAAATTGCATTTGTCTTCCACTATTGGCCTTGGCCTAGGCATTGCAAATCCTTAAAGAAAACAAACAAATACATTCATTTTTCCTATTTATGAACAAAATAGATAAGTTAAATCTTAGAGTCATGACTTATATTGCATTGTTAGTTGGTTGTTTCTTGTATAGGTTACACTAGGAAACTGTGGGAAATTGGTTAGCATATTGCATCCTTGCGTGCTTGTAGAAGAACATGGAGCAGAGAAATTTACACTCATATTGCATCGACAATAGAGAACCAATTATCTATATCCATAGAGATCCCTAGTAGTGAAATGAACAGGCACAATGGATTGGCTCTTGTTGGGAACTCATTCAAACATACACAAACCAATAGAATATATAAGAATAATCCATTCTGAAGATAGTTCTCTATACAAGATTGAGAACATAGATTTAATTTTAATTCTACAAAGTATCTACATTGGTGAATCGAGTGGGATATAAGTCCCTCGTTTACATAACATAAGGTATCAGAGTAGTTGAATCCTTGACTATGACATAGTTGTCAAAACCTTGCAGACCTAGAATGGGTAAAGAAAATTAAGATATATTGGAAGACCTAGAAGACATCAATGCTCAACTTCAAGAAGAGTGTAAGGTACCAGATGTATTATAATATGCAAAAACATAAATAATGTAGAAAATACCAGTGGAACAACAAACTATATAGAATAACAACACCAAAAATGATATATTTATTGATAGAAAGCCAAGTTCACTTGCATGTTCTAGGGGGAAACCTTCATCAAAGAAAAGCTCTTTTACAATAATTCTCAATATGAGAATTTTTCATGCCTTCTACTCCTATTTATACTAATTGTACCTTCTAAATAACATTCTAGAGGAAGATCTTTCTAGAAGCATAAGCTTCTATTAAGTATTCTTACATTAGACTTGTTCACATTGTTAAATAGGCCTTATTAACAAATGTCAGCCTCCCTAACATGCCCTCCCCCTTGAAGAATAGCCTTTTCCTCAAGGCTAGAGATGAGGAAATTGTTGCAGAATATAGTTGGCTCTCAGATGGCATCGTGACGCACACAACCGCTACCTCACAACCCGCAGGTCGGAAGGTCCGCGTGCTCACAGGATCTTTCCTTTAACCACTGGACCGAAGAACTCTAATGGCTCTTCTAATTCCCTATCGAGAATTTTGCATCCACAACAAACTCTTCGCAGGATCTCCTCTTTATAATCGGGAGATTGGACTTCGCGACTTCACGAGGTCAGTGGTCGAACGTTGGCTTTTCAAATTCCCGAAACCCGACAACCAATCAACGCTGACCTTTTCTTTTTCCTATCAGGACTTTCCTTATCATGAATTCGGCGCTCGCGATGTCGAGCAACTCGGTTCTCCAACTCCCGAGTCCCGATATGCAGAAACTTCGATGCACGTGCAAGTTTGACTTTTCAACGCCCTGTCACTTCATCGGCATGTTAGACTTCGCGGGATCGTGAATCCTAATGCATATGTTTCGGGACTTCTTTCTGCGAAACCCCGATAAGGTATGCCACCTGTCCTCCTCATTGACCCATGTGGCCCCACACTATTCCATTAGCCGTCGGGATATTGCGTATCGCAATTTCGCAATTCCCGTGGCAATGTTTCGAGACTTCAATCCACGAAAACCCGATATGAAATTTCACGAGCAGATCCGACGGCCCTTGTGGCTCGGATCTACGGTCCTGCCCCTCCTTAGATTTGATCCTTTTGGGAATACTCGCGTATCTCCCCTGCTTCTCTGTGAGATCTAATGGCTCACGAGATGTCACGAATCCTCCTCGAAGAATATCGACCGTCCGTTCCTCCTGGTGGAATCTTTGCAATGACCAAGCGTTCCTCCGTGGAACTCGTCCACCTGCAGTAGAAAACTTTCGACGCCTCCTTACAACCCCTAGATTTGAATCTTTTCGACTCCTTCAATGACCTTGAAGGTTTTAAACTTCTGGACTTTCCTCGACTCTGCGTCTTCCAGAAACCCCTTGCACGCACTCCTTACGGCAGCCTTCGAACACTTTCCAGTGTTGAATCCTTTCGACTCTGCGCACACCTACAGCAGCAGTCCCTTGATGTTTCACTTAGGTCCACAACCCTGAGACTTCCTCTGGCCTGCACACTCCTTGCACGGCTCCTGTGCCCAACTGCACCTATTGAGTAAATGAGAACAAAAGCTATCCCTATCTGAACCCTTTGTCAACGCACTCCTTGCGGACAACTTCGACTGCACTCCTTGCAAGAACTTTGGCTCAGATTGAGAAACAATTGAAACTCATTCCTTCTCCCTTTCAGACTTCAAACTCAAACATGAAATCATATACACAGCATATAAATAAAATGTATAACAGGAAGCAAACATTCATGATCATATCATTCAGCATCAACATACAGAGAACAAACACAAAAAACCATGAATTTGAATCAACTCTTCTATTAATCCAAATATCTGTACATGGGTGTTATTACACAACTCTTTGTTTCTCCTATGCTCCAATGCTTCATACTTCAATCTCAATAATATTACAATACACAATGAGGGTGTCTATATCTCGTTTCCCTCTTGCGCTCTCAAACAGTCTAATCTAGAATTAAATTCTATCT
Source organism: Picea glauca (assembly GCA_000966675.3). NCBI lineage: Eukaryota > Viridiplantae > Streptophyta > Pinopsida > Pinales > Pinaceae > Picea > Picea glauca. The sequence goes on along the minus strand of JZKD02S1673646.1, from coordinate 566,985 downwards.
ACCTGCATTAACTACTTTAAATGCCTTCTACTTGCTAAGGACGAGAGCAAATGGCTCAAAGTCCGATTACAATTTACAAGTGCACTTCATTAAATTTCCACATTTATGTTTGCGCAACGACTTCAAGGTGATTTCAAAATTTGCGTTGGCACTCGTCCAGCTGTCTGTCATCTCCGCGTTGGCTCGCTTGATGTTGGCGATGCTCCTCCATCATACTCCCTCGCTTGAAAATTTTCATGGGATCCTGTCCATGAGCTCATGCACAGTATGTCCATGCTTCTGTATCTCTGCTTCAGTCTCCCAGCTGGCATCTTCAACTGGATGGTTCTGCCATTTGACCAGATACTCAAAGTATTGTTTTCGCCTGGTCCTCTTGCTCACTCTTTTGTCCAGTATGCACTCCATCTGTGGCTTCTCTGCTACTGGCATCTGCTTTGTCCACTGGATAACTGGCTGCTCATCTCCAGTCTCCATTTCCTCTGCCCTATATGGGTACAAATCTGAGACGTTGAATATCGGAGAAATTTCGATCCCATCGGGTAATTCAATCTCATAAGCATTCGTCCCAAATTTCTTCAAGACCCTACATGGCCCGATTTTCTTCATTTTCAATTTATTATATGTTCCTCTCGGGAACCTTTCCTTCCTCAAATGTGCCAGAACCAAGTCACCAACCTCAAACTGAAGTTGTCTCCTATGCTGATCTACTCGTCGCTTATATTCCTGGCTTGAGTTCTGCAGTGGCTCCTTCACCTGGCTGTGAAGTTCTTTCATCGCCTCTGCGAATTCTTCTGCACTAGCGCTCCTAGTTGCAGTCTATTCTGAATCCCTCAGTTCAGAAATTCCTCTCGGCTGCATGCCATAGACAATCTGAAACAGACTCTGGCCTGTGCTCCTATTAACCGAATCATTATACGCAAACTCGGCCTGTGGTAATATGTTGTCCCACTGGCTGTGGTGCTCTGTCACCAAACTTCTCAGCAAGTCTTCCAAACTTTTGTTCACTACTTCTGTATTTCCATCCGTCTGAGGATGATAAGACGAACTAAATGACAATTTAGTTCCCAAATTCTTCCATAAGGTCCTCCAAAAATGCCCTATGAATTTGGTGTCTCGATCCGAAACTATGCTTCTTGGTAAGCCATGAAGTCGAATGACCTCTTTGAAAAACAGGTTAGCAATGTGAGTTGCATCACTGTTTTTCTGACATGGAATGAAGTGTGCCATCTTGGAAAATCTATCCACCACCACAAAGATTGAGTCAACACCTCTTTATGTTCTTGGAAACCCCAATACAAAATCCATGCTAATTGCATCCCACGGCCTCTCTGGGTATGGGCAATGGCTGATAAAATCTCGCATTCTGCTTCCTCCCCTTCGAATGCTGGCAAATTCTGCATTTTTCCACAAATCTCTTGACATCAACTCGCATTCCCGGCCAAAATATGACTCATTCACTTTGCGAACGTCTTGTCATGACCAAAGTGCCCTGCCAATCCTCCACTGTGTTTCTCCTTCAGCAAATTCTCCCTCATGGAGCATTTCAAAATACACAGTTGATTACCTCTAAACAGTGATCCTTCCTGGATCATGTAGTCTATCCATGGGCTTCTGTCCCTGAGAATTGGATTCTCAGCTGCTTCATACGCTTCCTTAAAATCTTGATCATCAGCGTACATGTCCCTGAGATCATCAAAACCCAGCGTTTTGACTTTGAACTCCTGCAACAGCAAACACTTCCTGATCAAAGCATCAGCAACCTTGTTAGCAGTACCAGAAATATGTTTTATCACAAAAGTGAAATTCTGCATGTACTCAACCCATTTGACATGTTTCTGATTCAACTTCTCTTGTTGAGTCACAAACTGCAGTGCATGATTGTCACTGTATAAGACAAATTCCTTGGGAATTAAGTAATGCCTCCATTTCTTTAACGCCTGGATGATAGCATAAAACTCCTTATCATATGTGGAGTAATTCACTTTCACTTCATTCAGCTTCTCGTTGAAATATGCTATCAGCATGTCTTCCTGACTCAAGACTTCCCCGATTGCAAATCCACTTGCATCACATTTCACCTGAAATGTCTTCTGGAAATCCGGCAACACCAAAACTGGTTGTTTCGTGATCTTCCTCCTCAACAGATTGAAACTCTTCTCAGCCTATTTTGTCCAGTGAAAAGACTTGTGTCTTTTCCTCACTGTATCCATCATCGCTACACTAATTCCACTGAAATTCCTGATGAATTTTCGGTAGAAACTAGCCAATCTGTGAAAACTCCTCACCTCAAAAATATTTCTTGGTGATGGCCAATTCTTGATTACCTCCACCTTATCCTGATCCATCCTCAACTCATTTGCCGAAATAATAAATCCCAAGTAGATGAGCTCTGTCTTCATGAATGAGGATTTCTTCATATTTATCAACAGCTTCTCCTACTGCAATTTCTGCATCACTGTAGCCAAATTCTTCAGATGCTCTGCCACTGTTTTACTGTAGATCAGTATGTCATCCAAATACACAATGACAAATTTTTCGATGAACTCCCTCAGGACTTCTTTCATCAACCTCATGAAGTTACTCGGCACATTTGTTAAGCCAAACGGCATAACAATCCATTCATACAACCCTTCGTTGGTTTTGAATGATGTCTTCCATTCATCACCTTCTCTCATGCGGATCTAGTGATAACCGCTTTTCAAATCAATCTTTAAAAAATACTTTGCTCCACTTAAGCAATCCATCAGATCATCCATTCTTGGCAATGGAAATCTGTACCTGATGGTTATCTTATTAATCTCCCTTGAGTCAGTACACATCCTCCAGCCTCTGTCTTTCTTCAAACTAAGTATTGTTGGAATAGCACATGGACTCAAGCTTTCCCTGACCAAATCTTTGTCCAATAAATCCTGGACTTGCCGTTTAACCTCCTCATTTTCTTGCGGCGTCAATCTGTACGCGGATTTGTTTGGAAAACTGGCTCCTAGTATGAGATCAATATGATTACTCACACTCATGATCGGTGGCAACGAACGAGGTAATTCGTCCACTATTATGTCAGCGAACTCTTCCAGCAGTTCATGAATCTCCTCTGGTAAATCATCTACCCTTGTGCTAGTCAGAACAATCTTGGGTTTTCTGACCACAATGAACTTTGGATCCTCCTTCTTCTTAACCTCTGTAAGAAGTTCCTTCCCACTCATGAGAAGTACCATGTTTCTTACTTCCAGCTTCACCTCCTTATCCTTTATTGGAAGAAACATGTGTCTCCTCCCATTCTTCTCTAGGGTGTATGTGTTCATCCTCCCATCATGAATCACATTCCTGTCATATTGCCATGGTCTACCCAGCAATAGATGACAAACATCCATAGGAATGACATCACATAATATCTTATCATTATATCCTCCTATCTTAAATTCAACCAAGCATTGTTTAGTGACAGTTACCTTGTGTCCCTTTTGTAGCCATGAAACTCTGTATGGGCTTGGATGATCAGTCGTCTCCAGCTCCAGCTTCTCTACCATCTCTGTTGAAACGAGATTATCCGTGCTACCACTGTCTACAATGACCTTGCAAACCCTGTCCTTGGTCTTGCAAGCAGTCCTGAAAAGTCTGGTCCTTTGGACTGAGCTTTCCACCTCCTTCTCAGGTGTCAAAAGGACTTTTCGCATCATCAACGATCTTCCACCTTCAGCGTCTTCTACCTCAACATCCCACCTCTGTGCCTCGGTGATGTGAGCTTCTCCAATTTCTTTCTTTTTATCTAGACACTCATAAGACTTGTGCCCATTCTTTCCACATGTGAAGCATGTAATTACTCCACCTCTTCCTCTTCCTCTGCCTCTAGTACGAGGAAAAGAGTTACCGTCAGCATAACCTCCTCCCTTCTCAGTATGCTACCCTCTCTGTTCAGCATATTGTTTCCCTCGCTGTGAGGTTCCACCTCTCTCGGTTCGAGTCTGAGGTTTATTCCAGTCCTCTTTGGGCTTCTGATATTTATCCTGGGCAACTGATTTGCCTCTGGGCTGACTTCTTCCTCAGCCCCTCTAACTCTGCTTTCGGCTCAGCTTCTCTTCCACTTTCAGAGCCATCTGATAAGCATCTTCCACCGTTCGGATGGTTACCATGCTCATCTCATCCTGGATATCATATCTTAGGCCATTCATGTATCTGGCTACTTTCTCATCATCGCTCTCCCGATGACCTTCCCTGATGTTCAGTTTGTAGAATTCCTCAGTGTATTCTTTCACTGTCATCAGCTTCTTTCTCAGGTTCTGCATCCTCCTTAACATAGTAATTTGATAATCCCTGGGGATGAGTTTTTCCTTCATCTTCACGATCATTCTATCCCAGCTCTTGATCTTCTGCTTGCCCTTGCAGCGTCTGTTAGCTTGTAGTTCATCCCACCACAATGTTGCATGTCCCTTCAATCTCGTGACAGCATGCTTGAATTTCTTGTCTTCTTCGACATCTTCATAGTCAAAGTATGTGTCTAGAGCTCTAATCCAGTCTAGAAGTTCCTTGGCATCCAAGTTTCCCTCATAAACTGGAATGTCCATCTTCGCTCTTGCACCCATCCTGACAATAGCTCTGATCAAATGTTTGTTTGATGCATCTTCAGCTACAACTTCTTCTTCTCATTCAGCCTCAGCTTCTCTTTCGGAATCACTGAGATCCCCTACACTGGTTGTGCGTTTTTGCGTTGTCTCAATGTCTTCGACTCTTGCTCATAGATCACACATCTCTCTCTCCATAACTGGATTAGTCATCTGCCTGCCTCTTCTTCTCGGAATTTCCCTCTCCTCTGGATCGGGTGTCTGAGCGTCCCTTCTCCTGGGCGGCATGGTGAATTCTTCTTCTTCTCTGCTACAGAAAGAAAAGAATCTTTCTGCACTCTGATACCACTTGACGCACATGGCCGCTACCTCACAACCCGCAGGTCAGAAGGTCTGCGTGCTCACAGGATCTTTCCTTTAACCAATGGCCCGAAGAACTCTAATGGCTCTTCTAATTCCCTATCGGGAATTATGCACCCACAGCAAACTCTTCGCAGGATCTCCTCTTTATAATCGAGAGATCAGACTTCACGAAGTCAGTGGTCGAACGTTGGCTTTTCGAATTCCCGAAACCCGACAACCAGTCAACATTGACCTTTTCTTTTTCCTATCGGGACTTTCCTTATCATGAATTCGGTGATGTCGATGTCAAGCAACTCGGTTCTCTGACTCCCGAGTCCCGATATGCCGAAACTTCGACGCACACGCGAGTTTGACTTTTCAACGCCCTGTCACTTCATCGGCATGTCAGACTTCGCGGGATCGTGAATCCTAATTCATATTTTTCGGGACTTCTTGCTACAAAACCCCGATAAGGTATGCCACCTGTCCTCCTCACTGACCCGTGTGGCCCCACACTATTCCATTAGCCATCAGGATATCGCGTATCGCAATTTCGCAATTCCTGTGGCAATGTTTCGAGACTTCAATCCACGAAAACCCGATATGAAATTTCACGAGCAGATCTGACGGCCCTTGTGGCTCGAATCTACGGTCCTGCCCCTCCTGATATTTGATCCCTTTGGGAATACTCGCATATCTCCCCTGCTTCTCTGTGAGATCTAACGGCTCATGAGATGTAGTGAATCCTCCTCGAAGAATACTGACCGTTTGTTCCTCCTGGTGGAATATCTACAATGACCAAGCATTCCTCTGCGGAACTCGTCCACCTGCAGTAGCAAACTTCCGACGCCTCCTTACAACCCCTAGATTTGAATCCCTTCGACTCCTTCAATGACCCTGAAGGTTTTAAACTTCTGGACTTTCCTCGAATCTGCGTCTTCCAGAAACCCCTTGCACACACTCCTTGCGGCAACCTTCGAACACTTTCTAGTGTTGAATCCTTTCAACTCTACGCACACCTGCAGCAGTAGTCCCTCGATGTTCATATAAAGAAAATGCATAACAAGAAGCAAACATTCATGAGCATATCATTCAGCATCAACATACAGAGAACAAACACAAAAAACCATGAATTTGAATCAACTCTTCTATTAATCCAAATATCTATACATGGGTGTTCTTACACAGCTCTTTGTTTCTCCTATGCTCCAATGCTTCATACTTCAATCTCAATAATATTGCAATACACAATGAGGGTGTCTATATCTCGTTTCCCTCTTGTGCTCTCAAACAGTCTAATCTAGAATTAAATTCTATCTACCTGCATTAACTACTTTAAATGTCTTCCACTTACTAAGGATGAGAGAAAATGGCTCAAAGTTCGATTACAATTTACAAGTGCGCTTCATTAAATTGCCACATTTATGTTTGCACAACAACTTCAAGGTGATTTCAAAATTTGCGTTGGCGCTCGTCTAGTTGTCCGTCATCTCCACGCTGGCTCGCTTGATGTTGGCGATGCTCCTGCATCACATCGTCTGGAGTTGTATCCTTCCACTGAACTAACACTTCCCGAATGGTTCACTATGTTAATGTTTAAGCCATTATTATAGATGTTTTCATTTCATTAGATAACAATAGCATAATCCAAGATCACTGAGAAATACACAATCACAAGAGACATAACATTTATCCTAGGAAACCCTCTAGGGGAAGAAAACCTAGCAAAAATTCCTTAATATAGATAGCCAATACAATGCCAAAAGATCTCTTATGCTAATACAGAAAGTCCTCTCCTAGATATGTGCCACTCTCTCTCTCCTTTGTCGGTAACAGATCAGAACTTGTCTCTCAAACTGAGCAAGTGAGTTATATCTAAGTGAGGCGCTAGCCTCCTTTATTTATACAAGTCTGGCACATGTGAAGTGTCTCTTCACTAGCAGGGCCGACTTCTCAAACTGGGTGGGAAAACCCACCTTTATTATATTTCTGGGTCTCTTTAGTAACTGTTGGGGTTGACTTCTTATTCTGCCTATTACAATTGTCTTTTGACCAATCTGCAAAAGGGGATTTGGTCCTATTACAATAACCGACATGATCAATCCACAATGGGGATTGATCC
>JZKD02S1673646.1:534158-556430 GCA_000966675.3 Picea glauca | reverse complement strand
ATAATTTATATTAGGCTATTAGCCTCCAAGAGAAGAAGTCGGCCAGAATTAATAATAATATACTGAACAGACACATACCTAGAAGGAGAAGTCGGCCCCAGCAAACTGGCAGGATAACTATAAATACAGGGTGCCAGTTCTCATTTGACAGCATATCAGGACTGCAGTTTTCCCAGTTGGTGCGCACTGCAGTTGCAGTCTGGTGCACAGGTTTGGAGGAGGGTTGCAGTTGCAGCTGCAGTAGCAGCTAGTTTTAGTATTGGCTTGGATATCTCTTGGCTAGGGTTTGGAACATCTGATCAGTCTTTTGTGTTGTGCTATCCTTGGGGAGAGATGTGCTGCTCTTTGTTTGGCTATCTATCCTAGGGTTTGCTTCCGGAGGAATTATCAGTCAAGGTTAAGGTGCTCAGAGGGAGGCTTTGGCCTTTGATTCGGTGACGAGGGTATCATCAATGGTAAAATGAGCACACCATCTTCTATATTCTAACAGTAATAGCATGAACAATCATCATAGTAGCTCCTTTAGATATATTACTTATAATTTGTCTGAAGCAAAGATTAAAGGTAAGGAATACAATACGAAATGAGGTCAACACTCTTATAGTGTTGTGACCAAGCATTCTTCCATGGAAACCTGAAAATAACACACAAGGTTTCTCCTAGAGGAGATGTTAGTTGTATCAGGCAAATCATATACCTCTATATGCTTACATGCTATCAGGTATAATACTTTACAAAGACTGATATCTCAACTATAGTCATCAACTTGTCATGTGTACCTTTGAATCTTATTAATCTTGATTAATCAAACCTGGAGCCTTGTCCTCAAGAATGAGTGCTTGCTTTTATTCCAGGTATCCTTCACTCAAGTGACAAGTGCTTTCTTCAACCTGTCTTCTGTACTGAGACAATACGCTATCTTGACAAAAGGTTAGGTTAGAGGATAAGCTCTATGATCAACTTTTAATCCTTCTAATAATTTGATCATAGCTTCAACATGCAACACTAATAATGTCATGAAAAATAGATGCATATCAAAATAATCACACCTGGGTTGCATCATTCTTCTGAATGTGTTGGATCTTGAGATCCTTTTGGATCTATGGCAAGAGATCCCTTCTTTTGCAAATACTCTTTAGGGTTTAACCATTAAACATATGTGATTACATACCTCTGATGACATTTGCAAGTAGTGGCTCCATCTGGTAGCAGTGGTAATCATTACCAACTCTTAAGAAAACTTCAAGGGTGATTTCAACTGGTCTTACGGCTACAACTGCAACTGATGCTGCAACAGCAACTGTCGCTTAGGGTTTTATGAGGAAACCCTAATTTTTCAAACTTCAAATTTTGAAATTCTAATCCAGGGAATAGATGCGTTAGGCTGAGGCAAGTATGTTGGTGTAGTCAGAATTTTGAAAATCCAACTTTTACCCCCTCAAACTTGATCTGCGGATTTCTGGACTGGTGCTTCTGGTTTTCTGGTACTTCTGGTACTCTGGTTTTTCGGTTTTCTGGTACTTTGTGAACCTAGGGTTTCACTTTTTGGGAGATCTATCCACTGAAAATGTGCGTTGATGATGCCAAATTGATCCTTAGGGGAGGGCACAACTTTCTAGATAGTTTTAGGGCTGAAATACCTCTCCAACAAAAATCCCTAATTTTCATGCACAGTAACAGTGACGTTTTTCACTTGTGAAAGATGCTTCCTTCAGCTTGGCTCTAATACCATGTTAATGTTAAAGCCATTATTATAGATGTTTGCATTTCATTAGATAAAAATAGCATAATCCAAGATCACTGAGAAATACACAATCGCAAGAGACACAGCATTTATCCTGGGAAACCCTCTAGGGGAAGAAAACCCAGCAAAACTTCCTTAATATAGATAGCCAATACAATGCCAAAATATCTCTTATGATAATACAGAAAGTCCTCTCCTAGATATGCACCACTCTCTCTCTCCTTTGTCGGTAACATATCAGAATTTGTCTCTCAAACTTAGCAAGTGAGTTATATCTAAGTGAGGCGCTAGCCTCCTTTATTTATATAAGTTTGGCACGTGTGAAGTGTCTCTTCACTGGCAGGGCCGACTTCTCAAACTGGGTGGGTAAACCCACCTTTATTATATTTCTAGGTCTCTTTAATAACTGTTGGAGCTGACTTCTTATTCTGCCTATTACAATTGTCTTTTGACCAATCCGCAAAAGGGGATTTGATCCTATTACAATAATGGACATAATCAATCCACAATGGGGATTGATCCTATGAATAATATATCAATAATAATAAGAATACTCTTTCCAGTATTCTACAAGCCAATATGCTACAATGAATGAGAGGGAAAATCAGAACCCTTCTTCTTCATATTTCCTTAAAAGAGCATCAACAACCACATTTTATGTTCCCTTCTTGTAGACGATATCATAATCATAGCCAAACAGCTTGTTTACCCATTTTTGTAGCTCTGGGGAGGAAATTCTTTGTTCTAGAAAATACTTGAGGCTATGATGATTAGTTTTAATTTGGAAGTGTTTCCCCAAGGGAAAAGGAAGTTAGAGATATATTGCATGCAGAATAGCCAACATTTCCTTTTCAGAGGTTGATTGACCCAAATTTCACTCTGAGTGTTGAATTCTAGTGAAATTCAATGGTTGACCATCTTGCATGAGGACTCCCCCAATGCCTTTCCCTGACGCATTGCATTCCATGAAAAAATTCTTGGTGAAGTTGGGTAGTGCCAAGATAGGAGTAGTGCACGTAACCTCTTTCAAGGATTGGAAGGATTGATCAGTTGTTGGAGTCCGACTGAAAACATTCTTTTTAAGGAGAGAAGTGAGAGGAGCTACAATTTTTCCTTAATTTTGAACAAATTTGTGATAATAGCATGTTAAACCTAATAACCCACGCAATATTTTAAGAGTTTTAGGGAGAGGCTAATCCTTCATAGCTTCAATTTTATTAGGATCCTTCCATACACCATATTGTCCTACAATATGATCAAATACTCAACTTCAGGAGCACCAAAAGAACATTTAGATTGTTTGAGAAAAACTTTGTGCTTTGACAATATATGGAGAACTTTATCCACATGGGTGAGATGGGCTTGCCAAGTTTGACTATAGATGAGAATATCATCAAATAAAACTAATACAAAATGATGGAGGAAAGGACAGAAGATATGATTCAGGCGACTTTGAAAAGTGGAGGGGGCATTACACAGGCCAAAGGGCATGACCAAGAACTCATACTAACCCTCATAAGTTCTAAAGGAAGTCGTGGGGTTGTCTTCCTCTTTCATACATATCTGGTGGTATCCATAATGGAGATAAAGTTTTGTAAATTATTGAGCATCACTCAATTCATCCAAAAGGCCATCAATGACAGGAATGGAAAATTTGTCTTTGATTGTGAGTTTATTGAGGGCACAAAAATTAGGACACATGCGCCAAGTGCCTTATTTCTTGAGTATCGTGACTACTGGAGAAGAATAGGGGATAGTACCTGGACAGATAATATTGGCTTATAGAAATTATTGAACAATTTTATCAATTTCATTTTTTTGGGTGAAGGGATGACAATAAGGGAGAACATTAGGAGGAATACTTTCTGGTACTAGAGGAATGGAATGATCATGGGAACCACAGGAAGGGGGTATTCCATGGGGAGTGTTAAAAATAACTTGGTGTATGGAGAGTATAGATTGGAGGTGGGATTTGATGATCTCAAGAGATCCTATTGTGATGCCTTGGAATTTATATTGTTGTCCCTCATGTTGGGATTGTATGGTGAGGTCCTTAAAGTCCATGAGGATGGGGCTGAGAGTGCATAACCATTAAACACTAAGCACAATGTCAAAACCTACCATGTTGATAGAAAACATATGATAATTTAGGTGGTACTGACCAATTTCTAGGTGCACATTTTCACAATGCCCACCACATTTCATGGAACTGTCATTGGAAATCATGATTTGAAATTTTTTGACGACACAAACATAGCAATTGATTTCCTGGGAAATGTGATGATGAATAAAATTATGGGTGTTTCCACTGTCAACAAGGATTATGACTTCTTATGCTTAGTGTATCCAATTATATTGAGGGTTTGGGGAGAAGAGAAGCTAATCAGGGCATGCAGTGAAATCAACGGTTCAACTTATGGTGGATCAGTGGGCAAAGTAGGAGAATCTATTAGGGGTGACCTGGCCTATGGGATCGAAGCGATCAAATTTATTGACCTCAACTCCAGGAATATGGGGGTCATGATAAAAGGGGTTGGAATGAAATTCCATAGTATGGGAGGATTCAGTACCATCTAAGTGGGATGGTTGGTTAGGGGATCGGTTCAACAATTGGTTGAGAGTGGTGTTGAGGAAAAGATATGAGATAATATTACTCAAGCATTTTCAGACTCTACTTGGCTAGATAAAAGTAGACGGGAATATCAACCTATGTTTATAGCCAACAAAAATAACATCCTAACTCACAAGTATTAATTACGAGTGCTTAGGCTAGTTTTTTATCAACAAAAAAGCTTGATGGAAATTTAATTTTTATGCAATTTTCTGAACATATCAGTTGCTGAAATAAATGTAAAGATAGAAGTAAAGTCACCAATATGATAATCAAGACAGATGAGACATAAAGCAATCCTTTATTTCATTCAAATTCACCAAAGAGTCATTTTCTTTACAAAATCTCATGCAGAAATTTTGGACCAAAGTCAAACTTAGACGTCCCCGATGGAACATACGAAAGGACCTCTGACAGAAAACCAAAATTAAACTCTAAAATATGGATGAGGTTGCCACACATTGCTACCCACTCGACTCTGCACAATATCCTTTGTCAGTTATGAAAATTAATTCACAAACAGACAAGTCTACACAGACTATCAAAGATAGATTAACACCTCTGAAAAACAAGTGTCTGAATGATGTGATTCAGCCCTGAATATTGTTGTCTAGAATAAGACCCTTCTATCAAAAAAGAGAATCAGGATTGTAATGAATAATGAATGAATGAAAACTGAACTATCTCAACATAAACTCAAAGAGAAAACCTTAGTATGCTTTTGCTTCTATTCTCCTCGTGTTCCTCCCTTTCCTTTGTTTTTAAACAAATTAGAATTGGTTGAAGTAGTTGAACCAACTCATTAGTTAAGTTAATTAAAAGACTCAACTAACTTTAGTTATGGGGAAGAGTAATAATTATAATAAGGGTTATAAATAAAATAATAACTAGTAGGTGGGACCCCTTGAGACTCCCTTTAGTTCATAATAATCATAACAATCATAACATAACCATTAGTTAAGTAAAACACCCCTCCTTGTGTCTCCCATCAACATATTCACTTTAGGCAAATTTAGCTCATGGAATTTGAAATTATTTTCAAAATATTACTCATATATCCAAAATAAAGCATGTTGTCCAAAATTTCCTGAAGTCAACTGTCATTAACAATGGATAAAAATAAAACTTAAAACCCATATTTCCCAGTCTGCGATGCAACCCTTCCTTGATTACTGATGTCACCTCTTGATTTTCCTAAATTTTCCTTTGGTTGTGGAGAGCCTTTAGGCCTAATCTCGTTGATCACGTGGGAAGAATCATCCCTCAAATGCATCCGAGAAGACATGGATTTGTCAGAGCCATTGGAGGGTGAGGAAGGGGCAACAGTGGTTTTTCCTTTATCAAGGGCATGGTGGGCCTCAGTTTTCAATCTCTTGCTAGCATGAGAGGATTTCATTGGCGAGTGGTAAGGGGTAGCTTGGACAATGGGGTTAATAGGTGGAGGAGCAGGCAAGGACAAGTTGGGATAGCCACGATGTTGGGAGACTGTCGAGTGGACAATCTCCTTCCATCCATCATTTTCCAAGACCTCGGGTTGCAATGAGACATGAGGAGGTACAAGTATACCGAGGGCTTGTGGGGCTTGGAAAGGAGGCCTTTCAGACCTAGATTGGACTATTCCCTGCCCAATCCAATTTAAAAATCTGGCATGAAACAATTGGCCAAGATTTTGTGAATCAACATCAAAATGTATGGAGAACCTGGGCCTTCTTGGGCCTCGGTTCCAATTACCTCTACCTGTGTTTCCTCAGTCATGGCTACCTCGACCGAAAAAACTCATCCTGCATGTGTGTTTGATTAGAAAAGAGTATTTTAAATAACCATACATGACAACTCTTAAACATATGAAATAGATTTGGCTCAGTAATGTATCAAACTTATGCTATCTAATCCATACAAATTGTTTTATTGTTTAGCAATGAGCAGGGGGTGAAAAGGGTTCTAGGATATGCGAGGGGTTTGTATTGAGAGAAACATGATACAATGAGGGGAAAAAGAACATGGTTACTTCTCAATGACAACAACAATCAACTGCAAAACAAACCAATAAAACATCCCTGTAATCCACACAAGACACTTCCACCTTCAACTGTTTTAACACCGAAATTCTCTTGACTGTAATCAATCTCATAACAGGGAGTGAAAAAATGAATATGGGAAGGTGATGGGATTTGTAATTAACGAAAAATGAAATAATGGAAGGGAAGAAGAACTATTTTTGTTCATGAAATTAATTAAGTGATCCATAAAAAATTCTGCGAAAAGAGAGGCGCCAACCAACAATCATTGCGACCAAATATCAATTATTGTGTATTTAACTAGTTCACTATTCATAATCAAATATCCAATACATTACCATCACAAGACAGTATTCATTTCACACAATCTGTAAAGGGGATTTTGTTCCTTTCTTGCATCTTATAACAATTTTCAAACAGTAACGATTCCACTTTGTTAACCATCAAAATCAACCACTTCCCATACATTACTTCAATCAACAAATATACTCAAAGTCATGTTTCCAAAATTGACAATGAAGTCACACTATCACTACAATTGGGCATGTCATTTAAATGCAGTGATATTCGTTAAACATATATAGGCAGTAACCCAAATAATCTGGATTAAATTGCAAGATCTGAATTGACATTTAAACAAACATCCAACAGCCATTGTTTCAACACCATCTATGCACACGGTAATTCACTCATGCAATGTAATTCTACCACTGTAAAATCCCAATTCAATGTGACTTAAAAAGATGGGCCATCCATCCAACACGATGAGGTATCCACAACATGCTTTTCTTAACAAATTATTGATTACAAAAAAAAAAAAATATGCTTGAAACTTTGTGGGTATCCTTGAGTGTGAAACGCAAGCTATCCATGTTATACACAGTGCGCATCTAAAAAAACACCACGATGCAACATTTCCATTTTACAAAACCAAAAACACAGTCACGGCAATAACTCAACCCATCGTGTTGAGCCATCAATCTAATACAATATTGCTTCGATATAGTCACATTGTAATCGGATATGTTGTGTACACTCATCTTATATAATCAGGCAATCATAAGCATGCAGTGGATGTCGTTCATACAGTCTTCTTGGTTGCAATAACCAATTGGCCCCAAAATAAACTAACAGTTATCATGACGGAAACACCACACACACAACGCAATATGTGTGAGCAACATCAAGCATTTGTAACCAATTCCAGCTAATCATTCAAACAATCCTTGGCACAAAAATACCAGTGATTGTGTATCAACCAACCAATCCACCACTGTCGTAAAAATCAATCGACCTAACAAGCTATGACAACCATGCATACCCATGCATTAATTCGAATTGGGGCAGTGACCCTCTCCATAAAACAATACTGAATTATTAAACATAAGGAGAGTGACTGTGTAAATGAGTTGTGCAAATAACAAGCAGGGTTTACCATTGTTATACAGAGGCAGTAACTAAATGCCAAACCAACACGACTGTCATATGGCCAACTGGGCGAGTTTGTACTCAAATTAATTGATGATACATTCAATCCACCATCACCCATAGTAAACTTGACAGGCCTAGCAGTCTTCTCTACACAACTTTAGACTGGAGGCTAAGGGTTTGTTATGAAGCCAACACAGGGAGAACCGAGCCAACTCCTTGTAGTAGTGAAAAATCTAAGGCCAATGGTGCATACACAAAGAGAACCATGACTCATTCGTGGACAAGTAACAAATCCATGGAAGGGGGGCATAACAGAAGGTGAGCTCTCATTCGGCCTAGCAATGTTATTTAACGCACGTAGGATATAACCCTCATGCTCTTCGTTCAAACAACCACAGCACTAGGGTGAAGACAGGGCCTAGTAAGAACAGGAAACTCATTATGTGACCCCTAGTGGCTCAATCAACCAATTCCCAAGAGAACAAAACACAGTGATGCATAATGCCTTCAACCATTAAACCCATAAAATCCAAAGACTGGATATAGTTGTGAACGTGTGAGGACAGCCAGCCGACCCAAGACCAACAAAACCCTCCCATTAAACCAGCAAGGATAACAGAGAGCTAGCACCCAGGGTGGCCAATAACTTCTATGGATTCAATATTATTGTAGAAAGAACCATCAATGCTTCATTCCAAGAACACAATTTTACACAGTTGTAGCACTTAAGGAAAACACAAACCAATACACCCGAGCCATTAATCATTTCATAACCAGAGCAGACTCATGAATGGCCAAAAAAAGACATACCTGTAGTCGAATTCCTTAAAACGAGAGTTGGCAGAGCGGTTCCTCTCTGCTAAGAAGTCGGAGCATAACCACAGCAGCAAGGTCGAACAATAACCCAACTAGGGTGGAGGCTAACGAAAGGAGTAAAGTTGACATGCAGTAAATGCATGTCTCCTCCACCCACAATTCATTTACTCATTAGTACATGCCAACGAGCTTTTAATTAACACCATTAATTTAACTCTGCATTGGAATCTACATCTATTTCTTGCCAAATGCGCCATCCACATCATATATCCCATTTCACATTATATAACTCAAACAAAATCGCATAACCATTAACGTCCATTACTTTTTCAAATGAGCCACCAACATCCCATTCATCCAAATATACCATATGTATATCGGCCACATAACTTAATTAAATCGCATGGCCATTAAATTACTAGCTATGATTTAACCATAACCATTAAGTATTTCATGCATATAGTACAGTTTAAATTCTTCCCCTTTGCAACTGTTGCATTGTTCTTATTTCTTTCCAATTGTTGCATGTGATATAGTAAAATTGCAAAACTAGATCCCTTTTTCCTTTGCATTTTTCATAGTGTTTTTGCTTTTCTCCAAACTGCCTTTTATGTATTTTCACTAACATGTTTGTTGTGCAGGTGCAATAAGAACATATAGTAATGATATCAATGAATAGCATAGGTCGTAATAACATAAGGAACCAACATTTCATAAGCTCAAACCATAGCCAATAACAAAAGATCTCATCAACCATGTAAGTCGTGCCGCACATCATCACAACATCAAAAATGAACAGATCTGATATTGAATAGTTCAAGGGGGTCCCACCTACTAGTATTATTTAGATTTTATAATAATAGGCTTTAGCAACACTTTGCGGGCAAAACTTCATTGACAATTTTAATCATCAACAAGTGGCATTGATGGTGTCAACTTCTCCCTTGAATTTGTCAAGTTAGTCGTCAACTTTAGAAAATCTGTTCCTGACTTGGTCCTCGAAGTAGTCAAAGTCAAAAGACATTTTCTAGATGGTCTCCTTTTTCTATTTGATTTCATCCTATGGGTCTTGGTTGTGAGTGGTGGTCATTTGGAAATTTGGGGTTCCTGCAATAGGGAGTGGGTCCACTGAAAAAGGTTTATAAGTGATATATACCATTGTGATCAAGGAGAAAAGGGGAAACCAATGGGATAAGAGTCAAATAAGGGTGTTGGGAAGGGTGGGTGGGACCACAAAAAAGGCTTACAAGTGATAGGTACCATGATGATCGGGGAGAAAAAGAGGAATCTAATGGGATAGGGCCCAAATAAGGGTGTCGGGAAGGGGGTCGGTTCCATGGGAAAAAAAGGGGATTAAAAATGATAGGTACCACAGCGATCAAGGAAAAGAGAGGAATCTAGTGGGATAGGTCCCAAATAAGGTTGTCGGCAGAACCACTTTACTTAAATTTTTTTTTACTCCTACAGAGTTATACTCCAACCTAAAGAATATTGCAGTGACGAATTGCCCAAATTGTTAACAGGAAAAATTATGTAGGAATTTTGCAACCAGAATGAAGAAGGAAAGGTTGAACGACAATATATATCTTATGTTCTTTTTTTGTTATGTTCCTTTCCCAAGGGTTAGGGTTTTCAGGGTTCCTACAAAAAAGGGTTTCCCCTATGCTATATCTCTTTGATATATGTATGGGGTCGAACAGTAGTACTAGACCCAATATCTCAGGGCACCAACTGAGGAAGCTCGACTGTGCCCTTAGTTGTACTATCCAATTACCCAAGTACTAGAGAGTATCTTCCTGAGTGTTGTTATCAGTGTCACTATAGTATTCAAGTGACTAGTCAGTTGATCTAGGGATGGTTTCAAGAGACCTAGGGGACTCCCTATATACTTGTCGGCACGTGGCAGTGATGGTCATGTACAGATCATGTCTAATGTGATACGACTCGAAGGGGTTACAGAGGTTTCCAATAAGGTGAAACTTTTGTTTCAAGTAACCCTATGAAATAATCTATATTTCCTGTGTGTAGTCTTCTCCAGCTACAATTTTACCCACTAAACAACAAATCTATGTGCTTTAAAGATGCTGAAAATACATGTTGTTGAGTTTTGGGAACCTTGGAAAGTGGTCCCCTTGATTTATTGAGTGTCTAACTCAAAGGGGGAAATATTTGAACCTAACCACTTTACTTTATGTTATAAATTCAAAGTAACTTTATTTCACTTGAGTCACAAAGAGACTTCAATAACATAAAGTGACTTAGGAGACTTAAGTCATTTTGGAGATTTAATCTCCACCATTAATTGGAGGTTTGTCTTAAGATCTAATCTTGGCCATTGGTTTCCTAGGTTATCCTAAGGATGAGGCTAAAGGAGGAAAAAGGGGAAAAAGAGGCATTTTTTGTTCACTTGGAGATTAGAGTGAAGAGAGGAGAGGAGAAAAATAGGGTTTGGAGAAGAAGGGTGCACTCTTGAGAGGAGAGGGTGCAAGGAGGATTGCAGCTTGTTTACTTAAGTGTGGGCACATTGTGAGAGGAAAGGGTGCACTAGAGCTTGAGGGGTGCACATCCTTGAGAAGAGGAAGGGGTGTACAAGAATAAACAGGTTGGGATATGTGAGAGGAGGAAAAGGGCGCACAAGCTAAGGCAAAGGGCACACAAGAATATTGGGCACATACTCCAAAGCTAGCAGTCAAAGAAAGCAAGGGGTGCATTCATCCTAGAGGGGCACATTTCCCAAGGAACTCCAAAGACAAGCTCAAGAAAGAGTTTTCTATTGTACCAGGTTCCTTTGTTATTATTCCTTGTTGCTATTTTATCTTGAGATCTCCATAATAAAACTTCTCTTCCAACTGGATTTTCCAATGGGGGTTTTTCCAGGGTCATGTTGACCTAAAATATGTGTGTAAATATATTGTGGTTTTCATTATTTTATTTTAGAAAGTAGGTGTAGATATCCTATAGGAGTATTTCATATTTTGATGCATGTGTAAGAGCTAACTTGTACAGCAAAACTATTCTAATTAAACCCTTCACAAAGAGGCATCAAAAGAGCATAAAATCACAAGATTAAGGGAAGATTCAGTGGGAAGAAATTTCAGACTTGGTGGTTTTCCTAAAACAGTCCTAAAACATATTTTAAAACCCTTGAAAATAGTGCCCAACAAGAGGTCAAAGAAAGACATGTTGGGCAGCCTTAGGAATCTCAAAATTATTCATGGTATCAGAGCCAAAGGGCACAAGAGTTGGTTTATTTAGTTTGCAAACAGTTGGTGGATTTTTAATTCACCTTACAGCAATTAGCATCAGTTTTGTTTTGTCAGGGTAGCATTATTTTTTAGCATCAAATGGTAGCCATGTTGGTGGCAGGTTTGAGGGTGGATGATAGGCTAGCGGGGGTAGGAAACTGGTATCCGTGGAAGGATAGGATAGTCTTGATCTTGGAGGAACTTGAGCTATGGGATATTGTAGAGAATATTGTAGTACCTCCTACAGATGTAGTTCTATTGGTCGAGTTCTGAAAGAGGAACATCAGGACCAAGAGTATTATCCTTGATGTGGTCAAGGACCATATCATACCTCGTGTATCTGGTAAGCACTTCACATTTTATATGTGGCATTCCTTGTGTGGTATTTACCAAATCCCTAACTAGAACCGGAAGATGGTGCTCTAGGAGAAGTTAAGGGGCACCAAGATGACAAAGATTGATTCAGTTGCCTCATTCCTCATTAGATTTTCTCAGATTCGTGATGATTTGGGAGAGGTTGGAAATATAGTAGATACCTCTGAGTTGGTGATAACATCCTTAAATGGCTTCTCCAAACCTTGGGAGATTTGTGTATGAGGTATCGTGGCAAGAGAGAATATGCCCAATTGGGAGAGGCTCTGGGATGAATTTGTGAAAGAGGATCTTAGAGTTGGCTCCAGATCCACTAGTCAGCAGCATGAGGAGGATGGTGATGAGGATATTTATCTTTTGGAAAAGGGAAAGATGAAGACCAAGAAGGGGCCCAAGGGTGGGGCCAAGCAACAGCAAAGAGGATGTGACTAGTAGATGGATATGAACAAAGTGAAATTATTTTTTTGTAACCAGATGGGGCACTATATTGGACAGTTTCCCAACAGGAAGAAGAATTAGGGTGGTACTATAGCGACAACAAAGGAGGATGAGTTTGCCTCTTTGTTTGAGAGGGAGTGTTCCTTGATAGTTTGTTGCTCGACAGTTGAGACACCATCCAGTATTTAGTAAGTAGACAGTGGACCAGCCAGTCACATGTCAGGTGTCAGAGAGAAATTCATTGATCTCGGAGATACATAAATCAAGTTGGAGGTAGTGCTTGGATACAACACCATAGTTAGGGAAGTTGGGTGTGGCACAATTTCCTTTCAGAGGGAGTTGATTCCACCCTTGGTGTTCATAGATGTATTATATGTCCTTGGGTTGAAGAAGAATCTCATTTCAATTTTCTCCATTTAGGATAGGGGGTTTTAGGTGTCCTTCAGAGTGACATAGGTCCTCATGCACCTTAAGGGGTCTAGTGTCACTTCTAGTAGATTGATTGGGACACATTAGGGGAACTTGTAAAGATTTTTTTTTTATCCATTGCATGCCTTAGAGAGTATCAGTAGCAGCAGTCATTTGTGTGATCTATGGCATCGAAGGATGCCTCATTTTCATCATCGATATCTGAGGTCATTGAAAGAGATAGTGACAGGTTTTCCACAGTTCAGCATCGAGCATCATGAGGTATGCAGAGGGTGTAATATTTGAAAGTACACCAAGACTATCTTTCCCAACAGTGACAGTAGATCAGTTGGTGTACTAGAATTTATACACAGATATTTGTGTGGGCCCATGTCACGAGTTTCCTTGAGTGGTTGTGAGTACTAAGTGACTTTTATTGATGACCACTACAGAAATACTTGGATCTATTTCCTGAAGAAAAGAGTGAGGTCTTCAGTAGGTTCCAAGAGTTCAAATATCTTGTAAAAAACTAGATAGGAAAGAAGATCAAGGTTTTGTGGTAGGATAATGGAGGTGAGTATACCTCCACGAAGTTTGTAGATTTTTGTACCCAGCAGGGTATCGGAAGGTATTTGATCATTCCTTACAACTCACAGTAGAATGGGGTTGCAGAGAGGAAGAACAGGGCCATAGCTGGTGCAGAAATATCGATGTTGCATGATTAGGCATTGTCATTATACATTTGGCCAGAGGCATGTAGTGTTCCAATGTATCTACAGAACAAGAGTCCCCATAGTTCTTTGGGGAGGAAGACTCCTAAGGAGGCATTCACTGGGAGTAGGCTTGATGTTGAGAACCTACGCATATTTGGGTGTTTGATGTTCTCTCATGTCCCCTCAGAGAAGAGGACAAATCTAGATCCCACAGTAGAGAAGGGGATACTAGTTGGATACTCAGAGGTCTTTAAGGCCTACCAGATCTACCTTCTAGCACTGAGAAGAGTGGTGGTGAGGAGAGATGTCATCTTCAAGGAGGATAGATATTTAGGGATATATATTGAGCTGAGAGATAGATTTGAGGAGGTCCCACATGTGGAGAGTGATTCTTTGCAAGGGACACATCCTCAGGTGTTGATTACATCGAGTTCAGGGGTGATTGGTCCACCTGGTACAGCTTCAGGTTCATAGATTCCTGGTATACAAACAATTGGTGTAGGTTCTTCAAGTTCACAAAATACTCAGCAAATATATCTGGATGAGACTCGGGTGCATGAGGAGACTAATCCACCAGTGGTTACTTCAAGGAAGAAGAAATCGATATGGTTTCAGTAGACCCTGAAGGAATCCAAGGAGTATGTTGGAGAGACTCAAAGGTTGATGAGAGAGAGCAGAGTGTCAGATAGGTTTGGGTCCCACTTGGCTATGGTGATGAGATTTACAGATTTGGAGCCCACTACTAATGAGCAGATCACAGACATTATCATTGAGTCCTTGCCAAGGGGTAAGGATGTCTACTTCAAGGAAAATTTGAGAGTGGTGAGTAGCACTTTCCTTGGTAAGAGGGAGTGTTTATTTTTGGGTATATTGTAAAGTGGTCCCCTTGAGTTATTGAGTGTCTAACTCAAAGGGGAAAATATTTGACCCTCGCCACTTTACTTTATGTTATAAAGTTAAAGTGACTTTATTTCACTTAAGTCACAAAGTGACTTTAATAACATAAAGTGACTTAGGAGACTTAATTCATTTTCGAGATTTAATCTCCACCATTGATTGGAGGGAGGTTTGGCCTACGATCTAATCTTGGCCATTGGTTTCCTAGGTTTGCCTAAGGATGAGGCTAAAGGAGGAAAAGGGGGAAAAAGAGGCATTTTTTGTTCACTTGGATATTAGAGTGAAGAGAGAAGAGGAGAAAAAGAGGGTTTGGAGAAGAAGGGTGCAATCTTGAGAGGAGAGGGTGCAAGGAGGCTTGGAGCTTGTTTACTTGAGTGTGGACACATTATGAGAGGCACGGGCGCACTAGAGCTTGAGAGGTGCACATCCTTGAGAAGAGTAAGGGGCACACAAGAAGAAATAGGTTGGGAGATGTGAGAGGAGGCAAAGGGCACACAATCTAAGGAAAAGGGTGTACAAGAGTCTTGGGCACATACTCCAAAGCTAGCATGCAAAGCAAGCAAGGGTTGAATTCATCCTAGAGGGGTGAAAATCCCAAGGAGGGTGCATTTCCCAAGGAAATCCAAAGCCAATATCAAGAAAGAGTTGGCTATTGTACCAGGTTCCTTTTTTATTATTCCTTGTTGTTATTTTAGCTTGAGATATCCATAATAAAATTTATCTTCCGACTAGTTTTCCCCATGGGGGTTTTTCAAGGTTCATGTTGACCAAAAATATATGTGTAAAGATATTGTAGTTTGCATTATTTTATTTCAGCAAGTAGGTAGAAATATCCTAGAGGAGTATTTTATGTGTTGATGCATGTGTAAGAGCTAACTTGGACAGAAAAACTATCCTAACTAAACCCTTCACAAAGAGGCAGCAAAAGAGCATAAAATCACAAGCTTAAGGGAGGATTTAGTGGGAGAAAATTTAAGACTTGGTGGCTGTCCTAAAATAGTCCTAAAACATATTTGAAAACACTTGAAAACAGTGCCCAACAAGAGGTCAAAGACAGACCTATTGGGTAGCCTTAGCAACCTCAAAATTCTTCACATGTCTCTACTCTGGAAAAAAAAATTACCCACAATTTCTATAGAAGAAATAGCTCTGTTACCACTTATAAGGTACTACATGTATTATAATTTGTAGAAACATACATATTGCAGCAAATACCAGCAGAACAGAAAAATATAGATAATCACAACACCAAATATGATACCTTTATTGATAGAAATCCAAGTTCACTTTCCTCTTTGATGGGGAAACCTCCAACAAAGCAGAGCTCTATTACAATAATTCTCAAGACAAGACTTTATCATGCCTTCTACTCCTATTTATACTAATTCTACCTTCTAAAGAACATTCTAGAGGAATATCTTTCTAGAAGTGGAAACTTATATTAAATCTTCTTACCTTAGACTTGTTCACATTATTAAATAGGACCTATTAACTAATGTCAGCATGTATTACATGGAAAATATAGTATTCTACCTATGTGAGGGGTTAGGGAGGTTAGGTCCCTAATAACGAGAAAAAGTACATGAATGAATGGGTCTATATGTTTAACTAAAGGATGAGAGAGAAGGAGAAGAACCTTAAGAGTTTGAAAATATTGTTTCCATTGCTAAGGAAAAAATTTATTGAATTCCAAGACTCCCTCAGTGTGGTTATGGCATATTGGGACAAGAGTAGAGCTCATCTTGTACACTTTGGAGAGAAGGTCGTCTAATTGGATAATTGGCAGGAGGATAGGCTCACTCAGATGATTACTCAGTTGTAACAAGAGTTAGCAGAGAAGAAGGAGGAACTTGAAAAGATCCAAGAAATTGCCAAAAGAGCACAAATAATTAAATCCACCTACCATTACCACTATCAAATCCAACATCATGACCACGACAACTCTGGTAAGCTCCCCTTGCGTAGAAATTTCTCAAGAGTAGTTTAGTGAATTTAAAAATAAAACTAGAGGCATTTGATCAAAATTATTAAGTCAAATGGGATATGATGGACAAGAGTTAAGAGAGAGAAGACAAAGAATCCTAAGCCCCATTGTAACTAAACAAAGTATCAAACATGAATGGCTAGGTTTCAATGGTAGAGAGGAAAAGGAAATGAAATCCAAGATCATGTTTTTGAAGGAAAAGGACATGATGGAGTTGGCATGCTCATCATAAGAAAGCTAAATAGTACATGAAGGTGGTATCCCACTACCACCTTAGACTTCTTTAGGCATATTACAGAAGGGAGGTGATGAGAAGAGTTCAAAGACTCATCCTACACCTGCACTTAGAAGAAGTGGTAAGTATATCAGTCAGAAGAAGAAGAAGAATTTTGGGTATGCATCAAGTAACACATCATTTGTTTGTCATTTCTATAGGAATAAAGGTCATAGCATTGTCAACTATTAGTACTCAGAGGAATGTTCATTCTATGGGAAGAAAGGCCATCTTGAGGAATCTTTCTAGGAAAAGCAAGCCACATGCCTCAAGCCAGATTGATTTCAAAGGAAGAATGTCAAGAAGACTTCCCCAACCCAACAATGAACTCAAAGGCACATGGAGAGGATGAGTATGTTAAGTAGTCCATGTAGAAAAAACAAGAATTGTTTCCACCACTACTAGTTGAGTGGACATTAGGAAGAAAAGTGTTGGAAACTTCCTCCAGAACTTCACCCCATAAACCACACAAACAAGAGAAGAGTGTGGAGAGTGAAGAGTAAAGAGGATGAATATTTCTCTACATCTCTAGTCCAGGGAGAAGAATATGTCCAAATAATTATAGAAACATGGGAGGTCAACATCACCATCAAAGAGGACAACATGTTGATATCAACAACAAAGGAATCCCAATTCCAATTGTTACCTACAATATTTTAGAAGAATTTTCCCTTCATGGATATGTATAGAAGATTGGTGCAAGGGGGTAAATGACATCCCCTGATCCTCAATATTGTATCCTATTGATTATTGTCCCATATATTCATACATGTTTAGGATTCGTCGAATGCTTTAGGTAGAAGAAGGTGTTATTATTACACACCAAGGTTGTCATCCAAATGACATTGTAGCAGGGACAAAGTGTTTGTAATCATGTGCAGGAACTAGAGATTTATTTCCATACCAAGAAGAAATTGATCCTAGTAGAATAAGGTAAACCACACTTCCATTTGTTGGATTGTTGTCTAAATGGATAGCTATCGGGATCTCACTAAACAAATAGACCATCATT
Source organism: Picea glauca (assembly GCA_000966675.3). Classification (NCBI taxonomy): domain Eukaryota; kingdom Viridiplantae; phylum Streptophyta; class Pinopsida; order Pinales; family Pinaceae; genus Picea; species Picea glauca. The sequence continues at coordinate 538,467 of JZKD02S1673646.1, read as the reverse complement.
TGACTTGGCTTCATTGACTGCCAAGATAGATCAACTCCAGTCCGAGGGAGATGGGAATGAATGTTGATTGTAGAGTTCAAATCTGGAGATTTCTTAGAGTTGATAGTCAGTTAGTAGACTTCAATGTTTTTAAAACAAGCAATCCATGAACAAGAGCTAGATCCATATACAGAACTAGAGCCATGAGTCAGAGTAAAAAAAATTGCTAGGATCCAGAGTCAAAGCCATGTTCCATAGAAGTAGACAAAAGGTGCATTGATCTAGATTGGTTTCCTCTAATATTTTGGAGACCAAAAATCCTCTCAATGGGGAGGTGTGATTCGAAAAGGATCCCAAGAAGCGAATGGTTATAAGACTCAAGACCTGCAAGTGTAATTTAGTGATTAATGAAGGTTAGTAACTATGTAAAAGAAAATGCAAAGTAAAGTGGAATAAGACAAAGGAGAAGAAAACATGAACTAATTAAAATTTAAAATAAAATAAAATAAAAGGAGAGAAAATATTGAAGAATGGGAAATGAAAGGTCGGGGCTATTGGCCTTCCTAGTACCTCAACTTTCCATGTTTTGTATTGTATTTTCACTGTCAAAGGGTATTTTTTGGCTAGGAGGAGAGAATACAGAGGAGAAGGAGTTGTGTGGCCATAGAGCCATGAATTTCATTATAACCATAGATTGATGAATGTTGGTTTTCCCATTTGGGTTTCCAAGGTAAACAATGTCTCATATGAATGCTTTCTCTCTATTTGTTTGATTTATTGTGTTAATTTGCTTAACGCATTGATCAGGAGTCTCTCTATATTATTAATGGTTGTCAATGAATAGTGGGAGTGAAAATGTGAGGGATATGTAATCAAAATTGTGGATTTCTAAATTATTAGTTTTCCTTGTCTAATAGATAGTATAATTGCTCTATTACTACCACCATGGGATGCATTTCCAGACCTAGAGATCAAAGGCTATCATCTCAAATCATTTTCACTTATGTAGGAGTTGTTAAATTGGTTTATTTGAGTTTGGTGAACTATTGGACATTTTTAAGCAATGTTGGGTGTTTTTCTCTTTGCTTGGGTTGTACCCCTTTCCTCTGAGAAATTTTATTACCTAGTGGGGTGAATTTTAAGTTAAGATTACCTTTCTAAGAGGTTGTATTCTTTATATGTATTCCACATAGGCAGTATGTGTTGATATTATGGTATCTACGGGAGGTATTTACCTCCACGTGTAAACCTAGCGAGAATAGAATATTCCGGGAAGCAAGAAGAAACCCTAATTAGTTGGATAATAACCCTAGAAGACAAGTCGGATCAAGAGGATAACTTGTGTTAGGTTATTATCCTCCAAGAGAAGAAGTCGGCTAAAGGAAATATTATATACTAAGTAAATAGGCACCCAGAATGAGAAGTCGGCCCAGGAAGTTTGCCAGATTTAGTATAAATACAGGAGGCCAGTCTTCATTCTAGAGGGAATTCTTAGAACTGCAGAAGCAGCACTTGTGTGCACTGCAGTTGGCCAGTTTGTGCGCAAATTTGAAGGAGATTTGTCATTGCAGCTGTTGCAGCTAGCAGATTTCGGTTTTGGCTTGGACTATCTCTTGGTTATGGTTTGGACTCTCTGATCATATCTTGCTTGGTGTGCTATCTTTGGAGAAAGGTGTGTCACCCTTTGTCAAGGTTAAGGTGCTCGGGGGTGGCTTCGGCCTATGGTTGGGTGACAATAGTGATATTTTCTATGGTTAAACGAGCACATCCATTAGATTCTAACAGGTTATGGGCCCACACCTCCTTCATTAATTCTAACCACTTGAAGAGAGCATAGCCATAAGGATACTAAGCTCGTTGAAGAACTACCGCTAGGGTTTCTAGCAGGAACAGTCACCAAAGCACTTCCACTAGGGTTACTAGCAGGTGTAGTTGCAGAAACCCTAATCCTCTCGTTGAGGCACATTAAGTGAATGGATTGGCCTAATTTCCAAATAGACTAGTGTACCCTAGCCTAGCGCATCTCCTGGTACTCTCAGCAAGCTAAGACATCAAGTTTGAGCTTTGGTCAAATCTAGGGTTGACCAAGTCAAGGAAACCATGACTTACTCTATGAAGTCAAAAAACAAGTTAGATGAGGCTTCTAACTTCAGAGCGTGCAAGACAAGGATTGACCTCATCCTTGCCAAGAATAAAGTTTTGGATATTGTGAAAGGAAAGATCGTGGAACCAGAGTTTGAAGAAGGAAAAGAGAAAGAACCACAGAACGTTGCAGTTATGGAGAAGTTTAGATACAGTGACATAAATGCCATTAGTATCATAGTGGAATCTATAAAAGACCACTTGATACCCTACATGTCTCATCTTGACTCATCTAAGAATATGTATGATTCCCTAACAAACTTCTTCTCAGTCGAAAACATTGGACAAGTAATGAGTCTGGAGAATGAGCTTTGTGACATGAAGATGAATGATGATGACAGCATAGCATCATACTTTGTGAGAATATTTTAGTTAAGAGATCAACTACAAGCTATTGAAGAGATCTTTTCAAGGGGGAATTGGTAAACATAGTACTCAATGGTATTCCCAAGACATGGGATGCATTTTACGCAAGCATTAACACAAGGAAGGATTATCCTACATTTGAAGAAGTTTGGACATGTTGTGCACAAGAAGAATTAAGGATCAGTGCAAAAGAGAAACCTCAAAATAAATACGATGATCAAGCTTTCATAGCAAGGTTCAAGAATTTCAGGAATAAAAGGAAGTTTGGCTCCAAGAAGAAGCCAAATCAAGCAAAAGATATGTCATAAATACAATGCTTCAACTGTCGAAAATATGGCCACTACAAGAATCATTGTCCCGAGCTAAAGAAAAGGAAGGAGACGCATGAAGCATCAGTTGTCGAAGAAAAGGAACCTTCAAAGAAGACTAAGCAGGATGAAACAAACTTATTCTTCTAAGACAAGGTAACAATACTACTCACAGTTCTTGTACATACCATGTTTTATGTACATATCTTGCATATCTATTTCTTAGAAGATAATATGTTCAAAGAGAAACTATACTTATGGAAGAACAACAAGATAAGAATTGCTACAAGTTAGACAATACACATGAAAGGATGAAGTACATCAACAACCCCTGGTAAAATTTCATGTGGAAGTTATTATCCGAATCAATCTTGAAGAAACCTAAAAGAAGTAAAGACAGAAAGAAGTCAGCAATCAAGAGGAAATTGGAAAAATATTTGTGACACCTTGCAGAAGGCAATAAGGATGCAGATAGAAGCGTGGGCTCTCCTAGATGGAGGGAACCAATTATATTATCAAAAGAATAACATGCATTCATGCATGAAGAAATCATTAGGAGGGATCTAATCCTAAATTATATGATCCATTGAAGATGATGAAGTATCTATCCATGGTAGCAACCATGAAAAGAAGCACGTGTTCAGTGTGACTTCAGAAGAAGTCTTCTTCGAAAAGAATCCTTAAAGTAATCCTTGGTTTTCCATCCACATCCATGATCCTATGATGAAAGAAATAAGTTGGAATCTTCAGAGCATGGAATCTATAGAAAACTCCATGAAATCAAGAGTTAAAGAGAAACGTGAGGAAGAACATGAAGATTCCAAGAGAGAAAGAAAAGACAGAACAATCAGTCAGTGTATCGAGAATCACAAGTCTACCAGCCTGATGTGAACTCACTAAAAGCAATCAAACAGAGGAACTAAAAGTTGCGATGAAGAACAGTGTATGGAAGACTTATGAATGTAAGCATTGTAAGATCCATAACTAGAGGTTTCTCCCAGATGGAGGGAGAAGACTATGATGATTGCTTGTTCCAGTAAACTAGACATACCTCTACATGAGCCATTATATCGTCCGCAATATCCATGGGTTGAATTTTACATCAGATGAATGCAAAGACTATTCTCCAGAATAATTGAACAAAGAACGTATGTAGAACAACCTCAAGGATTTGAGGTATACTAGGAAGAGACTCTTGTATGCAGATGGAAAAAGGTTTTGTATGGATTCGAACAACTTGGTATGGAGCCTCCAATGCATAGTAGAAGCATGGTGAAAAACCTTCTATAACAAAGATATTGTATCATAATGATTACTCAGAACTCAAAGATGATGGATTGCCAATCCATGACAAATCTCTCATGATGACAGAAGAAGTACCACTTGGTGTTATCGGACTAATTGGTAGGTGCAGACACTAACTGATCTCCCTAGATCCACCTAGATCTAGAACAAAACACACAAGAACATGACGCTTTCCTTAAGTTTTAAATATTGAATTTACTAACTAAAGA
>JZKD02S1673646.1:477716-512215 GCA_000966675.3 Picea glauca | reverse complement strand
GTTGACATGACATTAAAGCAAAAAGATTGTGTTGTTCAAAGTCATCCAACTGCTGATGGATTTCTCTCAAACTTCAAGTTCTCTGATTTTGTGGTTCAGAGAATGATTCTCTGCTTGAAGGTGAGTTATCCTGAGAATTTTCAGGTTGTCTTTGTACTTGCAATCTTGGAAGAGTAGTTTGAGGTACTTGTTGTCCTGAATTTTCTGCATTTTCAGAACTTGGTAGCAATGGATTTTGACTGTCCATCTGCTGATTTTCTAAATCATTCCAGAATTGATTTTCCAGAAATCTTACATCTCTGCTGAGAATTAGTTTCTTGGTGATTGGATTATAAATCCTGTAAGCTTTAGATGCTTCACTAAATCTAGTGAAAATACATTTCTCACTTATGTCATCCAATTTCTTCCTTAATTTGGAAGGTATGTGAGCGTATGCTATGCATCCAAATGTCCTTAGATGTGCAACATTGAGCTTTGTCCCACTCCATGATTCTTGGGGAACTTTCATCTTTAGACTGGTGGTTGGAGATATATTCAGGAGATAAACTGAGCATGCTACTGCTTCAGCCCAAAAAGTATTTGACAAGTGTTTCTCTTTAAGAAGTGTTCTTGCCATATTCATTATTGTCTGATTTTTTCTTTCAGCCACTCCATTCTGTTGTGGAGTATACCTGGTTGTTGTTTGCATGATAATGCCTTGTGATTTGCAGAAATTTGCAAATTCTTTGGAGTTGTATTCTCCTCCTCCATCTGACCTGAGTGCTTTGATATATTTGCCACTCTATTTTTCATCTTTTGCCTTGAATTCTTTGAATTTTTCAAAAGTTTCAAACTTGTGTCTGAGAAAATAGATCCATATTTTTCTGCTAAAATCATCAATAAACATTAGAAAGTAAAAACTTCCACCTATTGACTCTGTTTTCATTGGTCCACATAGGTCAGTGTGAACAAGTTCAATATGTTGTTTGGCTTGATTGGAAGACTGTGGAAAACTAGTTCTCTTATGTTTTCCAAGTATGCAAGACTCACATGGGGGAATTTGCTCTTTAAATATAGGAAGACCTTTGACCATGGAGTTCTTCTGAAGAAGACTTAGACTCTGAAATGGTAGATGTCCAAATCTTGTATGCAAAAACATAGTTTCATTCAGGGTGGATGCACTTTGTGCATATGGTTGACTCAGATTTGTAGTTCTGAGGGTAAGGGGAAACATCTTATTTGGAGTCATATGAATTTCAGAAATCAATTTTCTGCTTGGGATTTTGTCATATATCTTGCAAGATGTTCCCTCAAAAAGTACCTTATATCCATGTTCAATGAGTTGTCCTACACTTAGCAAATTATGTTTCAGATCTGGAACATGATAGACATTGCATATGTCTTTCTTGACATTATGTTTAGTAAGAATAGGAACAGTTCCTTTTCCTTGAACTTTGACTAAGTAATCATTTCCAAGTGTAATATCATATGAGATTGAAGAATCAATGCATGAAAGTAAATCTTTGTTACCTGTCATGTGATTGTTGCATCCGCTGTCCAGCAACCAGAGATCTTTAGGTTGTTGTTCAGTCTTGTGGCACGAAAGAAACATACCTCCTGAGTTTTCTCCCGTGTGATTTGACACATGTGCTTTGCCTGAGAGTTGATCTGCTTGCTTCTTCCTGCATTCAGATTCATAGTGCCCATACTTTTTGCAGTAATAGCATTGTATGCTTGTTTTGTCATTTGATCTTCTCCCTCTACCTCTTTGAGGCTGGAAATTCTGATGTTGATTTTGTTGTTGATGTCTTTGACCTTGGAAATTCTGATTCAGATATTGTTGTCTGTTACCTCCACTAGAGTGAGGGTTACTGTGATTGCTCCCTCTTCCTGGGTGACCTTTGCTTCTTCCTATGCCTCTCCCTTTCCTGAAGGAGAATTGAGTTTTGAAAGCATTGGAGATTGACTCATCTGTGAGATGCCGTCTGGTCTCATGTGTCACCAGTGAACCAATTAATTCATATGTTGAAAAACTAGACAGATCCTTGGATTCAAGGATTGTTGTTACAACCATTTCGAACTTCTTTGGTAAACTTCTGAGGATTTTCTCAACAATGCGTTGATCAGTGATGGTTTCACCAGTCAATCTGATTTGGTTCACGATGCCCATGACTCTGGTCATGAACAGATCCACATTTTCGGACTCTGTCATCCTTAGAGTCTCGAATTACGTTCTCAAGGTCTGCAGTTTAACTGTTTTGACCATGTCATTTCCTTGATAGGAATATTTAAGGATGTCCCAGGCCTATTTTGAAGTACCAGCGCCTATGATTTTTGAAAAAATCGAGTCATCCATAGAATTTTGAATCTAAAACTTAGCTTTATTTTCTTTGCTCCTCTTTGTTTCCTGAGAAATTCACTGCGGATTGGTCATAGCAGAAAGGGCTGCTGGATATGGTTCCACATATCCAAGATCCACTGGTTCCCAGCACTCTTATGCTTGCAAGAAGGATTTCATCCGAAGAGACCAGAACTCATAGTTCTTTCCAAGAAGAATCGAACCATGTGTTGGTCCTAAATTGCTAGATGACGCCATATTTTAAAAATTTTGCAGAAAAAACAGAGGGAAATTTCGTATTTACCTGTCTCTTTCATTGAAACCAGGTCTGCTGCTTTCTTGCAGTGATTTTGGAACTTCGTTAGACAATACCTTTGAATGCTTGTCTCGCCAACCTCCGATCACCGAAATGTTGATTTGTCGATGGCCGAAGAGAGCTTGTCGGCCTTGAATTTGGCCTTAGTCACCGTGCAATGTGACCATGTGCCTTAATGTTAAAGCGCTATGGGATTTTTGGGTTTTTTTCCTTTCAAATTGCTGAAATGTGAAATTTGCTTTTGGATGATTTAACGATCCAGATCTTCCTGTCATCTGATGGTCCAGATCTTATCGAGATATCATGAATCGGGACTTCATGAACCCTGATGACGAGCTCTTCTGACTCCTCGATTCCCCGATCTCTGATTTACCGATGGCGCTTTCCTTTCGGGAAATTTCCCAATTCCTTTGATCTTCGCCACGTGTCCCAACGGATGGACGGCTCAAGTCTGCTTCGGGGGTTTCCCCGTGGAGATTCTCGATCCCTCGTTTTGACGAGATGACGTCAGTTGGGCCCCACAACGGAGCTTTCCTCCTATTGGGATTTCGGACTTCGAAGTTCCGAAATGCTCGTGCTTCTTGTCCTCAAGATTCGTGATTTGTCGAATCCCAATGTGTCGATGGACTCTCCTCTTTTGGGACTTTTCCGAGTCCTTGGATTTACGCCACGCGTCCCCTCAAGATGGACAGTCCGCGTCATTTCGCGATTTCGCGACTTGCGACGCTAAAGTTTCTGTCAACTTGAGAACTTTGGTTGCCGAAACACCGACGGTTTCCTTGATGTCCGCCACATGTCCAAACAAATGGACGGCTATGATCTTATCACTATTTCATGAATCGCGATTTCGCGACTTTCTCCATGGAGTGTCTTTTGTCAACAAGACCTTCGATATCCCGAACTCCGAAATGTCAATGGAGTGATGGCCTGGATCTGCTGCCACCTGTCCTCTGAGATGGACGGCTCACAATCCTCTCGGGATTTCATGTATCAAAGTTTTGGAGAGAAGTCTCCTTTGCTCGTCCAACTCTCGATCCCCGATTTTGCGATGGGATAAGATCGATGGCTCACGATCTATCTCGATCCAATGGTCTAGAATGACTTGTGATTTCGCGACTCGTGAATTCTCACGACAGTCTTCTGACCTTTACACCTACGAGTCAGCAAAATGCCGAGATCTCGGCACGTGTCTCTTGATGGACGGTCCAAATGATGTCAGGATTTCGTAACTTCACAAGTCGAAGATGTCTTATGTGCGCTCCAGAGGATTAAATCTCGTGCACTTTCTCGCTGATCCAACGGTTGTCGATCCTCTGCACAAGATCTAACGGTTGAAATGCTTTCGCCTTTTCCGCGCTATCCTCGTCTCTTCTGAACTGGATTTTCCCCCTCTGGATCCGTTCGTAGGACGAATCTTATGGCCTCAATGGCTATTCTTTGCACAGGAGACGCGATCTTTGTTGAATTTGAAGGAATTTTCTCCTGTGGAAGAAAAATTTGTGAATCTTTCAAAGATTTGAAAGAATTTCACAAGATCTTTGATCTCTGCTGCAGTCTTTGACAGATTAGAGATAATTCCTGTAAATCTTTAAACGATTTTGCCTTCTGTTGGAATCTTTAACGAATTTGAACGAATTCTTCGAGTTCTTCAAATGTTCTTGCGGCCTGCATCTCTTCTTCGTGAATCTTTGATGATTCTTGAAAATTACAAAAATCTTTAAAGTTTCTTCCTTCTTCGTCTCTGCTTCCTTCTCATGTTTTTGCTCCTCGAACCTTTCGAGCGTAGTATGCTCTGCTACGTCGCGTGAGCTTCTTACGGAGATCTTCCTCGTGGAAGTTTCCTGCGAGGATCTTTTGAGAGTATAGCGGACAGCTCTCCAAGCCTTGTGAAAAAGTCTGTGTCACGTGCTCTCAAGATCCGTGAAGCTCTGCGCTATTTGAGGATCGTGTTTCTCTCCGGACTGTGTGAAGAGGCTTACTGTTGAAGCTCTGATACCATGAGAAATTGTGAAGCAAAGAGAAATGCAGAGAGAAAAGAATAGAACAGTATATTGGAATGTATGAAGAAGTACAATGCAATGGGAGATGGCTGAGCTAAATAGGCTCAAGCAAAACAAGAATAGTAAGTACAGCTGGCCAGGACAGCTGGCAGTGTACAGTCAGACTGTTGAGGTTACATTATATTTAACAAACAATAGCAAAGGGAATAACGCCTAACACCTGAGGAAACAATAGCAATGAGAATCCTCATAGAGTCATACTGCGAAGCTAGGCATGGCATAGGGTGTTTTCTGCAAGGGAGAGGAAATGCTCATGGAGTTGGCTCTGATACCATTGTTGGGCAAAGGAGAATAAATGATAACTCCACAATGATGATCATTCTATTACCAGCGAGCTCAATAAATACACAAGTAAACAATCATTGGTATTCCCAACATATGACTCTTCCTATCTATAATTGTTCATATTTACATTTATGGTACAGGTAAAGTATCCACGAGGGATTACCTGTCCAACATAATCTAACATGCAAGTAGTAGTTTATCATGTATGTTTAGAGTCACATAAATTATGTAGTAGTTTATCATGTATGTTTAGAGTCACATAAAAAGGAGAAATTGAATCTTATTTATTGTCTATGTCAGGTCCAAACATAATAGACCAATTCTACTAAAGGTACAGTATCTTGATTTTCCCCGTTGACCAGTTTTATCAATATCTTTATGGTCATTTCTCCCCTTGAATTTCTCTTGGGTATCAATCTTTTGTTCAATTGTTGTTGTTTCTTTTTTTCGATTTGGACTGATTTATTGGTAATTTTTTTAGATGGAAGTTGATTATCATTTTTAGCCACAACGGGTCTTGGTTTAAGATTATATTTGTGTGTATTTTTGCTTGTAGAGTATCAAAAAATAATCTAGTGTGAGAATGATAATCCCCCATGGTATCCACTTTGATTTTCATTATGATATTTAATATTTAAAGATTTTTCATAGTCATTTTGAGTGAGATGCATGGCTTTCTAACTATCTTGAATTAAATTGATTTTTTATTGAAAATATGTATATTCCTTCTCCCCAAAATCTTCCACTAAATTTTTATTATTGTTGTTTTTTTTACAGGAGGTCTAGTAAGAGGTTGTTCTTCATTTCTTTTGTCTCTTCTAAACATTTGTGAGGTGAATGGTCTCCTAAATTGTTTAGGATTTTGAGGACCTTCTTCATTAGGAGATTTATTTGGAGGGTATCCTTCAATTTCCATCCTAGACAATTTATTTGACAAACTCATAATGAGTTTTGACATATCCTCAATCTTAGCCCTATGAGATTCTTTATTAGAGTAAGAGGGACCAGCTTCATCTTTAACTTTATTTTTTTCTTTATCAATATAATTTATTTTTAGCTTATTTTTTCCTGATGTTGTCATGTTTCCCTCAATATCAATAGCATCATCTTGCATTATTAAGAGGGTTGGAGATCTCTCTCTCAACATCATGGAAAAAAACGTATGGTGCATTTGCAACTGCTTGAGATGGCTTGATATCCACAGGAATTTTATTGTAGGGTTTATTAAACATTTTGTTAAAATCAACTACAAATCCAATAGCTTTATTCTTTAAGGATCCAAATTCGGTTAGATAGTAAAGATGGTCTCTCTTTTCCCCTCATTTCCTCATAAATGTGGTTTTAAGAATTCACCATGTATTGATAGAGGCATGGGGTAATCATCTAAACCATTTCTTGACATATCCTTCAAGGGTTTGGACAAAGTGTCTCATAAAAACATCATCATGTTCCACAAATAAGTTATCTGTGAAATCTTGGAAAGCATCCATGTGCTCTTCAGAAATTATATCATTTTCCCCATCATATTTTGGGAGTAATTTAAGATAATTCTATGGTAATTCATGTGTATTTTAGGGAATATTTAAAGAACCATATCTGGCTACTACCCAAGGATTTACTAGTGGTGAAGGTGGTGGTTGATTTCCCCCAACTCTACCTCCTCCTACTCCAGCCATTAAATGCTTGAGAATAAGGTTATTAGCTTCAGAAGATAGAGGAGCTTTAGGGTTCTTCAAGAAAGGATTATAAGTATTGGCTAGATGAGAAAGACCAAGAGGAGAATTTTGAAAATCAATCAAAGGTTGATTAGGAATTTGTGCAACAGAGTGGGCTTATGGAGGTGTATCATATATTCTATCAGAATTATCTATTCCATAACTAGGAGGAGGAAAAAGATCTGGATTAGGGTTACCTCTAACAGATGACAGAATTATTTCACTGATATTTCTCAAGGCAATCAGTTTTTCTAGATCCGATAAAGTTGGAATGCTTGTTGGATCAAGGTTCACTCTGGTATGCTTCTTTTTTGATGTCATATTTACCTTTTCGGATTCACCAGGTGATAGGTGAACAACCTTGTGTCTGAATATTTGTTACCATCAAGAGTCAACAATGAAATTTTTGTTTTCCCAAGGAAAAATAACTTCACAATTCAGCAGTGCAAACAACGATGTGTTCTGGTTTTATTTAGGGTAAATTCTCCACACAACTCATTATTTGAAACATTGAAAATATCAAACATTTTGCATATATTTGAGTGTCCCAAACATGTAATGAAAAAAAATTGGTCGTGACATGAAATCAATCTTTTTCATACATGAAACCACACATATGTTGCCAATATTGTTGTTGAGATGTTTTATTGATGAATCTTTCAAAATACATTCAAAATGGAAGAGATGGTTCTCAGGAAGATGATACAATGGAAGAGAAGAAATATGGAGTTTAGAAACTGATACTACTAGAATTCATTGGATCCCTATAAGCCTATTGATTTCCTTCTCATAATTTGTCCTTGTGCCTGGAGCTGGGCTAATATTTGAACTTTGAGATTAAGATACTATTCCTCTCTCTTTCTGATGATAAAAATGAGTAATACGCCTTATGACTCTTTTATAGATCTCTTTCCATGAGAAAACCACTTCTTGATTCTTGAGTGGTTTTTATTTAGTAAAACAAAATTACTTTTTACATGTGTAAAAATCATTTAAACAAAATCAATTATGAAGAAGTTGAGTGTGTGCCACTTGTCTAACCTTGTCTTGGTAGTTGTACTTTTAGATACTGACACATATTCTTCCATACCTTGTGTTAGTCCTCAAGATGTTCCTGGTTGTTAGTAGAACGATGCCAAGGATCCTTGGAGCCAAAACTCAAATAGGGTATTTAATATACTTTCACAAGTCAAGGGCATTAAGCATAATCATTCATTCTTCACAGCTCATATACATTCTAGACAAGACGATTAGGTAAAAAATCAGAAAATAGGGGCAATTTATCTTTTGTGTATCAGAATTATTAGGGTAAAAAGGAGGAATGATTGTATGTAAGGTGCTAGCATCGGAAGTCACCCTCTGATTGCGAAGAGGGTAATCCCAGTACCCATCAGAGTTTTTATGTCACAGGTTGGTTTTTAAAGAGGTCAAATGGGCGCAGACTCAGGATTTGAATGGTGTTCAACACAGAACTGGACAGGAAATGCACAAGGAGGTGATGGCCACATTAACTTCAGTCAGTAAATTGAATTAAAGCAAGAGCATAGGGAAGACTTAGGAGAAAGGTGAATGAGACTTCTCTGGGCATCAGGCCTTCCAGTAGCTCAGAGGAAAACTCAACCTCAAGAGAACTCTTGAGATCAAGTTCAAACATTGAAATATGTCTACTAGGGACACAAATACAGTTGCAGCATGATCAAACCTCCATCATCCTGCAACTGCAATAGCTCGACTGGATCCTTCATGCCCGAGCCATTCAATGTGAGAAGGAAACAGATCCACGGGGAAATTAATAAAACTGACCACATTACCGCTATAATCAAACCTCCATTACAACAGTATAACAATACTTGACTGGATCATCCATGCCCTAGTGTTTTAAACAGCGTTTACAGACAAAATGGAAAGAGGGAAGATGACTTCTATTAACATGAAATTCTCAATTTGATTACATAACCAGAGAACATCTCTAGGAGAATAAAATTACAGATTGGGAGCTCTGCTCCACCAAAGACCCTTTACAAAATAACAGAACTCCATACATATACTCAAAAACTTCGTAAACAACAGCATATGTGCACTCGAGCTTCCATGGCGTTGTGTTCAAGTCTTGGCATCTGCATCTTCTTCTATCAGACGCAAGATCATATCAGGCTTGCAGAAAAACCACTCGCAGGGGTACCACGAGCTGACAGCTCTATTTTCCATGGTCGGCTCCTCCATGCTTTCCATTTATGGGGTGAGGCGAGGTTTCAACCACCTCCCCACGCTTTCATTAACTACTTCATCGGGATCAAGATGAGGCTTGAACGCTCAGGGAGATGTTATGCGCTGCTAGCGGTTCTTCGAGTCAGCCCGACGCCTTCAAACCACAATAACCTCACTCTGTGAATAACACTGGCATCTTCATCCTTTGGCGTAGCTCACGTGAGCCCCACATTTTTTCCTGCATGTGACCTCGTGCCATGACCATGGGCTCAACTCCTGGGCGCATCGCAATTTCGTGTTTCAGGAGTTTTCACATCGCATGACTACAATCTCTCGATACCCAATTTACGAAATCAACTGACTCGGATGGATGGCTAGATCTACTTTGCATCCAACGGCTTTGATTTCTTCCTCGAAACTCCACCTTGGCCAACTCTATGCTATAGGCACCAACCTTTCCTCCTAGACCCGTTTTCCATGTGGCCTCGGGCTGTGACCACGGGCCCAACTCCTGGGCACATCGCGATTTCGTGTTTCGGGAACTTGCGCCTTGCTCCATGTTGAAACCTTTGACTCGCGAAATCGTGATTTCTCTTATAGGTGGCCACATGTCCTTCTGAATCGGACAACTCCTGTTGATTTCGGGTTTCGTGAGTTCAGACCTTTTGATGAACAACTTTAACAACATTCTGAACTCCCAACTCCCGCGCTAATTTTCCATCGTTGATTTCTCCACATGAGATCTACGGCCCAGATTTAATCTTTGCTCCAGCGCTAGACTTCGTACAAATTTTGACCTTCCGAAAGAAAGAATGTCATCGATTGATTCACCTTATGGATTTCCATCGTCGCACTACTGAGCCTACCTGTTTGTATTTTAAGCTTGAAATGAGTTGTTCTGCATGTTGCGCCCGGACGCTTCCTGTGCAAGTCGTGAACCTGGATACCCTGCTGCCCTTGACAACTATATGTGATAACATAAGGAATGGGTGCATGCAAGGTATCTAGTACAGATAAATCTTGCAAGGCTTTCTGTGAAGAAAACTTGTTGAGCATTAAAGAATTCAGCAGTATTAACAATTATGTGTTCTTAGTTTAATTAAAACTAGTGCTCCATACAACTCAGTGTTTGATATATTCACATATCATAACTATGCAAACATATGAATATTTCAAGCAAGAAATGAATAAAGATTGGTTAGGACCTGAAATCAATCTCATTCATAAATGAAACCAAGCACATTAACAACAAATCTAGAGTCAAAATGTTGCTTAGAGATTTTTATTGATGTCTTGCATAGTACATTACAGAGGTATAAGAGATGGATCTCAAGAATAAATTACAATAGAGAAGAAGAATATGGAATTTACACATTGATACTACAGCAAAGCATTGAATCCATACAAGCCTAATGTTTGCCTTCTCACAATTTGTCTTTTTGTTGTGAGCTACACTGATCTCTGGACTTTGAGGTTCAGATACTCTTCCTCTCTTTGTCTACTAATGATCTATCTAATATGCCTTAAGGCTTATTTATAGCTCTTCCTCCATGAGAAAACTACTTCTTGTTTCTTGAAACTACTTCTTGGTTCTTGCATGGTTTTTAACTTATTAAAACAATATGTATATTTTCCTTTGTAAAAAATATTTTCAACAAAATCAATTAAGAAGGTGTTGGGCACATGCCACTAGTCTGACCTTTCTGACCTTGCTTTGGTATTTTTAGTTTAATATATCGACACATCTTCTTCCATACATTTCCCATAGGATATTATAATTATTTTAAGTTCCTTCTTAATTCATCCCAGTCTGTGAACCTCTCATATGATGGTGGAGGGAGATTCTTAAAAATCAACTTGAGAGTGCATAATAGTGTAAAATATCCAGCCAACATATCCATTACATCTTGACCTTTTAGAGGTATCTCCAATTTATCAGACCTATTGTCATAATTTCTTATATTATCTAAAAGTTCCTAATAATTTTTTTCTGTATAGAGATCTCCAGCACCATCCCACAAATTAGGAAACCCATAACTGATTACTTCTTTGAAAATCTTCTTGAATGTAGTTATCTCCATAATTAGCTCATATACCTTATGCTCTATATTTTGCATGAGTTGATTCTTAACCAAAACCTTCTTTGCTTCCATTATGAGGTTGGTTATATCTTCTATATTCAAACTTTTAAGGTCCTTGGATCTGATATTCAGGAACTTGATCAAATCATAAGTTAATTCTGGTTTGTCTTCCAATTCTATAGCTATAATCTTGATCTCTTTGACTACTTCAAATATCAATTCATATTCTTCCTGCATTAATTTAAACTGAGTCCAATTTTTTGAAAATTGTTTTTGTTATCTCATCCCAAACTAGGTGTTTGGCTCCCTTTAGCACTAGTTTACCAATTACCCTTTGCTTCATCTAAGCCAACTCTTGTTAAACCCACTCCTTTGTAGTGCCAATTTGTTCTAAGAGTACCTCCCTACTCTTGGCATGTTCTTCTAACTATGCAACTTCAGTTGAAATGTACTTGGGATATTCTTCTAACTCTTCAATTTGGTCCTACAAGGTTTTCCTTGGAAAATGAAATTAAATATTATTTAGAATTAAAAATGAAAATCATGAAAAAAAAAAAAAAAAAAAAAAATTAAATTTATTTTTAAATTATTTATTTGTCTAAGAGAAAAAAGATAAATGAAACTATCCAAAAGTGAAATTTCACCATTTTATCATAATGTAACCAATGTCCCAAGACAATGTTATTATGATTTTATGTGATGCACAAAAGAGAGAGGTTTTGTAAATACCATTTTATCATAATGTAACCAATGTCCCGAGACAATGTTATTATGATTTTATGTAATGCACAAAAGAGGAAAGAGGTTTTGTAAATACAATTTTATCATAATGTAACCAATGTCCCAAGGCAATGTTATTATGATTTTATGTGATGCACAAAAGAGGCAAGAGGTCTTGTAAATAGAACAGTGAAATAAGTGTTACAAAATATTGTAGTTATAAAAGAATACATGAGTTATTAATTTTTACTTATGATGATGACTTTATAATGAAAAATTTAATTAAACTAAACACAAGGTTAGATTACTTAAATTAATTAAATGATAAAATGAGAGTTAGAATAAAGTAGAAAGGAATTCACCACCTTTTATTTAGTCATAATATGTCAATTTATATAGGATTAGGCATTAATTGTTTACTTTTTGCTCACAAAAAATCAAGTTGTGATAATTTAATTGCAATTTTCAATGTTAGGAAGGCCACCAAACTTTTCTGAAAACATTAAGCGTTGTATTTGTTTTAGTGCTGCAAAAAACCAAGTTGCAAATTTAAATCTTACTTTGGATTATTCTATAGGGTTGAATATCCATCATTTTCAACACAATTAATTAGTAAAAGAAAATTCTTGCTACAATACATGGTAAACATGTTACAACTTATTGTATGGGTATACATACATACCTCTAAGGTATGTGTTTCATGGATGAGTAGCTTGTACCCAAAACACATACCTTACGGGTAGGTACATATACCCATGAAATATGTCTCATGTACTAGAAAGGAGAATGGGGACATCCTTGAAAGTCAAGGATATATCCATTCAATTTTTCAACTTGTCAAGAAATGTCTCCTAAAACGGAGTATGATTTCCAAAAATTAATATTCAATGAGTATTTTTTTTTAATTAAAAATGACTTTTATTATTTAAAAAGACTAAAAATAAAATAAAATAATTAATGGACCCAAGAAACCATATGGTCTCATTGTTGGCCCCATTAACCAACCTAAATGACTCCCCATTCTTTTATTTTAAGCTTAAAGGGATGAAAAAAGAAAAGTGAATGAATTAGGGTTCATTTGTTATTTTTCTCGCAAGGAAGTGGTGACCAACACTACATATTGAAGAGGATACCAATTGTGTTGAATTTGCTATTCAAATTTACCACAACGTTAAGGATTTTTCTCAACATATTCAATGTTTTTCATTGTTCAATTTTAAGTTTTAGCTTTCTTTATCATGAAAATTTCCACACCATGTCTTCAAAGGAATGCTCTCCCTTCATTATGGAAATACAATACATTGAGAAGACAAAGGGGCCCAAGGGTAAAGGGGTGACAACAAAAATCAAGTGCACACTTTATAATGCATATTTGTAAAAGTAGTTATACAAGGATTACACCCCATTTTATGAAAAGTCAAAAAAAAAGTTAAGTTTAATATTGGGCAAGTGGATACATTCCTTGAAGCATAGGGAGAAAGAAAGCATTGAAGGTTGAGTTTTATATTGGAATAGTTAATAAATTCCTTGAAGCAAAGGGAGAAAGAAAGTAGTGAAGGTTTAGTACCTAATAACAAATCACCCATACCCTATGACTCAAAAAGAGTACCAATACCACTCAATGACAAAGATTTTGGTGAACGTGTTCCTTCAAAGGTTTACAAAAATATTCCAAGCTCATCACATGAGAGATTTAAGACATTTTTTATATGTTTTATTTGAAATAAGTAAAGTGTTGATCTTGTAATAGCAGAATTTTTTTCTTGCATGTGCCATCACTTTCAATGCATCCAATTTAATTTATTTTGAACAATTGATTAATGACATTATTGATAGATTGACACACTATAATCCACTTAGTTATGAGAATATTTTCATAGTTTTGGTGGATAAAAAGAAAGCGTGCCTTGAGAAGGTAATGACAACATTGAAGGTTGTTGGAGATATTACACACCTATTATTTATTTTCTTAAGGTTGATAGTCCAATGTTGAGAACGTTTCCTTAGATGAGAATATTCTCTCTACCCCTTCAAAATAGGGCACTCCTCTTTAGTTCATAGTGAGTTACAATCAATTACACTAGTGGAAGTCACTCATGCATAAAAACCTCGATTTTATCACCAGCAGTTGCATGTGTTTCTCTCATTTCCACACGTGTGACTCAATTCACTGATGATTGCATGGATTAGTTAACTAGGACTAGGTGGAAAATTAATTCAGTTTTTGTCAATGAGTGTCTAGATCTCTCTAGATCACTACTATGGCCACTTCACTTAACCATGTAGAGTATATCATGTGTATTTTACCATTTTACTCATACAATGAATACAATTCTATTGATTATTTTCTCTCATATCTTCTCTCCTCTCAATTTGCAAACTTTGTACGAATTGTTGTTAACTAGATTCTTTGTATAGGTTTCACCACAATTCTACATGGTATCGGAGCCCATAGGTTGCTAGGAGCAAGGCACACAGGTATCTTATTTGCAATTCAAGAAGGGAGATGCAGTCAAAAAAGATGGATTATTCATCGGCAACACTTCTCACACCTCATAACTACTTCGAGTGGACGCTAAAATTTTTGCATCAACTCAGATGCAGAGGATTCAAGTACCGGATTACCATGGCTACAGAGGTTGAGCCAACCTCTGCTATCGAGAAGAACAGGTATCTCAACCGCAAGGATGAGGCTTACGGCCTCCTCTGTGTGACTATCCCCTGAGTGTTTGTTTCACATTGAAGCTTGTACCACACCAAATGAGATTTGGACAAAGTTGAAGGATCTCTTTGGCAAACAAGACGAAATGAGAGGCCATATGCTAGAGGTCAAGCTAAATTCCTTAGATCTGAGGAATTTTGACAACATCCAAGACTTCTTTACGAAGTTCAAGTCCCTCATCCTTCATCTAAAGGGATGTGGAATAGACAAATCCACTCAACACATTCAATTAATCCTTTCTATCTTAGCAAAAATTGGTTTGGATTATGTTGTTTTCGTCTCATCATTTCATACAAACAGATTCACTTCAGGAGCAACCTGGAAAATGTCGACATTGGATCGATTTATTAAAGCCCTTACGCATGAGAAAGATACGCTCTTCAAAATGAGTATAATCAAGGGACCCAATGCACATGCACTTGTTGTGCATGAAAGCGGAAACACATGCAATCCAAAGACCAAGAAAAAAGGCAAGGGAAAGGAACATGCAGAGCCAAAGAAGGAAGGGTACTCCAAACCCTTCCATAATTCTTCGATCTCCAAAGGTGGAAAAGGAAAGAAAGGAAAGACCAAATGTGTTTATTGCAACTGTGGTTATCATCCTGAGTTTGCATGCATGAAAAAGTAGATTGATCAGATGGCACAGATTCTTCAAAAGAACAACCTTGGGGATCACAATCCTGAAGTTGCCAAGAAGAAGTTGGAAGATTGAACCAAACGAGGTAACTCATGCATCGATGGCATTAACTCTTCTCCCGATGCATGGATCTTAAATTCAAGCTCATCCCACCACATGGCAGCGATAGAGAATGTTTTATCTTATATTTCTACATGCACGGGTCCTCCCATCCTTATGGGATATGATACCCCAATTGAGTTCATTGGCCAAGGGAGAGTAGAACTCCCACACGGAAGTTTTGAGAACGTCTTGCATGTTCCAAAACTCTCTGTGAATCTACTCCATTTATCAGATAATGCATTCTAGTACAGGAAAAAGGGTGGAGTTCACACCTAATTCAGTAACCATATCCGATATGCATGATAACTCCACGATTGTTGTTGGTGAGGTAAACCACCAACATCGTTTGTATAATTTTAGTAAATTCATTGCTAAATATGAGTATGATTTACTACTTATGCATGTTGATGATACTAGTAGATTATGGCATGAGATATTTGGCCATTTGAATTTCAAATACACATAGCAACTATGCAAACGGGATATCGTCACCGCCTTGCCCAACATACACTTTTTAAAAGGAGTTTGTCAAGGATGTGTTCTTGGCAAACATCCTCAAGAGAAGTTTGAGAAAGGGAAGGTCTGGAGGGCCTCCTCTCCTTTGGAGCTCATCCACGGTGATATGATGGGACCCTTTCTTCATCCGTCCATCATCAAAGTAAGGTATGTGCTTACATTTATTGATGATTTCTCATGATACACTTCGGTGTATTTTCTCATGCAAAAGTCTGAGGTTTTTTAGCATCTCAAAGACTTCAAAGCACATGTAGAGACACAGTCTGGGAGAAAGATCAAAATCCTTGGCACAAACAATGGGGGGGAATATGTGAACCGAGATGTCCAACGTATTTGTTCAGAGGCAAGTATACAGTTGTAGCACATAGTACCTTACACTCCACAGTAGAACAGAGTAGCCGAGATGAAGAAAAGATCCCTCAAGGAGATGGCCACTTGCATGTTGCATGCAAGATCTCTACCACCCAAGCTTTGGGCTGAGGCACTTAATTGTGCTAACCATATTCATAACACATCTCCTCATAGATATGGCAAGGATAGGGCTCCCTTTGAGGCATGGAATGGAAGCAAATCATAAGTCACCAACTTTCAAATATTTGGATCTCGTGCATGGGCTCGCATACCCTCTAAAAAGAGGAAATCATTAGATCCACAGAGTATCGCATGAATATTCGTGGAATATCTAGATGGTGTGAAGGGTTACAGGTTACTTGATCCCTCTACTAACAGGCTCATCATTGAGTGCAATGTTCAGTTTGAGGAAAATCCCTAGCATGCACCATTGAAGCCACATGCAGAGACCTTTGTAACACTGCCTACACCAGACATTAGTGATGATGAGTCTACTCGCTCAGATCATGGTTCATATCTGAGCTCCGAATATGATTCGGAATATTATGAGCATGCAGAAGTTGAGCCACCACAAATGCTCAAGTGGGCACATACCACCCTACAGGTAGTGAAAGACCTTGTGGGGGATCCACCAAATCAGAGGACCAGGTCTCAGTTTGAGGATCCTCCTCATGCACTCAGAGCTATCGAACCAGTGATTCCCATGCATTGTTATATGGTTATATCTTCAGAACTGCAGACCTATGTAGAGGCTATAGGGAATCCCTTTTGGGAAGCCCCTATGTAGGAGGAGTACAATTCTCTCCTCGAGAACCAGACTTGGGATCTAGTTCTGCTTCCTTCATATGGGAAGCTTTTCAAATGCAGATGGATCTACCGGACCAAGAAGGTAGCAGACAGACAGGTGAGAAGGTATAAGGCAAGATCGATTGCCAAAGGCTTTTATCAAATCCATGGGATATACTATGATGAAACCTTTGCTCCTGTAACAAAGATGGACTCCATCAGATTGGCCCTTTCCATTGCGACAGCCAAGGGGTGGGAAGTTCACCAGATGGATGTGAAGAATGATTTTCTTCACGGGGATCTCTCAAAGGATATTTACATGGAGCAGCCGCAGGATTTCATTCAGAACTCATCCTTAATGTGCCCACTGAAAAAGTCCCTCTATGGCCTCAAGCAGGCGCCTAGAGCATGGTACATGAAGATGGATGCCTACTTTCTTTATCAACATTTTGTTAGATGTAAATCAAATCCGAACGTCTACATGTTGAGAACCTCATGCTCCTTGTTGATCTTTGTTATTTATGTCGATGACCTAATCATAGGAAGTTCGACCTCATAAATTGTTGCGATCAAAGACAATACATGACAAGTTCTCTATGACGAATATGGGTCCACTGCATTATTTCCTTGGTCTCGAGATTAGTCAGGATGCTTCAAGCATCAAACTATCTTAGACTAAGTATGTCATGGATCTCTTGGTTAGATTCAACATGATCGATTGTAAGTCGACAGCCACACTCTTTATGTCTGGGGTACATCTTGAGGATGGTGTGGATACACCAGTGGTGGGAAAAACCTTGTATCGACAGCTTGTGAGGAGCCTTATCTATCTCACCCACACCCGACCAAATCTCTCATATGAAATAGAGGCAGTTTCCAAGTACATGTAGGAGCCGCATGAGCTACATTGGAAGGTTTCCAAGCGCATCCTTAGATATGTTCATGACACCACAGGTTATGGGATTCACTATGCAACAGGTTGTGCATTGTATCTCATGGGATTCATCGATTCTGATTGGGATGGCGATAGCACATATCGTAATTCCACTTCTAGGTACATGCTTAGTTTGTGTTCTGCTCCCATCTATTGGTCAAGCAAAAAGCAGACAGCTATTGCACTATCATCAGCAGAGTTCGAGTACAAAGGAGCAGTCAACGTTACTATTCAGGTACTTTGGCTTCAGAACTTCCTCACCAAGCTTGGCATCCAGTTTCATCATTCGACTTTCATTTGGTGTGACAATCAAAGTACTCTCAAGTTTTGTAGAGACCAAGTGCAACGATAGTAGACCAAACACGTTAAGATCCATATGCACTACATCAAAGAAATGGTACATGACAGGATCATCGATTTGCAATATTGTCCATCCACCGAACAAAATGTAGACATCTTCACCAAGACATTTACTGAGAAAAAGTTCCACTTCTTGCGCGATCATCTTGGAGTGAAGGACACAGTTTCTTATCAATTATCTTTCCTTATTCATTTTTTATGCATTGTACTTTGAGGGAGGGGTTTTCCCATGAGGTTTTCCCTCTTTCCTCCATTTTTTCATTGTTTCATCCATAGATGCATTGTAAAATGGGTACTTAACATGGCCTTGGTTGTCGAGAGCCATTCATCATATACACCCTAGTAGTGTCCAGGCCAAGTGTTGGAGATATTACACTCACCTAGTATTTATTTTCTAAGGTTGATAGTTCAATGTTGAGAACGTTTTCTTAGATGATAATATTCTCTCTAGAGAATATTCCCCTACAAAATAGGGCGCTCCTCTTCAATTCAGAGTCAGTTACACTCAGTTATACTAGTGGAAGTCACTCATGCATGGCAACCTTGGTTTTATCACCAGCAGTTGCATGTGTTTCTCTCTCTTCCACATATGTGACTCAGTTAACTAATGATTGCATGGATCAGTTAATTAGGACTGGGTGGAAGATTACTTCAGCTTCTGTCAATGAGTGTCTAGATCTCTCTAGATCACTACTATGGCGACTTCACTTGGCCATATAGAGTATATCATGTGCATTTTACCATTGTGTATTTTACCATTTTACTCCTACAATGAATACAATTCTATTGATTATTTTCTCTCATCTCTTCTCAACTTCTCTCAATTTGCAAGCTTTGTACGAATTGTTGTTAGCTAGATTCTTTGTGCAGGTTTCACCACAATTCTACACATGGAATGTGTATGATTGTTCCATTGTGATGGATGGTGTTAGGGACCTAAACTACCTAACCCCTCAAGTGGGTAGAATAATATATTTCCATATAATAAAGGTCAATATTAATAAAGCCTAGCAATAAGGAGGAATAAGTCAAATGTAAGAAGACCTAATAGAAACTTTCGCTTCTAGAAGGATCTTCCTCTAGATTGTTCTTTTGGATAGATAGATTTAGTATAAATAGGAATAGATGGTATGAGAAGTTTTGTCTTGGATATTATTGTAATAAATCTCTGCTCTATTGGAGGTTTCCCCCTCGAAGAGGCAAGTGAACATTGCTCTTAGTAATCAAAGTGTTATTTCTCGTGTTATTCTGGTGTTATTTTGGTATTATTGTGGTGTTGATCTGGTTATATCATTGTTCATCTGCCATTTCTAGCTAATTATTTATGTTCTACGTACTATTTTATATCTGGAATATTACAAGTGGTATCAGAGCACCTTCCTTGGCAGAAAATTGTGGGTTAAATTTTTTTAGGGTAGAGACATATTCTGACATCTTTAAGCTACAGAGATTTGTCGTTACGCGCATAAACCCATGGTCGGGGATTCATACACGCAAGAAATACAAGTGGTACTTAAGCGCACATTTGTTGGCCACCCTTGTAACCCATGTTGGTACCCCTTCAAGTGGTAGCGCATCAAACAACACATGTATACGGATCGGCCTAGATCTCCTGAAGCCCTCCATAGATAAATCGATTGGACGCCTAATTTCTATAGTGCCACCGAGAACAGCACTCAGTAAGATACTCTCTAGTACCTGGGTAGTCGGGTAGCATGGCTAAGGACACGGTCTAGCCTCCTTAGTTGGTGCCCTGAGACATTGGGCCAACTACTACTATTGGACCCCGCACGTACATCAGAGAGTTATAGCACAAGGTAAACCCTTGTCTATAGAACCCTTGAATACCCTAACCCTTGGGAAGAAAACAGAAATAGAACCAATAAGATCTATTGCCGTGCTACGGTGTCTTCTGCATTCTGGTTGCGAAATTACTACACATTTCTTCATGTTAAGCATTTGGGCATTTTTTCACTGCAGTATTCTTCAAGTCGAAGTATAACTCCGCAAGAGTAAAAAAAAAAAACAAGGATAGTGGTCCCGTCGGCACACTTATTTGGGACCTATTCCATTGGATTCTCGTTTTCTCCCTGATCGCAGTTATACCCTTCATTTTTAATCCTTTTTGTTTCAGTGGACCCGACCCCTTCCCAATTTCCCTATTTTGTCGCCTATTCCATTATATTTCCCTTCACGCATTGATCGTCATGGTACCTATCACTTCTAAGTTCTTTTTTTGTGGTTCCACCCACCCTTTTTTTTCCTTACCCGCACTTCCCCTCTCTAAATGGCCACCACTCACAACCAAGAACTCCAAACTTCCATCAATCAAGCCCATGTCTCCATCGAACATCTCACATCTCAAATGGATTCTACCCATTCCCGCATTGACAAATTAGAGCACAAATTTAACAACATGGAAGCCAACCTCACAACCCAATTTACCTCCCTCCAGTCTGTTGTCATTCAACTGTTGAACCGCCCTACGGGTCCCTCCTCATCAGACCAACCCGATGTTGTTGATTCCTCTCAGTCTCCGCATTTTCAATCCAACTCCTTTCATCGTGAACCTCGTCTTCCCCGCGTAGAGGTCAATAAATTTGATGGCTCTAATCCTATGGGTAGGGTCACTCAAATGTAGCATTATTTTTCTCTGCATGGTATTATTGACGAGTTGGCCAAACTTCGCTATGTTGTCCTCTATCTAGATATTGAATGTTGGTAATGGTGGCAATGGAAAAAAAATTCACGTCAGGAGTATATTGCCTAGACCCAGTTTGTTGCTGAGCTATATACCCACTTTGATACTGATACCCACTATCTTGGTCGTTTGACCAAGTTGAAACAGTTAGGCACAGTGGAAGACTTCATCATTGCTTTTGAGCATTTGGCCTTTCGAACAGAGGGCATGTTAGATGCGTTCTTTCGTGAATTCTTTATCAGTGATCTCAAGGATGAAATCTGATACCAGGTTCTCATGGCCCGCCCTCCAACTTGGTTGAAAGCTACTGAACGTGCTTAAGAGGCCCAACAAGTTATTTTTTCCCAGAACAAAAATGTCATTTTGTTCCTCGCACTCGACCCACTAATCCTAACCCCCCTGGCACTCCCCTCAAGGTCCAGAAACTAAATAGGGTTGAAATGGTTGAACACCAACTGAAGGGTCTTTGCTATAATTTTGATGAAAAATATTTTTCGGGGCGAAGTGTAAGGAACAAAAACTATTTATGGCCATTTCCGAAGATGTTCTTGAAGAGGATGTGGCAGTTCCCCTTGTTGAAGAACCCTCCCTTCCCAATGCCACCCAAGAGCCTGTTGACCCACCTGAAGTTGACCCACTTCTTTCCTTGCATGCCCTCATTGGCTTCTCGGCCCCACAAACGCTCAAGCTCATTGGCTACATTAAGCACGAGAAGGTCATCATCCTTGTTGACAGTGGTAGTACCCACAATTTTATTCATCATCGCATTGCCCAGGAAACCAATTGTTATATTCATGTTGTCAATAATTTTCAAATCATGATAGTCAACAGTGGGTCCATGAAATGTGGTGGGCATTGTGAAAATGTTCGTCTTCAAATTGGACATTACCAACTGAAATCTCATATGTTTTCCATTAACATTGGAGGTTGTGACATTGTGCTAGGTGTTGAATGGTTATGCACTATGGGTCCCATTCTTATGGATTTTAAGGAATTAACCATGCAAATCCAAGAGGAAGGACAAAGGTATCAATTCCAAGGTCTCACAGTTGGTTCTCCTGAGATCATTATTTCCCATCGTATGGAAAAGCTCTTCAACAAAGGCCACTCTGGTATCATTGCTCAACTCCATTCTATTCAAGTCGTTGAAACACCCTTTGTGCATCCTGACCTCCAAGCTATCCTTTCCACACATCAAGCTGTTTTTTCGACCCCTCGGGGACTTCCTCCTTCTCGTGGTGTTCATGATCATTCCATTCCCCTTGTTCTTGGCAGTGTTCCTCCCAATGTTCTCCCTTATCGTCACCCATTTTCCCAAAAGAATGAAATTGAGAAAATAGTGCAGGAATTGCTCCAAGCGAGTGTTATCCACCCCAATACCAGCCCTTATTCTTCCCTCGTGGTCATGGTACTTAAGAAAGAAGGTACTTGGCACATGTGTCCTGACTTTCGTGCCCTCAATAAGCTCACCATCAAGGACAAGTTCCCTATTCCTGTCATTGATGATCTCTTGAATGAGCAAAGTGGTGTTCAGTACTTCACTAAACTTGATCTGCGTTCGGGCTATCACCAGATACATATGCAAGAAGCCGACATACCCAAGACTGCCTTTCAGACTCATGAGGGTCACTATGAGTTTTTAGTCATGCCCTTTGGCCTATGTAATGCCCCCTCCACCTTCCAAAGCCTCATGAATCATGTCTTTCGTCCTTTTCTCCGTCATTTTGTCTTAGTTTTTTTTTATGATATTCTCATCTATAGTAAAACTTGGCAATCTCATCTTTCCCGTGTGGATCAAATTCTCCATCTACTCTCCTAACCCCTCAAGTGGGTAGAATAATAAATTTCCATGTAATAAAGGTCAATATTAATAAGGCCTAGCAATAAGGAGGAATAAGTCAAATGTAA
Source organism: Picea glauca (assembly GCA_000966675.3). Lineage (NCBI taxonomy): Eukaryota > Viridiplantae > Streptophyta > Pinopsida > Pinales > Pinaceae > Picea > Picea glauca. The sequence goes on along the minus strand of JZKD02S1673646.1, from coordinate 489,496 downwards.
GAAGACCTAATAGAAGCTTCCGCTCCTAGAAGGATCTTCCTCTAGATTGTTCTTTTGGATAGATAGATTTAATATAAATAGGAACAGAGGGTATGAGAAGTTTTGTCTTGGATATTATTGTAATAGAGCTTTGCTCTGCTAGAGGTTGCCCCCTTGAAGAGGCAAGTGAACATTGCTCTCAGTAATCAAAGTGCTCTTTCTGGTGCTATTCTGGTATTATTTTGGTATTATTGTGGTGTTGATCTGGTTATATCATTGTTTATCTGCCATTTCTAGCTAATTATTTATGTTCTGCATATTATTTTATATCTGGAATATTACAGAGGGTTGGACAAATTGTCAAAATCATGAATTATTGTCTCTACCACATTTGGTCCATATTTTTTTAGGGCATTGCTTTTTCAAGAAAATAACACAGTGTTCTTTGAAGGTCCAATGATGTGAGGCCATTTCAGAGGTGGGGTCATTAAATATTTTTTGTTTTCAAAAGTAGCAAGGATGTTGATCCAAAAAGAATATAGGCATATTTTTGGACACCATGCAGCATGAGTTCTTTGAATAATGCGATAAAAGAAATTGACAAACTAGATTGGATTGAAAATGGTGATTGAGGTGATTGAAAATGGGTGCAAAATTCACAATTTCATGTGTAACCACCACCATTCATAAGTGATCTACTACAAGTTTATCAAAGTGGAGCTACTTAAACTTCATCATGGATTCATCACAATCTACATTCTTCTTCATGCGACTATTGGAGGTGAAGGGGACTCTGTCTTCCTCTATTGTCAAAAGATATGGGAATCAAATAAGCAATCTTTCTCATGTGCTACCATTGAAATGAGGTGTATGATTTTGGATTATTTTGGGACAAGTTATCAAGATTGTAGAACTCATATGCAATATGATATGTTATGCGGATATATATATTTCATGTATAGGTGACATTCATCAGCAATAAGTCTCTATGTAAAGATTCAATCCATCACAAATATGAAAGATCTCACCTTATACCCACAATTGGAAAAAATTTATAGATAGATAAGAGATTAAATTGAATTTTTCTTCATATGGCAATGTATGTAGCTTAACTAAAATGTTATGATACTGATAGAACATATAAAAGGCATCATTTCCAAGATAGAGACATATGAACAGATTATTGATTGTTGCAGTAAAATTTATAGCTCCATAAAGAATGCATCAATATACATATGCAATTTTCCCAACAATCACATGAGCAAAGTGTGTTTGGAAAGAACAACATTTTTTATAAGAAGGATCCAATTGATTGGTAGTGGCTTCATGATACAAAAGCCCTAAAGTTGTATAGATTTACCATATGGTTGCTTCTCACTGGTAACCAAGGGTCTTGGAAGAGGAATAGAAGCACTTGTTATTTCATCCATTCTGTGACACCAAAAAAATATAGCAAGCATTCAAAGGTGAAGCTCCTAGATTTGAATCTGCTATTTGATTTCATAGATCCTTAACATAAAGAGAAATTATAATAAAAAGTGATGAGCATTGTGTCTATATTTATAGTACATTTTGTGTCATTGCTTGGGAAGACCCAAAGTACAAGGAGTTTCTTCTAAAAAAAAATGGAATTAATACACAATGTTACAAGTGTGAATGAAAAAAACCAAATGGCCTTCTTGAGCTATTTCTTCTTATAACCTCACAAGATAAGTCTATGTTTGAGAGTGATGATTACCAAAAGAGCATTTTGACCAAGGATCAAAATAATGATACAAGTTATAAACAATGAAAATGATGAAGCCGACAAGATTTCAAAGCTTGAATAAGTACTATGTTGCATTTTCATTTTTGCTTGATAACTTGATTCAATAATTAGTTGGTACTAACTCCGAGTTGGGAAATGACATTGGACAATTTTTTAATATACTTCAAAGTTTTGATCATCAAATATTTTGACCCTTGAATCTTGATCAATGATAAATGATTTTCAATTTCAAACTTCCTTGCTTTGTTGATATCAAATGATAAATGATCAAATCTGACTGAATTTGAGCCAAGATTTCAATTAAATCTTCACTGCTGATTTAAAACTTCAATTTGTGTTTTAAACTTAATTATTTGTTTCATATACATATAATTTTATGTATAACCTAACATCCCATCCCCAATTTTCAAAAAGTGTAATCCCCATCCTTTATCCTATACCCACGTACCCTAACCCTACTAAAAATAGGTTATAACAAATATTATTTCTCCTGGCGCTTTACTCATTCTTAATAATAGAGACTATTGATGGTTTCAAAAGGAAAGTTACTATATGTCGCCAACTTTCTTTTACTCAAACTTAACCATTATTTTACCATTATTTATGTCGCCAACTGTCTTTTACTCAAACTTAACCATTATTTTACCATTATTTATGGTATGTTGTTCACTTTCTTTCACTCAAAAGATTATTTTGATCATGGACTTATTTTTAACATTTCTATGTTTAGAGACTTATATGTACTATTGTTTAGTAAAGAACAAAGGGAATGATGCAGATTAAAACTTTGAACCAGTTTCCCAATTTTTTCAAGGACTTGACATCTTTGTCATTCACTCAGCAAATTAGCATAAACATGGATTAATGCTAACCAGTGTTTCTATCTTTTAGTGGTAAACAAATACGAAGGCCCAAGATAACTTAATTTTTACATTTAGTTGTGACCGTACTGCGCTTCCCTCTAAAAATTGTTAATTTGGAAAAAACTGCTGTGCTTCCTTCTAGAAATTGATAATTTAGAAAAACGGTCGAAAGAACTTATAGTTCTTCTAGCCTTGTTCTTCTAGCCTTGAGAAATCTAGATAGGGTGATTGGATTAAGAAAACAAAAATTTGTCAAAAGAACTTCTAGTTCTTCTAGCTTTCAGAGATGTAGATAAGGTCACTGGATTAAGAATATTAAAAACTGTCGAAAGAACTTGTAGTTCTTCTAGCTTTGAGAGATCTAGATAAGGTCATTGGATTAAGAAAACTTATTTCCAAATCCAAAACAGGATGTATAACGTCTCTTTACAAACATGACAGGTACAATTTGGAAATCATACCTCTAATTTATAGACACGACAATCCCGCCGTACAAGGATACACCATTTTCCCTTTATATTTATCAGTACTTCTGCCTTGTGAAGCATTAGCTGCTTTGTTTTGGCAATGAGAAAAAAATTTCCAACCCGCCAACCATTTCCTTGTAATATCTTCAGATCTCAAAATATACAGCCAGTTGGAATGACCCTTTATAAATAACGCTAGAGGGGATAGAAACGTATGATTTCAAATCTAAAAAGAACGGTGAATCCACTTTATAGTTTTATTAAACGATTAGAATTAGCAAAAAGGCAACCCCAATACATTTGGCATCATCCAACCAACGTAGAAAGACAACATCATCCCAAGGAGATGGAACACAATAGAGACACCCAACCTTGTAATTCTCAACACACCAATAAAAAATCTCCTAAGCTGGTGCTCTGAATAGCCGCCAAAGAAAGCTGAAGACATTAAAGAACGTGAAACAAGAATCTGATGAACATTACCGTAATGTTCCTCACTATTCTTTACAAAAATAGTTTTGCATTCGTATACACTCAAATTTTGGACTTGTTGAAGATATGCATAGTTTTTGTTCAGGAGAATTCAAAATAAAGGTGGATTGCTAGAATGCCAAAAACAAAAATATGTGAAACATAAGAATAAGAAGACTGTCTATGGTCTAAACCGACCACCAAACTGCAAAACAAATAGGATTATACTTTTGTCAAATATTCATATAAAGGCCAATTGCTTAAAAAGTGTAAAAACAAAACAAAATTTAATCAAAGATAAAAGTACGAATCTAGAGATAAATATCAGAAAAGTGGAGAAATAGATTAACACTATAATATTCACTCTCTTTTTGTGGTCGTTTTCTTAAGCGTCTTAACCTCAACCCATTCACTGTGGAGATGATAAATTCTGCTATATGCTGATATGGTTTGTGCCTCGCTCTTTTCTTGAGAATCAGAATGCATACACTGCTGTGGAGCTGTTATATTTGAAGAGTACAAAATTATAGGAGTTGGCTTGCCTAAACTACTTTCTTTTATGGCTTGTGAGACATGAACCAGGGTAATTCTTGCAACTGCCTGAATGCTTAAACCCAAGTCAATTAATTGAGGTATAAGCTATAAGGTATAATTGAAGTACAACTTGAGTGGGCTTAATGGTTAACCACTTGAGTTTCCTTTTTGGAGATCACAGGTTCAAATCCAGAGGGGGATAGGGTATGTATACCTCCATAGACTTCAGCAGTCAAATCGCTGCGCAGAGGGGGTCTTTTGTGCCACAAACAAGGGGGTCGCATACACCAATTTGGCGTCTGGCTCGGCCATGACCTTAAAAATAGATTATTATTATTATTATTACTATTATTATCATCATCATCATCTTTGTTCTTGGCACCAGTTTTAGGGCATCAATAAGCACAACTCTAACAAATACTATATGGTTGAACCCGAGTTTCTTGTCTCCCTACAGGGTGCCACCACCAGTTATCTTGCATTGAACTGTTCTTCAACCGGTGCATAAGCTATGAAACCACTCCCTAAATGGACAGATTAATTGAGACTTGCGAAACAAGCTCCTATGAGATATTCCCCTCCATTGAGTTGACCCATTGGGAAGAAGTTGCGTAGCTTTGAATATGCACTCTCTTCCCTTATTTTTATGACGATCTTTCGGAGATTATTTTCGGTTTAAGAGATTTTACCCACAGCCAACATCCATGACGAGCACTTTCCAAATCTAGATTCTGTTGCCTGGGTTTCAAAACTCATCGACAATTATTTTTGAGGTTGAAAAGGCAACTAATCTGTGATTACGATGCTAACATATTTCAACATCAGAGTGCAAGTCACCAAGCCAGGTAGAGACCATTTTAAGGATGAAGAATTAAAAATTGTTTAGGCTCAAGCGCATGTATCTAAAGAGAGAAATTATATTGAAGTCCGCTTGAAGGAAACCAGAGTCATTCACATGAAGAAATGCATTATTGTAATGGTATACAAGAACAAATACTCATTGTAAGAATGGAGAATGGAAAATTGTTGAAGCTCAAGTACATGCATCCAGAAAGAAACAAAGAAATTATATATATACTACTGGAAGGTAACCAGAGCCATTCCCATGAAGAAATGCATTATTTTTTCCAAGGAAAACCTCACGGGGAAACCCAAGGGATCCTTCCCCACATTTGTGGATGGCATCCCTACAAAACCCACAGCATAGGCTAGCCCACATCACCCAGAAGGATAAGAACAAAGCACCTGCTGGCACGGAACCAGCCAAATGCCCAACAACATTTGCGACAACCAATTGGACTAACCCCTTGAGCTAGAAATACATTATCGTAATTGTATATAAGAACTTTAAGGCTAAGGTCCTGACAGTAACAGTGTACACATGATGCCAAGATTTGCTACATAGTAGATACTTGAATACACTCGTATTGGTATGCAATTTACCAAAACAGGGTATAAAGAGAATTTATTGCTAGCCAGAAGGATGAAACCTGATTCAAAAATACCCTGAATTTATTTGGCTTTAAAATTCAGGAGTGGTGCTCCACGATGATTGTGAATATGTTCCTTGGACAATGAAAGTTGTCATATTACCTGACAAATCCATCCTTGGCCAATGAAAGTCATCAGATTAACTGACAAATCCACCCTTTGCCAATAAAAGTTGTCATATTACCTGACTTTAACGATAACCTGCATTTATTTTGCTTCAACACTCAGGAGAGCATTTCTCTTAAGAGATTACTTGTTAAGATCTTCCTTGGACGATAAAAGTCAGCACACTACCTGAGAAAACCTTTCACAACTTGGCCAAGTATGAACTAGATAGGAAGAACACCTACTGTTGTCTGTTAGTAAATATGAAATCTCTAGCCATAACCATAAAACAAGACAGAATTTACCAATCAAGTTCTCTCTGCTAAGCAAAGAAATACCTAATCCATAATGTTGAACCTGCTAGCAGATAGTACAGGAATCTTATAGCTTTTCACTTGAGTATTTTCGAATTATGCAGCCATAACCCTTTCTCATTTAAAATGTTCACCTTCCTTTCATCTGAATGCAGTCAACAGGAAAACCTTCTCCACAGCATCAGTTTTCTTAAAGACATCTTTGATGAAGTCACTGCAGATATTTGTTAAAGCCCTCCAATCACTATTAGTGTCACATCTTTGCTTGCTAAGCTGATTAGGTGATCTGTACCAAGGCATGCTGGCTAGGAGGAGGGAAGTTTGCCTTTGAAGTTTGAATATGAAGAATTTACCAGCACTGCCCGGAGCTATTGACTGTGAACAGTTGGTGACAACTTACTGACACTCGCAAGGAAATGTTCCATAAAATGCACATAAGAAAATATTAGAGAAAGTTTGGCCAGAAGGATATCAATATATCAGGGCATAGCAAAATAGTATACCTTACAGTAGGTTGTAGGCCATAAACTTAGTTGTACAAAGGATTATCCATATTGTATATGAAAGAGAGGCACAACTGTCAATTCATCAGGACTTAGGTTTTGAACCATGCAAACAGACACTCCAAACCTTGTTCCAAGAGAGACAGAAGAACGCCTTTGACTCGATAGTATTTCATAAGGATATAGGACTGAACTCTGTTGAAGCTAACATGAACATCTCTCTTGACAATACAAAGCACAAGAAATGCAGAGAGTTGAATTACTGGGCACCATGATGTCATTAAAACATATTTTCTCTGGCTGGCCATGTTGCACAAAGTATATGAACACAAAGACTTTTTTCTAGATATGAAGCTTCCTTTATCAGATAGTGAAACGTATCAAAGAATCATCAAAATGGTTGACCGGTCAAAAATTTTAGAAGCAACGTTGGGAATTGGAGGAGAAACTGGAAGAAACATGAACACTTCAAAACAGAATTTAATATTGCTGGATTCTCACATTCCACTTTTGTTCTATGCACAATGGCTGCATGATTTATAGAAGTGTATGAGAAAACTGTCCTTGGATATGACACCTGTGGTTGATAGGCAAAATATTGTCTATTGAAATTGATACAAAATTATTAGAATCGTCACTTACCGAAAAAGGGCCAGGCATTATCATATAGATGAGAGTATAAAATGACTAGGCATTGTCAGATACATATGAATACATTATTTGACTAAAAATTATAATTATAAGCTTCATAACATGAAAAGTTTAGGTTTCAAATATATATACAAAATGGCTCCTAGTGAACAGCCAGTTCACAGAAGCACAATACCAAAGTTAATTCAAAACTGGAATCATTTCCAGAGATAATGCACAAAATAATGAACTCATTCTTCATTATGTACAACAAAGGAAAGCGCCAGTGCCTTCTTTCAAATTTGTACTCAAGTATAGAAATATTACAATCTAGGGAGTTCAATGGCCCCTCCCAGCAGTTTGAGATAACATACACATAAATACCTTAAGAGCATACAATGCTCTAACTCAACCCTAATTTATAACAACTCCTTTGATGAAACTATACCCCACAAACCAGTAAAGAATTTGATCTAGTGACTACTATATTTCCAAGAATACATTACAACACAAGCTGTGCTTTAGCGGAAGCAAAACTTTTGCTTCAAGCTTGCCAAACTTACAGGACCCTCACCGACAGTGAACTAATTTTGGGGATGTAAACAAGGCAGAAGAAAAATAATTCCATAATTACAGACTTCCTGGAATCTGCCCTCATAGAACACAGAAAATATTGTGTTCAAGGGAAAAACTACTGTCAAAATGCAAATAATAAACCTAAGGAGAAAAGAATCATATTTTCCTGAGGCAAAAACAACAAATGGGTTGTAACTACAAACTCTCCCTGGGTAGATTTAATGGATACTTTTTGAGCCAAGAAAACAACAATAAAGCTACAAATACAACCAATAGATGTACTTCAATGCACAAGTATTTGACGGAAATAATTGGCAAGGCAAAGGAACATTGGAACTTTGCCTATCAGAAATATTACTCTGCACGCGGCAATAAAAAGTTGAAAGCTGAATTCTGACGAATAAAAGGAGGAGGTTCAATTTCTGACAAATCGATCTGGTTCATGGACTTCGATATATCATCCACAGAAAAGGGAATACTGCATCAAAAAAAATTATACTGTTAGGCAATAATATAAAATGAGAAAGCTCTGTCCCATTCTAATTATATTTGATGTTCATCTACAATGTTGAATATTGGGTGCTTGAGCAAAATTTTGAACATTGAGACTTGTGCTGTACCTTGAGTCATCATCCAACAGGAAAGAATTGCTCAAAGCATTGTTAGAGTCTTCTGTCATCAAGACTCTCATATTGGCAATAACCTGGAAGAGGAAATTGGCATTAAGAGATTTAAAACACATCTTTACATGAGAACGACGGACAGACTAAAACAAGAGTATATCAAGAAAAGAACCCTTTACTTATGAGAACTTCTGACTTACATCTGCAGACACACTATGTGTGCCATATTTATCATCCCAGTACATGGTGCTGATCCGGTACAGTTGCTGTATACTCAAAACCTGAAAACAGCCAAAATAAGAATTACCAATGTTAGTTAACGAAGAAACCTGAAGGAAACAGCCCTCACATATCGGAGTACATTATTATTAACATGTATCACTCACTGGGCACAGATCATGTGTAATTTCATCCAAGGATTTCTTTGGCTTTTGATGTATGACCTGGTCCATAGAAAAGAATGCAAAAGAACATGTTAACATTGTATGCAACTACTGGAGTTGAGTTTACAATAATTTCAAATGCATTAACTTTTGATGCAAAAAGAGATAGGAATAATATTTTTTGTGGTGGGAACTCTACTTACAAGAAATCCTACTGCTTGTCTGATATGTTTGAGTTCATCCCAAGCTGTACCTACATACTGCATTATTTCCATACTCTCAGGTTAGAAATACATAACCAGAAAACATTATGATTAAACACAATTAACTAGCATGGCACTGAGTACAAGCGTGAAAATCAACATGAAATGACAGCTGATGAACCTCTTCTGTTGCTTCATAGCACCAATGCTCTAGTTCAGCTAACCCTGCCTTAACATATTCCCCATTGCTAAATGAGCAGCACTCACGTCGCAGAAGAAGACTACAATAAACACAATAAAAAAAGAAAAAAAAAATTCTATTTAAAATTCAATCCTAAGAAATTTCCAGAAATATATAAATGGACATATCAATTAATCAGCTGAAACTGCATAGAACAATATTTGTGCTGATTTACCTGTTGAAAAGCTGTACATTTATGAATGAAAATATCTGAGTATAGACCTTACGCACCAAAAACGGAGGCACCTACAAGAGAATTTATAACTCATACATTATAAGAAGTTGCACAATGAACTCTTGGTATTGGGAATAAAAAATACAAAGAAATGAGTTATTGGTACTGAAAATACCAAGCCTTTCTGAATGAACATATAAACAAAAGCTTTTCTTACATAATTAGCACGCAATGTTTTGAGAAAATTGCTCAGGCTCTTTACAATGCTTTGCCAGTGACCAATCAAAGCTTGTTGTGCTGCTGCATTTGCATGAGATCGAGCAGACCCTCTAACCAAACTTGCTCTCGATGTTCTTGGTGCCTGAATAGAAAATTAGATGGCAATTACTTTCTAACTCGAAGTTAGAATATAATCAATAGACAATAGTTAATCTTGTTATGAGTAAAATATAGTAGTTACTAACTTCTCAAACTAAACATAAGGATTAATGGCCACTAACATCTCAAACTTTATCAAAGGAGTATACTACCAAAAACTAGATGTCAATACTTTCTTGACCCTGAGAAATTAACAGCCTAAAATAGCAGTGCGAAGGGTAAATAAGAACAAAAGGGATAAATTTAAGGTATTGGCATGCAATTTTTGTCCTTGTTTTTTCTTATCAATTAGCATTAAGGCAATTGCATTCGCTCCACTTTGTACATCATTTCTAGGTGTGAATATTTTCCTGTCAAGAAAGGTATATGTCCAGATACCTGAATACACAAGCCAAGCAAAGGCGATATCTCCTTCTTCAGATTATCACGAATCATTCCATATATCTTTTCTACATAAGCTGTAAGTTGTTGCTTGAAGAGCAAAGCAGGATACTTTGCTTCTATCTGGCGCAAAGTATCTAACCCACCAATCATCCCACCATTACTAAATGAAAGGCCTGTGCCTGATGGGGATGTTCGAAAACCCTGTTAAGATCAAGCATAAGAAGACATTAAGCAAGCTAATGACAATTATACTGATTCATAACATGGTGATTTGATTAAGAAACATCTCCTTACTTGAGCCATCCTCCCAAATAAAGTTGCTGAAGATGATCTGCGGCGCTGAGGAGTCATGCCAGCTGCACCACTTGCTTTTAGCGTACGTTGTAGGAGTAACAGTAAAGTGGATGTATTTGATAACCAGTAAGCCAAAACATCATTGTTTTCCTGAGTCTTCACAGTACACAAACATTTAAATCAGATCCAAACATATTTGGTCGCATATTTGCATAGATATCTGGTAATGCTTGTAAACCCCAATTTGTTGAATATGTGATTGGTAGAAATAAGGACAAATTAAAAGGGTCGTCCAAACAATAATATCACAAAGTTCACAATAAAGACTACATTATATCATATATTTGCAACCTGGCTACCCATGCTAGAAGGAAATATGTTGGTAAACAAAGTTGTGAACGACTGCATAATCTAGAATGCACTGTAAGAAAATAACTTCATAACTAGAGAACATGCATAGCAGAAAAATCAGGAATACCTCTATGGCTGAGCCAATTATTTGAATAATACGATCAAAAACATTTGTTCTCTCAGCTTCAAATGATCGCCAATGGAAAAGTGATTTGTAGATAATACTTGCAGCAACAGGTCGTCCCCCACTGAAGCCAATATCTTGCGTGATACATTTTATCAATGCATCTTGATTTTCCTGAAATCAACATGATAAAAGGAATTAATGTCAGCATACTTTAATCAACTTAGTGTATACCAGTGTTACCAACATCAGCAACGGCAAAATATCGCCTAGGGTCCAAAAACGAAAATATCGGCAAAATCGGGGAAAATGTCGGTATTGGAAAATGTCGTAAGAACGAAAAAAATACAAAAATATTCATTTTTTTCAATTTTTTAAATATCTAAAGCATCAACAACATCAAATAAATGCATTTCCACATAAATATGAAAAGAGAACTCGTATATAAGATGTATAAGATGTCTAGTAAACTCGAATGCATCACAGATCAACACTGAATCATGTCCTGACTCTAAAGCCTCAAAATATCATCAAAAAATACAATAAATGTATCTCATCATCATGAGTTATCTACAATGAAATCAGATAAATAAACTAACAATTCCCTCAGCCCCTTTTATGGCCGAAGGTGATGACTCTAGAAATGGATTTTCCTTTAGAGGAAGAAGGTCCTGGGGCTGGCATTGGACTCTAATGTACTGTAGAAGAAGAAAAATCTAGACTCTGGTGTCCTCTACTGGTGCTACTGCCAAGTACAACTCGCTCTGTGGAGCTCGTGAAGATATATTCATGTGCATCCATATGAATACAAACCATTATACACAAATATGCAAAGTTTCTCTTGTAAATAGCAAGGGTGCATATAACCAAAATAGCACCGAGTGCAATGCATCTCTGAACCAAAATACATCAACAAAGAGGCT
>JZKD02S1673646.1:433135-456818 GCA_000966675.3 Picea glauca | reverse complement strand
GGGATTTGGTCCTTTTACAATAGCCGACATGATCAATCCACAATGGGGATTGATCCAATGAATAATATATCAAATAATAATACGAATACACTTTGCAGTTACATTATTTCAACACCTCCTTCCATTATCTTGACCAAAGATGCTTGGTGGTCTTGAGTCTTAGATCGGCGTATTACTCCTCTAGTTCTACCATAGTGATCACATCCTTTTCCTCACCCATCTCAACTAGTGGGAACATTGAGCAACATGTGGATATTGGACATATTGTCATGGAGATCTTCTAGATCTACCATAGTGATTACATCCTTTTATTGACCTATCTTGGCTAGTAGGAGTCAGATATTGGAGATACTGGCATGGGTGTTAGTAGATCAATCAAATTGTGCTCCCTTACTCAAGTTGCCCTACGACCACCTTGTCATACTAGTTTGACATCTCAATGCAGAGGGGTTGTTGCTTCCTCCCATGCCCAACACAAATTACATAGACAAGAGTGCATCACTAGATACCCCCTTCTAAGAGTTAGTTGGCCTTGATTGTAAGGAGAGCTTATGTGCGGAGCTCCCGACTACCACCCTTAGCCCAACTAACTCAATCATAACAGCTCTATTGATTGATGGGAATGTAGACAACCCCTCTGGGTTAGACACTAACTAAAGACCACTTTGTCTTAGGTTTTCATTCATGACTGGTTGATTTGCTCTCTTCATTTTGACATCACTTACTCTCTCTATCCTCCTCTCCAAAGTTGTTGTTACTTCATTGTCAAGAATTTACACATTTTGAGTTTAACCTCATTTTTATTTGTTACTATGACATTTTTGTTTTCTGTTTTAGGAAGGAAATGCCCTATGCATTCTTTATTTTGCTATTATTGATTGTATTTTCAAGTCCAATTTACTTGTTTTGATCATTAGTGACCAATGGACAATTTCATTTCATTTCCAACTCATTTTCAATTATGCTTCTCTACCAAGTCAAGTCTCATTAGCAAACACAGCTAGTATTCCACACCTGGTATATTTATGGTACCATATCTTAATTTTTAATTTGTAAAAAAATATTTATTTGTTCGTACTTCATATGTTTTTGAATACCCAAGGATAAGAGCTGGGATAGACATTCTTTGTGGTTACTTTAAGAAATATTAGTAAATTGCCACTAAAGAAGAGAAACTAAACGCATGAGTGGAACCACTATACATGGCTAAGATATACACAGTCACAAGTTTGCCAATGAACCTTGACCAGATAAAAGAATATTCAAGATGGCAATACAGATGTCAATCATTTAAGTCAAATAGTCTTGAGTTCAAACACCATGACATCACATACATCAGTTAAGCATTGGTGGTAATTAAACATTGCACACGTCGTTGAACATCTTGATATCCCAAAAATGCATCTCTTAAGTAATAAGTCATCAACATCAAACATGTTGATGACTTATTATACTAGACATGTATAAATTTCCAGGATGGTGCATCTAAATTTAGTGATGATTACACAAATTTTTTATGTTGAGATAATACTAGAAATGCTATTATTGGAGGAATTATTTGAAAATGCCAAGGTGATCCTATTTTCATTTATGCTGAAAATATAGGAGACTGAATAATATAACAAAAGAAATTGCAAATACATCAAGATTTCCATTAATTTAGATATTCAAGAGCTGATATTCAAAGGAGATTCAAAACTTATAATCAAAGCGATTATTAAACCTGGAAAGAATTGCTTATAGGGCAATTGGAAGTTTGAACCACTAATTCATGACATACAACAATCAGTAGGTCTGTTTACAAATTTTCAACACGTTGATATCAAACACAAAGTTAATTTGGTGGCAGATAAAAATAGCAAATATGGGTGCTAATACCCATGGTGATATACAAGTTGTTATAGGGACTATGACCACGATAAGTTCCTAAGAATATCTTAATTGATTTGATAAGCAACAATAAAAGTGGTCTTTAAACCAAAGAAATGAAGGGCTTGAAAATCAGGTTAATCGTGATATTAGAGCCAATACACTTTATTTATTCTTACAGTGAGTAGCAGGATGTCTTGGTAATCTGACTCAGAGCTTTCCAAAGTAACAGGTTCGGCAGAAACTTTGTTATGCAGATGGGTTCTTGTTTGAGATATTGTGAACTCAGTTCTTCTTCTAATATGGTTTGTCCAATTTTATGTATAGAAATGCCTGTGCCAGTACATAGGACTCAATTATAACAGTAATATGATTTTCAAGTCCCTAAACGTGTCAATGCTCTGTAGATAGGATAATAAAGTCCTTGCTATCTCTGCATCTCATATGCATACTAATGTATTTATGAGACCATCAGTGCCTGCAATGCAGGCCTGAAAATATGATATGTACTTTTCTCTATTTTAAGTTAATATTAATTCTTTACTTACCAAAAAATCATCAAACAGAAAGTAAGCTTTGCACTATTAAATGTATGTCACCTTTAGAACTGTCATGTAAAGCAGTACTTTAGAAAGGAGAAGGCCATGAACGAATTAAAAAGTCTACAAGTTATTAAGCACTTGCAAATGGAAACCACATGGCTATAGAAGAACCTAGATCTTACATCTCTGACAAGAGTCTAAGTTTTATTGGACCACAATGATGGCTATCTGCCCAAACAACTCTTTTGAAAACAGGACCTCTTACCAAAAGGGATTTCGATAATAGAAGTTGAATTTGGAAGTTACAAGAAAGACAGGCAGATATGACAATTCATTGCTTCTATATATGCCAACACCACTATTAACATACCATATAACACACTGACCAAATATAACCTAATTGACAATGGTCATGAATGAAACAAGCATTGGACTGATGACAAAATCAACTTCTAATATTTCTAAAGAACAAACGTCAGTGCATCTTTCTGAACTTTATGAATCTAAAGCTGCATAAGTTGTAGGTTAACCTGAAAGCCTTTCAGACCCTTTTTCTCCAAAAGCTTTTCACATGCAGTCTTCTCATCGTAACTGCCACATATAACAGAAAAATGTATAATTAGACGTTTGAAGTCAGATACCTAATCTTTCCTATCAAACCATCTCAATCATCTGCCTGAACAGGTTGCAACAGGCAAATGTGAAGTCTTTAGAGGGCCTAATTAATCTTAAACAGTGAAATGAAAGACAAATACATACTTTCCCTCCAAAACTTCAGGACCAAGAAGGCCAAAACGATCAAGGAATTCATCAAAAGTTCGTCTAGTAGGATATCCAGCACAACTGATCCTGATTGCTTCAAGAACACCCTATAAAAGAGTCAATATGTAGCTGTTAATCTCTAATCATGACTGGTTGCAAAACAAAACTGAAATAAATTTTAGGGCAATCGACACATCTGAACTTCAAAGTTCATACTAAGTAAAAAATAACCAGAGAACTTACTCCACAACGTAGTTGTTGTATAACATTCTGATTCTCAAAAATGGATGGCTTCAGAACATTATTTGGTTTAACACATCTGATGTAGTGAGGCTCAGTTGAGCTGAGTGTTTCCATTAAAGACTGCAGTTGTTGCTGCACAAATATGGCCAAAATTTGAAATTAATTTTATTTTATGAAAAACACTCACAGTACTAATGAGTAAGTGGGTTAAGCGATAGGAAAACTGAAATTAGGAAAGAGACGATAGTAAACATTTCACACATGGTTAAAAGGAAATAAGGGAAATACGAGGATTGATCACTGCAATACAGAAAGTTAAAAAGCACAATTACAGCAAAGAAAACATATTGAGCACAGAATCAAGGGAGCCATAAAACCAGAAGTAAGGTCAAATCTCAAGCAATGGAACAACTCCAACACACAATCAAGGAATATATAATACTATGGATCAACTAGAGTTCAATAATAAATAAGAGTATGATAATAAATATCATATGGCATACACATTAAAGCAACGCAGTGCCATTTTACCTTGAAGCGTGTGCCAATGGAAGAAAACTTGGAAGACTTTGATGACTCCTCTGGAAGAGGAGGAAAGAGACTTGCAACAAAAGGACACTTTGAGGCATTTAACAATTCTTGGTGCTCCGCAACAACATAATCTTTATTCTTGTCAAGGAACAGATCAGCCTGATACATAACCTGCAAGAAACATAAAAGGAACAACTTAAATATTTGGAAAATGTAAGAAAGTGGTTATAGCTTAAAATGATTGAATGGTAAGGGCCAAAGCCATCAGTTGCTTACATCACCAGCATAATGAACAATTGTAAAGTCGGTTCTAGAAAGTTTTGGCTTGCTGAAGCGCTTGTGGTTATTGAAGGTTTGGTAAAGCTTTTGCGCAAAAGTTTCATGTGTTGATTTTGGAAACATACTGCAAAACCAAGACATTTTTTTTAAAAGGAGCTAAAATGAATTCATTAAAGTTTGATCCTCTTCATGTCATTGACTGAACTACAAAAGATCCATCTGTATATTCAAACATTCCATGTGCACACAGCAAACAGCTATAGGCCAGCTGCTAGCAAGAAAATAACTTCCACAAAATTGTAAATTGCTACAAAAAACATGAAAATGCATGCAGAGTAAGAGAAGATGTGCGTACCAAGCTTCGTCCAAAAGGGCAATAATTCCTCCTGGTTTCTGCAACATAGAATTTAAGATTACTGACAAGTTGTATAGTCATAGACATGAATCAAGATTTCTACAGATAGCGTGGAAGGATTTGATAGAATTCACATGGTTTACAATAGAAGGATATAAAAATGCATGGCAGAGATGCCTAATGATCTATTGCAAATGTAAAGAACTTTCATTTCCACAATCAAAAAGCTTTTTTACAGGAATGTCATAGAACTCACAATAAAATTGTAATAAAATCAAAAAACTACAATACATAATGTACAAGTACTAATTGCTTGAAGGAATACAAAGCTGACCTTGAAAGAGGGCAATACAGCGATCTGATCAAGCTGCTGATAGAGAAAACATTGACTACTATGTTTCCATTTGAAGATTAGAAGAATTTGGTTAATAGTATCCTGAGGCTGGATAGGACCAAATTCGGCAAGTTCTTTGTGCTATTCAAATGAGTGTTTGCAAAAGTCAAAAAGTTCAAAACAAAGGGGCTAACATTCTCAAGAAGCACCCCATGAACCAACCTACCAAGCAGACCTTAAACCAACAACTCCCTCCGATTGCTTATTTCTTCTTACAGCTTTGCTAATCAAAACCATGAAACTGCAACTGTTCTGTTACTGTCAATGTGAAAACTTGAAAACCATGGCATAAATGTTCCAAACAGATCTACCAGTGACAGGCTGACAGCATCCTAATTTGTACTCGACTCTACACAAGATAAGATACTCTGTATCCAGAAATGCCCTTTATCAATATGACTTTAGGTCCTAAACATATCATAAATTTTAGAGGCCTGGAACAGTTTATATGAAAAATCACTCAGCAGCAATCACTCCTAGTCTCTAGATATAACAGAAGTTGCTTCCCACATAAAACAGTAAAACAATTCTCCCATGGCCCATAGCTAACTAACTCACCAATCCTCCATCAACACTCTCTTTAACTCTGATATCACATTGGACCAAACCAGCTCTTGAATGCCCAAGAAACACTAATACATAGCATCTATAAATGATAAACCATAGTATCTGAGACCAAAAATTAGTAAATAGCACACACGTGAATACAGAGGCAACAGGAAAAACCTTCTCAATAAGGTCCAGTACATCTTGATTATCTACAAACTCAATGTAACTCCAATTGATTTCTTCTTTTGTGTACTCTTCTTGCTCCATCTTAAAAACATGCTGCAGCAGATGTACCAACAGATTAAAAGCAGCTAAGTAACTTAGTAATAACATACTCTACAAAGTCAACTCTGTAAAACCCATTTAAGGTGTCATGAATAAACGAGAGAGTCATAAAACAACTCCTACATATGCTCTCATACCTGATTGAAATGCTGTTGCAACTTCTCATTTGTGAAATTGATGCAAAACTGCTCAAAACTGCCATAAATAAAAAGAAGATTTTGCTGAAAAACTAAAATGGCAACACACCCACAATGCAAATCCTATCCCAGTCTAGTATTAATAATTAGAATTCTTAATATTTAAGAATTAACTGGTAATAGAAGTACTTTAGAACAGATAGGATGGAACAAGAATAATGAAATACAGACTTTTCAAGAATATTTAATATTTAAGAATTAAGTCATAAGTTCCAAGACTTGATATAGGAAAATCATTCTTCAAATGATCAGTTTCCAACAAACCAAACAAATAGGTTTTTGTGTTAAAAATACTAAAGATGTATGTTTAACAGACAATTAGATTCATTAACATTCTCATAATGTTCCAACTAGACATCAGAGTTGTTTATATGCAAATAAACACGTGCAGTTTCTAAGTATGTTACTTTGGCCATGCACAGAACATACCTGTTGGCCTTGAAGCTTTCAAAACCATATATATCAAGAACTCCAATCAGGTTCTTTGAATCAGGATCCTGTCCAATTGAATTATTTATTTTATCCACGAGCCTGTAAAACACAAATGCAGATTTAGTTATTACACAGCCTGGAACCAGTAGAGAATCACACAAAGACTAATGGTGAGAATAGCCCCAGGACTAGCAGTGAGACTAGGTTTTAGGTTGCTGCCGTAGCTTGACACACATGACAAGCAAGCATAGCTACACTTTCTCTCCATTCAAATATGAAAATCGTACCAGTCAAACATGCGTGAATATATTGTTTTTGCTAGGGCATCTCGGTTTGTTGTTGCAGCATCTGGATCAAGAGATTTTATAATTGTCTCTTCACGTGTCACCATTGCACGTTTACAAAGAGCATCCTCTAGGCCCTGGACATTACACCTACAACAAGATTTTCCCATAATTTAGCACCAACTTGAATGTCGGAGCTGTTATATAATAGCTGCATTTGAAATAATAAGAAAGTCATTTCAGAAATTGATGCATACATGAGAAGTTCAGCTGCCATTTCAAGATGGGAACGAGATTTGTCATCTTTAGGCATAGAAGAATCCACCTCCTTGCCCTTCGTGAAGTTAATGTTCCCTAAATGGAGAATAGCTGCCACGACTCTAAAAATTGAATCCTGAATAGTAAAGCCATCACTTCAGTGGGAGATATAATCATGCAACATTCTATTTATTTAAAGTTCAAAATTAGCATTTAAAATATCTTTAAAAAGAGCTAATAGATTATTCAAACAATACCTGCTCTTCTGGACTGATGCCAACAATATCCATTGCCTTTCTGGTATTAAGATATTCCTCAGCATCACTTACACCATCCAGTTCATAACAATTGGTTTGGTTAAGATAATGAAAGGATCTTGGATTTCCCAACTTGTATCTTTTAATGTCCTGAAAACATCACAAGGCTATTTGTAAGCTGTGATTTATTGTATAATGTTATTCAAATCAGATGAGTAGATATGATGGATACTTCCAGCATTGCACCAAGGCACCAAGTCTTGGACCAAAATAGTAAAGTATTGTACATATAAAGTATCAGACAAGTATCTCATTTATCATTGTCCAAGGAAAATGATAACATACCTCAGGTGGAGCAGCGCAAAGTAGGTAAAAGCAATGATAATTCCTTTCTGGATCTGAAACTTGACAGACACGGGACCTTTCTAGAAGGTAGGTTCTCACAGCAGCTCCTGATATCCTTCCAGTCTTGTCGAATTGAAGTTCCACAAATTTTCCAAAACGACTGCAAAAAAGAGGTATGCCTGTCATGTTAGTCTAACACAAGAGATGGTGAAGATTCATAAGAAATCCTGTAGAATAGTAGGCCAATGGCAATCCAATCTCCCATACCCCAATCCTACAAATATTTATGTAGTTTGAAGTTAGATCAGGTTGATCAATAAATTTCAAAATACCTGTATTAAACTATTTAAAAGTCTTTACCTTGAATTGTTGTTTCTGACAGTTTTGGCGTTACCAAAAGCTTCAAGAACAGGATTCGACTGTAAAATACAAAATGCTAAGACTTCAGAGAAGCAAATCATAGTAACCCTACAGTCCAAAAGTTATAACAACCAAAGTAATTGGAAATAATTTTATTCCAGCCCAGATCGACAACTGCATGAATGTCACTTATCTTACTTCTAAAACTTGCTGCTCAACTGTCCGTCCTTCTGTGGCAACTCGACCACCCATATAAGCTAAATAACGCATGAGCATTTTTGTGGTTTCTGTTTTACCGGCACCACTTTCTCCACTTACTAGAATGGAGTTACTTTTTCCCTCGTTTATCATAGCCCTGTATTTAAAATGATTTAATACTCAGAAAAATCATAATTGTGCTCTCTAGTTCAAAGTTCTGTGGACGCATCAAGCAATCATAATACTCTACCTGTACGCAGCATCTGCCACCGCAAAAACATGAGGACTTAACTCCCCAAATGCTGCCCCCTTGTATTGCTCCATCATATGGGTGTCATACAAGTGAGGTAATCTTCTAAATGGATTGACAGCAATCAATATATTCCCTGTATATGTCTGTCAAACATCACAGCCTATTAGTCAATAATATTCTCCAATAGATGTAAGTTCCCCTTTTTGATATAATAAAGAATATAAGCAGCATGCTCGGCAATTAAACTCGCTATAGTAATAATTTTTTAAACTCATAAACCAGAACAAAAAAATGAGACTTCAAGTTGGTAGAAGTAAACTGGAGGAAATAAACAATCATGAGCAGATCACTAACATATATTTCATTAAGTTCATATCTAGTTGCCAAATTTTGCAGGACTCCTGGTTCGTGCAAATAGGAAAGTTTCGTCATATCATCCACTCCCGCGGGAGGTGCTTCTGTATCTTTTGGGTACACATTTGACAAATTAGCAACCACCTGTATACATGGAAAAACATTCACCCGTATCAGAAACAATGCATGTGAGATGATAAAATACCATCAGTTTGATCAAGTGTCCAGAATTCACTAGAACCAGAGAATATCAGTGTCACATATTAGAGTGTTATGTTAGCATAAATTTTAGTGATAAAACAATTGTACTGCTTAGATACCCAAAAATCAAGATTGAATCGGGTATTAAGAATGAAAAATACAGAAGTTCATGTCAATCTTCTGCGTTTACCTCTGGTGTACCATTTTGGCTCACTAACAAGCAAGGGCCTGAACCAGTTCACAGATATTTAATAGCTTGGTAAATGTTTCACAAGGTCAGAGAGGTTTTACAATGCCATATGCAATTTGAAATTTTCATCAGATTTTGAACAGCAGGATGCTAGCAACTCCTTGCAAGAAAAGTCCAAACTTGCAAAGAGTTACCCATCCAACTGAGAAACAACATATGATGAGGTCCAACATGGTTGATTGATCCATTCTGATGAATAACTTAAAAGATCATTAAGATTCAGTTAGTTACCCATCTAAATATCGTTGTATCAGCCATAAATTCTGCCAAAGATAGCTTGTGACAGTTTATAAATTTGGAAGCAACTTGTTTACAAGATTCAAAATTCAAAGTAGTTCTCCTCCACTTACATTTCAAAATCTTCTCACCACAAGAATTTTATTCTATCTTTAACATTAAATGTACTATCAAACTCATGTATGCCTACTTACCACTGGACATAGTCATCATCAAAAATACCAATTGATTCGGAATCCTTACCTTCTTTCCAGTTGTAGTCTGAACTTCAACTTTCTCGCCATTAACTTTTGTAACTTCGCCATCAACCCAGGCTGTATCTCGATTTTCCACCCATACATGGGATCCTACTATAATATTCACTGTAGTTGCCTGCATTTAGCCAATATATGGAAGACTCGTGAGAAACATTTCCAAAGGTTGCTGACAAAATTCTATAACAAACTTCGAAAACCAGAAATGCATGTCAAGTCATGGACTCCATACATTGATTGAATAAATTGAACTCAGTAAAGCATGGAGAATATTCTCTATGAATATATGGGCAAACCTTCACAATAACACAACAATGCATAAAAAGACTAAAGAAATGACTTATAAATGGGACAAATATTTCAGTCAGCTTGTTGGCATTCATTTTCAGTGTTCACGGATTTGCGCAGAAGTTCTATATAATAAGCATTAATCTCATACAAGTCAGAGTTCCTAGGAATATCTTGCCCCTGCTTTGTTGGTTTATAGGAGAATGCACTTCCTACCACTTAAAATGATACTACATTGTTTTAAAAAAAAATTGGTTCAGTCCACTATTAACTAGTTTGGTGAGAAATTGTGTATTTCTTGGGTGAAGCATGGCAATCGATTATACAAAGGGACAAAAGAGCATTTTCAATATCAGAAACCTGTTGCCTTATGTAATGAATAAGAAACACTTCACTAATTGGCCTTGTATTTTTCTATGATTGAAGCCTGAAGGTGCATTTCCACAAAAAACTGGAATGAAATTCAATCTAAGCTTCAGCTTCTTCAATTTTCATAATCCAAACCCCCAACAACCATCTTATTATTTTCTTATTTATTTTTTATATCTTTTTAAATATAGTTCACTTAGCATTTATTTTGTCTTGTAAAAGCGGAAACAAAATCTGCAATACAAAATTCCCAAGGTCTTATTGAGCATATGTAATCACTGGAATTCTATGTTCCAGTTACAACAATCGTCAATCGGGTTTAGCTCAGGTGATTGTTATCCTCTCCACCCAGGTTCAATTCCTGTAAGTGACATGTTGAGCTAATAACAAGTATATTGTTGTAATGGCTTCAAGCCTTGTTGTTGACCGACCTTGTAGTCTGAAGATTCTAAGGTTTACCATGGATACCATCCTCGAAATAAGGGAAAGTATTTGGGGGTTTCCCCTGGCTTTGTAACCTGGAAAAAAGGTATATGCAACAATGCTCAATGACAAGAAAAGACAAGGAAATATTACTAATAAGAACCGCTCTTCTTCTTAACAGACAGATAGTAAATAAGACATAGGGGATTAGCCAGTGAAGTCTTCCCTATGTTTAAGGATTGCATTTTCCTGGATCAAGAAACCAAGGCTTCACTCGAAAAAGCATCCAGTTTTTTCCACTAATAATGGGTTTGATCTAATCATCGATGCCCCTGCCATATAGTGAACCCATTAGCCTACTTTTCTTACCATGCTAGCCGCTAATTTGGGTGGCCAAATCCAAATGTTGCAGAAAACGTTTGCCCTTTAATCCCGATGAACTGATAAAAATATACAGAATGAATCTCCAGCGTCTCGTACTTGAAACCCTCTAAATC
Organism: Picea glauca; assembly: GCA_000966675.3. Taxonomy (NCBI): domain Eukaryota; kingdom Viridiplantae; phylum Streptophyta; class Pinopsida; order Pinales; family Pinaceae; genus Picea; species Picea glauca. Next base: position 445,552 of record JZKD02S1673646.1, on the reverse strand, counting down.
TCTTCTTTAAATAAGACTATTCGAAGATCAAACCCTTGTTGCAGCCCGTTACCAAAAATTTAGGATCATCCAAAGCCCCTACAACGAGATGGCAACGGCAACAACAAATTTCAAAAGTATTTTTACAGTTGAACAAAATTTACTTTAATTTGCGCCGGGGATAGCTGTAAAACTGTAATCTTCATTGCATTTAGCGTGAAAACCCCCAGAGAAGGTAAAATCAAGTTTTAAAAAATCGATTTTCAACACACAAATTTGAATTTCAGTCCCAAATTTCACATCGGGATTGGCTGTATACAATAAGCTTTGATGTCTCTAGTATCGAAACCCCGGAGAAGTGAAAAATATTACGATTTTTACACATACCATTGAAGAGCCAAAACGTTAACCGCAAAATCCGATGCTATCGATCGCTGAGCTGCCGAAGACCTGGTCGGAAGTTCTAAACCCCCAACCTATCTGCAATTGATGAACGCTACACCTTAAAACCAAATTCGACGCCCGATCTCGCCGCGGAAGTATCCGATTCCTCCCCCTCCACTGCCAGGAAGCCCTTCAGAGCCGATCGACCCGACCGATGATCCAAAACACATAAACAACCGCTGTTCTCCTTAATTTCCCCTCGTTTGCCCGAAAGGATCATGAGTTCGAGTCACGCCCCTGCAAAAAATTTCCCGTTTTCGCGGCCTTTGAATGCCGTCCCGGCTCTTGGTCCGGACCTCTGGTTTCTCGATAAATTAGCGGCCGAAAAGAAGCCTTTGGACGAGGGACGAAACGGGGTATTGGGGAATACGAATTTGTGCCTAAAGTGAGCTTTTCTGGCACCAAAAAAGTCTGACTTTTTGCAAAAATACAAAGGCGAAACTTCTGGATTTTAATCTGCTATCGGATTCCACAGATCCCTGGCAGAACGAAGAGAAATAATAGAAAAACAATAAGGAATTCGATGCCTTTGCTTCTTCTCCAGTCTTTCTTCCTGCTCTTCTTTTCTGCCGTCTTTTGCATTTCATTCCTTCATCTGACTTCATCTCTAGCCCTTTATCTCTCTACTCAAGAGAGAGAAAATTAAAAGTAAAATAAAATAAATTAATCGCCTCAAAAATCCGGCCGTCGTCATTATTACTTCGAGCCCTTGCACCCTTTTTAAATTTTGAAGTTAAATGCTCAGGAGAGAGAAAAATACAAAATGAAATAGATTTTTAAAACAAATAATATGATCCTCCGAAATCGAAGGAACACCGATCACGCCACCCCGTATACGTCGCGCAAGTTCCCTACCGTCCGCCACCGTCCGCCACCGTCCGCGTTTTTGCATTGGCTGCCTCCCATAGAACCTGACGGCTCTAGATGGGACGGCCCAGAGACGACAACCGGACGTGCGAAATAGTTAAGCGCGGCGGATTATTTGGATTTTTTAATTCGTTTATTTTAGGTTTAGAGAATAATGTAGCTGGAAATCGGAATATTTGTTGGCGGCTGCGTTGGCCAATGGGATAAGCGAAAAAATGCGAGTTTGAAGGGCTGATGCGCTCATTTTGTTTTATTTTGAAGTAACAGTAAATAAATTTAAAAAGTATTATGGGATCTCTCGTATATACGTATTATTAGGTGATACCGTATGGCGTAGAGCGTATACGGGTATGCGCATGGGCATTTAGCAGTTTGTGTTAGTTGGCGGCTCGGATTGGAAACGTGCAACCTATTTGTTTTTTATGTTATGACAATAATAATAAAGGGGGGCCCTCTGATCCTTGTCAGCGAAAATTTTATGGTAAGAGGGGTTGGTTCAGCTCCCCCCACACTTAGGGGCATCTAATGGCCCCCCCTACCATGGCAGAGGCGTCTTCCACTTGTTTCTCATCATTTCATTCTGCTCTCTTTGGCCACTTGCATGTTTCTACCACCTTGCTCTGACTTTCCAGATCCTTGGTCTCTCCTTGCTTTAGGTACAAGCTCTATGTATTATTTAAATTAGAGAAATAATTTACACAAATTACATTAGTAAAATGTAAAATAAAAGTGTAAGGGATTAAATTAATGAGTTGTTAGGTATTTGGCTAATTCCATGTTAGTGGGTATTGGATTTGAATCTCTTTAAATTAAGCACACGTTTTTATGTGACAATTTATTAAAAATATATAAAAAGAAAATTCAAAATAAATTAATAGTTGATAGTTTATATTATTTTGGCCTTAGTTTAAGTGTTCTACATTTTTTCCCTTTTTCGATGATACTTGTTGTTTAATTTTGATGGAACTTTGGCGAGAATGTCATAGGGGTTTTTTAGCATGTTGAATCCATTTCTGGATTCAGAAATGCAATTTAAACAGCAGAAAACTGTGGTTTCGTATAGATTTATGTTTCCATATTTCGATGAAAAGGGTCAAAATGTAGAACAGCTAGACAACATCATCATTTTGTATAAATGCTTTGTACAAAGTATTATGATATAGAAATAAAAAAGGACTATCGATTATAACTCTATATTATGATGCCTTATATATACTTTGATTACAAGAATGTTCGTTCAATCATTGAAGGTAGTTCAATTCCATCATTGTTCATCTTCTTAAGCATGTTTATTAGGTTTTTATAATGAGGTTGGTTATAAATGCATGAAAAAGTGTTGGGGCATGCACATGTGGCCAAAGTGTGCATGGAGACTCTAGAACTTGATGTGCTTAGTGTTTTTTGTGTCTAATGCTTTAGAAGTTTTTGGGTACTACCTATCGACCTTACCCATCCACAACTATGAGAGGCATTTAGGGGCATTGCCCCTTGGACCGCGTAAGAGGAACTAGAGACAAATGGTGACCTAGTTAAATGAGGTCAACAATGGGGATGGGTGTTTTTTAACATGCACGAGGTTGTGTGTTGAATATACATCACTATGTCGATCATAACAACCATACACCAAGCTCATTCTAGTTTCTTAAATTATTGAAAAAGCATGAACCAAAATCGTATCCCATTACTCTACAATGAGACTCTCTCATTCATGTGTTCGCTAAGATGGTCCTTAACATTGTCAGATAGTGGGAAAGCTCCATGAGAGAATGGATAAGGCATATGCATAGAGACAATTTAAATATGAATTCATCGTATCAATTACTTCTTGTTGTTTGAACTCTAGATGTTAATTACCATGGTGAAATGATGGGGACTTTAAAAGAAAAGTCATCAATAGACTAAAGTCTGTTGTGGACAATGTCTCAAGTCCATCATAATGTGCATAAGGTTTATGGATAAACAATGTGTAGGTAGTTTTCGAAACATCCAACATTTCGAGTTGACACTCCACCCATCATCAAGGACTAGAAGCTATAAGATGATGGGTGGAGTCTCCACTAGAAACGTTGGATGTTTCGAAAACTACCTACATAGTGTTTATCCAGAAACCTTATGCACACAATGTCTCAAGTCATTGATATTGTTGAAGAAGAATTCATGACTATAAGAAAGAGCCTCTCTTGATAGACGCAACAACCAGCTTCAAGGCATCTTGTTTTTGTCTCAATGGTTATTTTACTATGCTCTAATGTTGTGTCGAGGTATGAGGGAGTCACTTGCCTAATAAAGGAGAACAAGATTCTTTAGGCATGAAGACCCAAAAAGGGCTAAAAATAGAGTGTGAAGACCAAAGAGAGAGGAACTTTTAGTTACTTGACCAAAGAAGGACTGGCCCTGACAAGGTTTACCTTACTTGAGCTAGATAAGGGATAACCTTTGGTTTACCTTACTTGAGCTAGATAAGGGATAACTTTCTCTAGTTTTTTTAGGGGAAGAAATAATAGGATAACCTCTCCTATTGGATGTCTAATCAGAGTTGGTCAAACTAAGGTGGTGATTTTTCTCCATGGGGTTTGACTCTGCTTGGAATTGTGATATGTTTTGTCTCGTAAAATAAACAATTGTCATAAAACTCAAGAAAATATCTCACCTTTGGATAGGTGATAGATACTTAACACTGGTAAATAAAAAAACATCTTAAATGTTTCCATAAAACTATATTATAATTATTAATATTATATGAACTTTAAAAATATAAATATAAATTTTGGATTCAAATTTATAGTAACAATGTTAAATATTTTTGGTAATGACAAAAATTCACAACAATCCCACAACTATTCCAATGCATATTAGATAGCCAATTGCAATTCATTTAAAGTCTAAATGTCATTTAAAATGTAAGTAGGTTGCAACACAATATAAACTATTATTTTAAATTCGGTAATATTAATTTACATCTTTTTAATTTTACAACTCCACAACATTGATCTGTGTCTTTTAATTCTACAACTTCATAAACTTTAGGCTTGTTATACATCATAGTTGGCTTTTTTGGGATACAACATGATCAATATGCTTTTGATTATCTTTACTCATATATCTTATGTTTTTAACACCTCTCCAACTATAACCCTCCTCAAAAAACCTTAAAAACTTCCAAAATATTATAAAATCCTAAAAAAATTATAAATATAAATTAAATCTCCAATTTTACAGAATAAATTATTTTTAAATTTAGATGTTGAAAATTAAAATAAATTAAAATAAAATAAAATATATATTTTAATATTTTTAAAATTATAATTAAGTTATGCTAGTGTTATTGGTTTTGTAGGACTTTGTTATGTATGACCACCTAAATAGGAGAGGAGGAGACACCTAAAATCTAACCATGTTAAAGTTTAGTGATTTAAAGATTTTAACAAGTTAAATACCCTCAAAAAAACACAAATCTATTAAAAATATATATATATATATATTTAAAAAAAATTAAATATATATAAATATTATTTAATTAAAACTAATATTTAAAAACTAAATGTCAATTGTCAAAACAATAAACCTATAAATAAATGTGAAAAAAGTTTTTACTTAAATATAAATAAAATTATAAAAATAAAAAATAATTTAAAATTTAAAAAATAAATTTATTTAAAATAATAAATATATTTTATAAAATAAATAATAAATAACAAAATAAACTTTAAATTAAATAATCCAATTCCCCCACATATATATTTAATTAAGTTACAATAAAGGTTAACCGACTTGAACGCCAACCAAAAATTAAATGGAATTCAATTTAAATTTAATTTTAAAATTAAATGAAATAAACAAACTAAACCTAAAAAAAAAGAAAGCAAAAACACAAACATATTGTCGAGACTACTAAAGCTTAAAATTTCCTTCAATTATCTTATTGCCCCCTTAAACACTTGTTTTCTAACCACCCTCAAGGTGGATGTTACCACTGGTAGCTTAATTCTCTAGATTGAGCCGATGTATGAATCTATGAATATATAAAATATGTGTATGAATATATAAAATACGTGTATGTGTAATAAAATTTTATAGAGTAATTAGTTTTGATGGGTTTTGTTATGTATGGTAACTCTCATTCGAAATCATTATTGTTTGGAGTAGACATCAAAAAATTTAACTATGATAAGGGTTGGTGTGGTTAGATCGGGTGTGATCTCTAGATGATTTTGGTAACTTATGATTTAGAAACCCCTAAATCTCTAAATGATTTTGATGGCTTATAGTTTAGATACTCCAGTCACAAGATGATTTTTACGACCTACTACTTAAATGCCCTTGAATCATAATTTCTTAACAACAAACTAATCCTACAAATAACCAATACATTAACACAATAAATATATATATATATATATATATATATATATATATATAATATTATATTATATTATATATAAAAAGTTGCCAAAAATTAAAATAAAATATATAAATATGTGTATATTCATAAATGCGAGTATATACACCATAAAAGGTACAAATACAAAAGTTTCCAAAAGTTGGAATAAAAATATATATATTAATACAATTGAAACCGTGGATAGAATATGCGAAAAGGACACCGACTTACAAATAAATTATGTTTAGTTGAAAGGAGTGGGAGGGATGGTCAAAGTACACACCGACCAGGGCCTTTTTGGCTTTCATTTAAAACGTCCATGACTCTGCTCTTCAAACACACTTTACAGCTCCTCCATCGTCATCAATGTCATTTTTTTCCATAGGACTCCCCTTCTGCAAACTGGCTGCCCCTCTGCAACTCTTTCCTTGCTCTCTCCAAAAGCACTAGGTACATGTATGGAGTTTACTTAGTTGGGATTCCCTTGCTCTCTCCAAAAGCACTGGGTACATGTATGGAGTTTACTTAGTTGGGATTTTGTTTCAACAGAGGGAGATCACTGGACATTGACCACTAGTTTCTTAGTGTGAACACGTGGCAACATGAATCTTCAACAAAGGTTATATGGTCTTCCATACCTTTTGGCATGTAGTTAGTTTACACTCCCCTATTTTAAGCATCTTATACCTTCTGATATTGATGTGTGATGGAGATTGAACTAGTCTATGTCATGTTGAAAAACATGAAAATTATGGTTTATTAGAAATGATCATTTAATTATTATTTGATTAATAGGAATTGGGAATTGGTTTTGAGTTATATTGGTTTTATTAATGAAAAAAATATTGAAGTTTTTATTGTTTATATTTTTATGTTTTTAATAATGTTTTATATTTTTATTAAGATATATAACATGTAAATTTTGTTAATTGGGTTTAGCTTGTATGGTTGTGGGATAGAGTATTATTTCCCACACTCAGGTTTTATTTTTGTAACTGGTGTGTTGAGTTCATTATGAATATATTGTTATAATGGTTTTGAGTCTTCATTGTTGATGACCTTGTTCCCTAAAGAATCTAGGGTTTACCCTGTGTACCATCCTCGAAATGAGGGGAAGTACCTGTCTTCCCCGTGAGTTGTATCCTACAATATATAAATATATTTTATTTTAAAAAACGTAGACATGAAAAGTTATATGTAAATGATATATATTTTAGTTAAATAAAAGCGATCACACCAAGCGACTCGGAATTAAAATGTTATAAAATACTTCAATGTGTAAGATAGAAAGTAGTAAATACATAAACATTGGGCTAACTAGCCAAAGCGAGTGAATGAAGACATCGCAATAATTAAGCATGTATCAGGAGGAAGGTCTTTGTCCTTGAGAGGACGCCCCCATCTTTCAACTGTAGGCTCAAGATCAACCATGATGGGCTCCCAAATGTCATTGTCGTGCTTGGATTCTTTGAGACACTCTGGTTCATATATGGTTAGAGGAATAGTAAGAACCCTGTCAAATTGTGGGACCTTTGGGCTCCTTGTTGGAGGTCAGCGCTTTTGTCTCTCTCGACACTCCCTTGCAACTCGACCTACTCTATGTTGGTGTGGTTGGCCACTAAAGGGTCGGTGCTTCACGCACTGCAAAGGAGAGTACATTTAGGCAACACCTTGTTCATGCTACATGATGCGCTAGTCTAAGAATTCTTTAGCTCCCGTAGGTGAGCTACTTCCATCTCCATATTTGAAGTGTGCACCTAGATCTGTAGAAGCAAATTTAGGTAAAGTTTGTGTTGTGTTATGTGTTGGTGAAAAGACATTCATTTCTTGTTTTCTAAAGATGATACAAAATATTAGCTCTAATACAGTGCCATGTTGTGTGAAAATCAATGGACCTACGGAGAGAATCCCCAAATAGGGCAGTGTATTAGGTAAAATTGGTCGAGAAAAAGGAATGGTAAAACTTGAATGCCCAATCCCACCCTAACTAAGCATATTTTCAAAACCATAATAAGTGCTTTGGAGTTTCAATCTTGTCGCACAACAACCATTTGTGTTGCAAAATTCCCAAGTACTTCAAGGGATGCCCTGTGGGTAAGCCCTAGTGATTACCTTAATGGTCAATACCCACAGTATGATAGCCCTTTTAACTTGGGCTTTCATCAAACCCAATAAAGGGTGTCCAAGGATCTGTACTACATTTGTTTGCATATGCCTGATTCAATTTCGTAGGTCCTTCATTAAATCTCTATTAGCTATCTCCGAGAATAATTCTCTATCAGACCTTTATTCGATCACAATCCCTTCTTCATACCAAGGTTGTGACCTTCATTTAACTACTAGGGCACTTACACCTGTAACAGGATTAAACTTCAAGCGCTTACCTTGCGACCAATAGATATGACTGAGTGCTTAACTCCTCGGCACATGTCCTTCGTGTGACCAAGAGTCACGACTTCACACTATTCCAAAAGGTGCTTAATTATACACCATAGATTTATTTTGACGATGGACGGTCCACATTATTTCGGGGCTTGGCCTTAGTTTCTAATCACGAGGTGGAGTCCCGCCGAAATGCTTTATACACCGATGTGTGTCAAAGCCCCAGATGGTCGGGATTATTTCACACCTTAACCTTCTCAATAACCTTTGCACACTTTCCAACCGCGAAAATATCTCATTCGTTGATCTCTATTCCTTCTATTTATCAATTGACGGTCTCTAATTTATCTACTAAGAGATCAAGGGTTCCTGTAGCTTTTCTTTTCAAATTTTTGGTTAGCATGTTTCTTCAGTCTATCCCTGCACACATAAATCAGTGATTTAACGAGGAGGATCATTGATCCTATAGTGATCAATGATCACGAATGGCTCCTTCCAAACCTGCAAACAAACTCTAGCGTCTGCAATTACATAAACTCCCTAAATCCGCAGAGACTTACTTACTCAATTAATTCAGATATTTAGCACACACAATTCCTTGGATAAACAGAGTCCTTTTAACGCCTATTTCCACATAGACATATTATTCAAGACGACAAAGTTTCTCAACACACAGATAAATGTCCTCAATGATACTCAAAACAAAGTATTCCTTTCATTAATCATACATACATTGTACATAGATTTACACAAGGCTTCTAATGCCTTCCCTGGCCCAATTTTAACTCAGTAAGCCTACCTATCTTTCCTTGGCCTAATTCTATTATCTCTAAAATGGCCATATCCATGTGGCTTGATCTCCTATTCTGGCCAACCTCCCTTGGTGTGATTTTGTCTTTCATTGACCTATCTCGAATGCCTCTAAGGCTTACAATTTTATACAAAAGGATTATGAAACCATTTTTGGTTCAGATCCACTATTTACTCAACAACTCCCTAAGGATCCTCTTAGATCCACAAGATCTTCTAACGAACCTAACATTTAGGATTCTCAAATCCTCATGAGATCTACAATTAACCTAAGATCTCTCAATTCTTCTCAACTATCGAGATCTCTTCTTAGAAGCAGACCTGATTAAAATACAATCCACTCACACATTCTATAACTCCTATAAAACTTAGGAAACTACAATAAAATTCCTTTAGGGAACCAACTCCCTACGAAAATGAAATACCCCCTAGGTATAATCAAATGTACAAGATTTTGAGAAGCAAGATGCTCCTGCATCAGATTCCTCAGAAATAAAAATCGTTCATGATATCCTAATCATGAGTTCCTTCAACTCTAGTTTCTTCCAAAGTCCCAAATGTTATGTTGAAGCTCTCCACTTTCTTCATTGTTGTCATGTTGCCTTGTTGTTGCTGACTACAACTCTCTTGGCCTCCACATCTTATGTTGCAATGCCCCACTGGCTTTGCTCTGACAATCTGCCCTTGTCACTTGTTTCTTGATGTTTCCTTCCTTTCCACTTATTATGTTGATGTAGGTCTTCCTTTCCTCTACATGTCTTCTTTGAGACATCTTCACCATGAGCATCCTCATTTCTTAAATTTCTATGTCTAATATGTCCATTGGCTAGTACATTTCTTTGCTAAAAACTTGTTGTTGTTCCCTTTGTTGAATTTTTGTTGTTGTTGTTGTCCACTAGTTGTTGCTTATTGTCTCCAATTATGCCACTGTTGATTGACATCTCCATCTGTTCTTTAAAATTAGTTTGAACTGAGTCTTCAAACCTTTTACAGTCTTCGTGTCCTACATTCTTAGTCAACCATTCCTCTAATAATTTCAATTCATCCTCAAAATTCATCAATTGAGGTATGATTTCATCCTTAGGAAATATTATTGAGGCTAATTCCATATCATGTTCATTTTCCTTTGCTAGGCCTGCAATTTCCAAATTAAAAAATTAAAAATTAAAATAAATAAATAAATTACTTTTACCTTCTTAGATGCAATAAGCACCTCCCCTTCATTACTAGGCACTTCTGAACATGTTTCCTCTCTGGCTGTACTTTTCCTTTCTGACTCAGGTTCTATCAACAATCTTTCCAGTAGCTCTACCTCTTTATCCCACTTTGAAAGCATTGCATTAAAATGCTTCTCTTCAGCTTCCCTTTGGCTATCTTCATGAGTCAAGTCTCCTATGTTTCCTACAACAACAATCTTATGCAATCTTCCTTTAGTAACTTCTTTGATCAATGGTGCATGGTCTTCCTTTTGGATGTCTCCATGAGAAAATGTTGTCTCATCCTTCATCATAATGAAATTTTGATCTTGTCTCCTTCCAATGCCTTGAGAAGGCATTCCTTCATCTTCCTTCTTCACGATAGCTTCATATGACGGTCTATCACCTGTAAAACCTGCAATCATACACAAATTGTCAATTTTAAAATGATAAGGCTCCTCAGCCTCATTTGGCTTCCTTGTCATCATGCCCATATGTTGATATGAACTCTTCAAAGAGTCCATGAGACTCTCAATCGGTCTCCCCACAATATCATCCTCTCCAAGGATGTCTCCTTGCTCTGGTTCACAAAAGTGAACTTCCTTCTCTGTCAATGGCCCCTGTTTGAACTCAACTCCTCTGAGTTTCTCCTTTTGCATCAAATAATTTAACCTATGTTTCAATTCCTCCAAGCCTTTCCTCAGCTTCTCTTCAAATAACTGCATTACTGGCCATTTGACCCTCTTCACTTCCCATCCTCTTCTCTAGTTCTCTTTCATCTTCTCTTGTAGTAGTTGTTCCATGTAATTGAGTTGGATCTTTAACTCAACCATTTCTCTGTCAAGCTCCTCTTGACTCATCCTCTTCATTATGCCATCTGCTTTGGCATCTTTCCTTTTTCTGTTGTGGCTTTCCTCCTCCAAGCTCTGTAGCTTCCACTTCTCTTTGAGAACACACGTGTTCTCCTTAGTCCAATATTTGTTGGATATATCAAGGTTCTTTGCCACTGCTTCCTTTCTTCAAGATCTCACATGCTCTCCTTATGTATTCAAGAACATCAATGGTTCTTTGTTACAACTCTCCTAGCTATCATGGATGCTACCAATGATCCAGGGGATCAAATTTTGCTCAAAATGCAAAGTGCTCGGAATCACTTAAAATTGAATGGGAGCGTAGGCCTCATCATCACGAACCCAACGCAACTCGTTTGGGTTCAAGCGGATGTCGGGAGAGAGAGATATCGCGTTCTGTTCAAAACGACAAACATGCAAAAAAAAGGGATGTTGACTGTACAGTTCGTAGGGATGCTGACGTGGTAGACCGTACGACACGTGGCAAGGTTGTATGACACGTGGTAGGGTTGTAAAACACATGGCTGATTGTTGTGTGGACAATTGGCACATGACGTGGCTTGTTTGCAACGAATGGGATGGTGACATGTGGCCCAATCAATGGCCGCCACGTGTCACCTATATATTGGTTTAAAATTTGTGCAATCGACAGGACTCGACCCCGCGACCTCCGGGCAGGGGAAGAGACTTGGGAAGGGCTGCCCAACTGGCACGCCACTGTATGTGCCTTGTTATATATATGGCAAACATTATATTTAAATTGAAATATATTGTATGTTGGGGCGCGGACCGGTCCCCTGTGTATACAATGTAACCACCATTACCATATGCGCGCCCTCTGACCATTTATTATATAGCCTTTTCATATGAGCCCTGGCCGTATGGATATACGATGTGACCACGGGCGTGCCTTTTCTAACCGTTTTAAACTTTGGCCTTTTATATATTAGCGTGTGGTCGTATGGCGCTTCATATGCCCTCGGTCTTAGACGGTTAGGGGCCGACACGTAACCGTCCTACAATTCACACCAGTTGTGCGGTTGCGCCTAGTGCTGGGTTTTTCCACATAAATGCGCGTGGGGGCTAGGTTGAGGTAACAAGGGTGCATTTTGGCGATCTAGAGACAACAAGTTTGAAGGGGAACTTCCAAGAAGCCTATCTTCTTCAATGTTTGGCCAAACGAGGTGTCGAAAAAGCCCAGCTAGGGGTTTTTGGACGTTCTGAAGCCATTGGAGCCATCTATTTGGAATTTTGAGCATTGTAAAGCACATATTTGAGCACTTTGAGAAAATAATACAAAAGATCCATTGGAAGTTGGACCAGGAGATGTAGCCCAAGAGAGGGGTGAACTCCTTTATCATTTGTTGTGTTATGTGTTTTATGTTCACTGTATATTGCTGCTGTTTATATGCATCTTGAATGAGTAATTTCTATAAAAGTTGTGTTGCAAAATTGATCCATTTGCATTTTAACACATGAATTAAATCTTGCAAATAATTTCAAGAAT
>JZKD02S1673646.1:317443-420050 GCA_000966675.3 Picea glauca | reverse complement strand
GAGAAGTTAGGGCGCGGGTTGCTTGTTTTCAAGTGATTTTTTAGGAATTACTCAGCATGGCTTTGGCTAGGAAGAGGCATGAGTTGGCCTGATGCCAGGTAAACCTGTATGGTGCATTTTAGGGTTATAACAATAGGCCTACCTATCTTTCCTTGGCCTAATTCTATTATCTCTAAAATGGCCATTTCCCTATGGCATGATCTCTTATTTTTTCCAACCTCCCTTGGTCAGATTTTCTCTTTCACTAACCTACCTCGAATGCCTCTAAGGCTTACAACTTTATACAAAAGGATTCTGAAACCATTTTTGGTTTAGATCCATTATTTACTCAACAACTCCCTAAGGATCCTCTCAAATCCAAAAGATCTTCTAAAAAGCCTAACATTTAGGATTCTCAAATCCTCATGAGATCTACAATTAACCTAAGATCTCTCAATTCCTCTCAACTATCGAGATCTCTTCTTAGAAGCAGATCTTATTAAAATACAATCCACTCACACATTCTAGAACTCCTATAAAACACAACAAAATTCCTTTAGGGAACCAACTCCCTAGGAAAATGAAACACCCCCTAGGTTTAATCAAATGTACAAGATTTTGAGAGGCAGGATGCTCCTTCATCAGACTCCCCAGGAATACAAATTGCTCATGATCTCCTAATCATGAGTTCCTTCAACTGCTTCATTCTTCTAGTGTCTTCTAGGGTCCCAAATTTTATGTTGAAGCTCTCTTGGTGTTGCCTTCCTTTCCACTTGCTCTGTTGATGTAGATCTTCCTTTCATCTGCATGTCTTCTCTGAGACATCTTCACCATCAACATCCTCATTTCTTCAATTTCTATGTCCAATCTGTCCATTGGGTGGTACATTTCTTTGCTGAAAACTTGTTGTTGTTCCCTTTGTTGAATTTTGTTGTTGATGTTGTCGACTAGTTGTTTCTTATTGTCTCGAATTATGCCACTATTGATTGACATCTCCATTTGCTCTTTAAAATTAGTTTTCACTAAGTCTTCAAACCTTTTGGAGTCTTCTTGTCATGCATCCTTAGTCATCCATTCCTCTAATAATTTCAATTCATCCTCAAAATTCATTAATTGAGGTCTGATTTCATCCTTAGGAAATAGTCTTGAGGCTACTTCCATATCATGTTCATTTTCATATGCTAGGACTGCAATTTACAAATTAAATAGAAAATTAAAATTTACTTTTACCTTCTTAGATGCAATAAGCACCTCTCCTTCATTGCAAGGCACTTCTAAACATGTTTCCTCTCCAGTTGTACTTTTTCTTTCCGACTTAGGTTCTATCAACAATCTTTCTAGTAGCTCTACCTCTTTATCCCACTTTGAAAGCTTTTCATCAGAATCCTTCTCTTTAGTTTCCCTTTGGCTATCTGTTATGGGACTTATCGGTAAATGCGGACATAAACAGATCTCCCTAGATCCACCTAGATCTAGAACAAAACAGAACAGGACATGATGTTTTCCCTTAGCTCTAATCATTGAAATTACTATCATACAAGAGATGTGCAACATACTGTTTAAATATCGCTTCCTCTTGTCGTTGTCATCCTAGCTTCACTCCAGTGCTCCTGTGATATTGGATTTGCAAAGGAACACAAGCCAACCAAAGTGAAAGCAATATAGCATATTCAAAGAGAACTATATACGTGATCAAGGAATCATACAATAAAACGAGATAAGTTTTATGGGAAATAAACATATCACTGTATCATATTAAAATGAAAGTGGAGATTACAACCAAATCCTTGATGTAGCAAGGTCCCCTTCCGATGACTCTTTGCTCCAACACACACACTTGCTCCAAACCTTGAATGAAGAAGATCCACAATGACTTGATACACTGAAATGAAGCTCTCAAGTATGAAGTGAAGTAGAATTCTTCATCCAATTCTTAGCCTATTCAATAATAATCTTGCTTGAATCAACCTTCATTAACCTTAGCCTTTTCCATGACAAATCCCTCTTTATTTAGGGGAAAGAGAGATGGTTGAAGAGATTAGGATGATCCCACCAAATCAGAGAAGCAAGTAGGATCCCAACCATACGGATGCCACCTCATCTTCCAAAAGATTCCCTTCTAGAACTTTCATGAAGTTCGACCTTTTCTTAGCTTCTTGGCATTGTCGCACCCTAGCTGTAGATCAACCTGTAGAGACGTCGCAAACCATCTTTAGGGAAGAGGGCGACGACCAGGCATCATCGCACCATGCTTATGGTGCAGCTTGCGATGACCCTCCTTAATAAGGTTTTTGATAAGAGAAAGTCAGTCACCTTTCTCACGAAGATAGGCTCTTTTGGGAACATGAACACATGTTTGTCAATGGATCATCAAGATGAGAAAAATAATGTGTAACACTATCTTCATAAGCCAAGTCTCCTTTGTTTCCTACAACAACAATCTTCTGCAATCTTCCTTCAGTAACTTCTTTGATCAATGGTGTATGGTCTTCCTTTTGGCTGTCTCCGTGAGTCAATTTTGTCTCATCCTTCATCAGAATGAAATTCTGATCTTGTATCCTTCCAATGCCTTGAGAAGGAATTCCTTCATCTTCCTTCTTCATGACAACTTTAGATCATGGTCTATCACTTGTAAAACCTGCAATCATACACAAATTGCCAGTTTTAAAATCATAAGGCTCCTTAGCCTCATTTGGCTTCCTTGTCAGCATGTCCATATGTTGATCTAAACTCTTCAAATAGTCCACGAGACACTCAACTGGTATCCTCACAACATCATCCTCTCCAAGGATGTCTCCCTGCTTTGGTTCGCAAAAGTGAACTTCCTTCTCTGTCAATGGCCCTTGTTTCAACTCAGCTTCTCTGAGTTTATCCTTCTGCATCAAAGAATTTAACCTATGCTTCAATTCCTCCAATCCTTTCCTCAACTTCTCTTCAAATAATTGCATTACTGGCCATTTGACCCTCTTCACTTTCCATCCTCTTATCTAGTACTCTTTCATCTTCTCCTGTAGCAGTTGTTCCATGTAACTGAGTTGGATCTTTAACTCAACCATTTCTCTGTCAAGTTCCTCTTGAATCATCCTCTTCCTTATGCCATATGCCTTGGAATATTTCCTTTTTCTGTTGTGGCTTTCCTTTGAACCTCTGCAATGACCTACAATAGTCATTATCTTTGTTTCCTTTGTGAACTTCACCTTGTTCACCTATGGACTGCATTAAAGGATCCTCTTTCAACAAGTCTTCATACCTGCTGCACCATACCTCATCAAACTATTTCCTTTGAGCTTGACCTCTTGGTACCTATGGTTCTCTCTCTTAGAACCTCTTGAGCAACTCTACTCCCCTAGGATCTGTAATTTCCACTTCACTTTGAGAACATTCACTTGTTCTCCTTAGTCCAATCTCTGTTGGATCTATCACTGTTGTTTTCCACTGCTTCCTTTCTTTAAGAGCTCACATGCTCTCCTTATGTATTCAAGAACATCAATGGTTCTCTGCTACATCTCTCCTAGTTTTCATGGCTACTATCAATCACCTTAGTCTTCTTTAACCTACAAACAATCTCAAACCATAGTTAAATTTCAAAACAACACACAATGTGTCCAAGATCTGTTTATGATCTTGCTCCCTTTTTATTCACTCTCTGGAATCAATCCAATTGTCATGTCTGACTTCATAAGTCTGAACCTCTCTCTAGGTAATGTCTCTGTCCACTTCAGATTTCTCTAAATTTGAATCCCCTTGTATCATGTCTCTGTGCTATCACATTTCACTAAATATGCATTATGCATATTGTCTATGTACCTCTGTCACATGTCAACACAACTTTAGATTTATAATTAACAAAATAAATATGTTACCTTATACCTCCTCCAATTTGTAGACATTTTGTTGATGTCCTTCCTTCAATTCCAAAAGAGAATTCACGCTATGATACCAAACCTGGTGACCTTAATGGTCAATACCCACAGTATGATAGTCCTTTTAACTTTGGCTTTCATCAAACCCAACAAAGGGTGTTCAAGGATCTGTACTCCATTTTTTTGCATATGCCTTATTCAATTCTGTAGGGCCTTCATTAAATCTTTGTTAGATATCTATAAAAATAATTCTCTATACGAGCTTTATTTGATCACAATTATAGATCGAATCTCCACTTGAACTTTTTCTTCCACTGCGCCTTCAATCCCTTCTTCATACGACCACAAGCTCGTGACCTTCATTTAACTACCAGAACACTTACACCTGTAACGAGATTAAAATTCAAGCGCTTACCTTGTGACCAATAGATATGATTGAGTGCTTAACTCCTTGACACCTATCCTTTGTGTGACCAAGAGTCGTGACTTCACGTTATTCCAAAAGGTGCTTAATTATCCATCGTAGATTTACTTTGACTATGGATGGTCCACATTATTTCAGGGCTTGGCCTTAGTTTCTAATCACAAGGTGGAGTCCCCCCCGAAATGCTTTATACGCCGACACATGCCAAATCCTTGGACGGTCGGGATTATTTCGCACCTTAACCTTCTTGTTAACCTTTGCACGCTTTCCAACAGAGAAAAGATCTCATCCATTGATATCTATTCCTTCTACTTATCAATCAACGATCTCTAATTGATCTACCAAGATATCAAGGGTTCCTGTAGCTTTTCCTTTCAAAGTTTTGGTTAGCATGTTTCTTCAGTCTATCCATGCACACATAAATTAATGATTTAACAAGTAGGATCATTGATCCTATAGTGATCCATGATCACAAATGGTTCCTTCCAAACCTGCAAACAAACTCTAGCATCCACAATTACATAAACTCCCTAAATCCGTAGAGACTTACTTTCTCAATTAATTCATATATTTAGCACACACAATTCCTCAGATAAACAAATTCCTTTTAACGC
Organism: Picea glauca; assembly: GCA_000966675.3. NCBI lineage: Eukaryota > Viridiplantae > Streptophyta > Pinopsida > Pinales > Pinaceae > Picea > Picea glauca. Next base: position 415,170 of record JZKD02S1673646.1, on the reverse strand, counting down.
CTATTTCCACAAAGACATACTTTTTTTTTCCTTGGAAAAAAGTGTAATTTTATTCATCCTAAGAGAACCAGATTACATTTTGCAGGTGCATAAAGCACAACTCATCCTTTGTAATGGATGTATACCCAGAAAGGGCAAAAAATGAGACTAAAAAGTCACAAAGTAAAATACAATATCGGTCTCAAAGACCACACAAAAGCTGAGGCTAAAACTCCAACAGTTGAGGTCCCCCTCTTTGAAATATAAAGTCGATAATGCAATCCTGCAAGAAAACTCTGGAAGCCGGATGAACCTGGTTAGAGAGGTCAAAATCTCTCATACCAACAACACCAGATATCGAAAGTGCCACGGAAAACCATGAGACAACAACGACCAAAAAGATACACGCCCAATAGAAGGACCTCAAAGTGTTGATCTTGTCAACAACATTGCATGCCCATAGCTAAGGACCTCGAAGCATAGACCCCTTCAACGTGGCATCAGACCTCAAAAGGACCTTGGTTTGAGTAAACATCAAACCCTGAACGAACCAACAAACCCAGAGAGAAGAACGAAACTCCCAGAAACCCTCGCTGAGAGCGCGGATAAGAGAAAACCTCCAAAGAGAACCTAAATGCGGGACAAACCAGATCTGAGCGGAATTCTAACCTCTCAGGAAAATGAGAGGGGCCAACAACATCAAGCCTTAGCTACAAAAAGGTTGAACTCGACACTCAACCTTAGAACCGAAGGACACCAAAGTCAATGAAATTCATCAAACCCTGACACAACCCCAAGACACCAAAAGGAAATCAATTGGAAATCCACAAAAGTCCGTGTGAGGAAGAGAAATATCCACAGAGAAAGAACCGACAGCTTATAGAGGAATAACAAAGACAAAGGAGCCCTAATCCGACCAAGAGAAGCAAGATCTGACACACAACGAAAGGCCCAGAACAACACACCCTTCAGGGAACCTGCACAATCCGAACACATATCACAATCGCCACATGAACCAAAAACGAAGGAGGGAGAGAAAAATGGATCGATCCACAACTAGATGAAGGCAAAGAGGCCCGAGGAAGCTCGCAAACCCATCCTAGCCCCCAGAGGAGACATAAATCCTTAGTGTAAACATACCTAATCTGGGTAAGAAGATATGGATCTGAGCAAAACAATAAAATCGAGGCGAGATCTCTACATCACCAGGAGGACCACACCAACAAACAAAGATCCACTGCCACCATAAAATATCCATCTCATCCTAAGAGGAGATCTCGATCTTCATAAGCCATAGAACTAAAAAACTCCTCGCAGAGAAAAAACCACGGAGAAAGGCACCACAGTAGGGAAAGAAGCATAGATTCCAGGAGATGAAACAAATCGTGGTGTTTGTGGCTAGGGAAACCCTAGCCGCAAACCCCCTCGTTGATCAAAGTTTAAACTCCACATAGACATACTATTCAAGACAACAAAGCTTCTCAACACACACAAAAACTTCCTCAATGATACTCAAAACAAAGTATTCCTTTCATTAATCATACATACAATGTACATAGATTTACACAAGGCTTCTAATGTCTTCCCTGGCCTGATTTTAACTCAATAGCCTACCTATCTTTCCTTGGCCTAATTCTATTCTCTCTAAAATGGCCATATCCCTGTGGCCTGATCTCAGATTCTAGCCAACCTCCCTTGGTCTGATTTTCTCTTTCACTGACCTACCTCGAATGCCTCTAAGGCTTACAATTTTATACAAAAGGATTCTGAAACCATTTCTGGTTCAGATACACTATTTACTCAACAACTCCCTAAGGAGATCCAAAAGATCTTCTAACAAGCCTAACATTTAGGATTCTCAAATCCTCATGAGATATACAATTAACCTAAGATCTCTCAATTCCTCTCAACAATTGCGATCTCTTCTTAGAGGCAGATCTAATTAAAATGCAATCCACTCACACATTCTAGAACTCTTATTAAACTTAGGAAATTACAATAAAATTCCCTTAGAGAAGCAACTCCCTAGGAAAATGAAACACCCCCTAGGTCTAATCAAATGTACAAGATTTTGAGAGGCAAGATGCTCCTGCATCAGACTCCCCAGGAATAAAAACTATTCATGATCTCATGATCATGAGTTCCTTCAACTGCTTGATTCTTCTAGTGTCTTCCAGGGTCTCAAATTCTATGTTGAATTTCTCCACTTGCTTCATTGTTGTCTTGTTTCCTTGTTTCCACTGACTGCAACTCTCCTGGCCTCCACTTATTATGCTGCAAAGCCCCACTGGCTTTGCTTTGGAAATATACCCTTGTCACTTTTTTCATGTTGCTACCTTCCATTCCACTTGCTCTATTGATAGAGATCTTCCTTTCCTCTGCATGTCTTCTCTGAGACAAATACACCATCAACATCCTCATTTCTTTAATTTCTATGTCCAATCTATCCATTGGCTGGTTCATTTCTTTGTTGAAAACTTGTTGTTGTTCCCTTTGTTGAATTTTGTTGTTGTTGTTGTCCACTAGTTTTTGTTTATTGTCTCCAGTTATGCCACTCCTGATTGACATCTCCATCTGCTCTTTAAAATTAGTGTGAATTGAGTCTTCAAAACTTTTGCAGTCTTCTTGTCCCGCATCCTTAGTCAACCATTCCTCTAATAATTTCAATTCATCCTCAAAATTCATCAATTGAGGTCTAATTCCATGCTTAGGAAATAGTCTTGAGGCTACTTCCATATCATGTTCATTTTCCTTTTCTAGGCCTGCAATTTCCAAATTAAATAGAAAATAAAAATTTACTTTTACCTCCTTAGATGCAATAAGCACCTCTCCTTCACTGCTAGGAGCTTATGAACATGGTTCCTCTTTGGCTGTACTTTTCCTTTCTGACTCAGGTTCTATCAACAATCTTTCCAGTAGCCCTACCTCTTTATCCCACTTTGAAAGCATTGCATCAAAATGCTTCTCTTTGGTTTCCCTTTGACTCTCTTCATGAGTCAAGTCTCTTATGTTTCCTACAACAACAATCGTCCGCAATCTTCCTTCAATAACTTCTTTGATCAATGGTGCATGGTCTTTCTTTTGTTTGTCTCCATGAGACAATGTTGTCTCATCCTTCATCAGAATGAAATTATGATCTTGTCTCCTTCCAATGCCTTGAGAAGGCATTCCTTGATCTTCCTTTTTCATGACAAATTCAGATGACGGTCTATCACCTGTAAAGCCTGCAATCATACACAAATTGTCAATTTTAAAATCAAATGCAGAAATAAAACACAAAAGATACACAATACAATAGAGACACAAATATACATGGTTCAACCAGTGTGGGCTACATCCTCCAGAGAAATTGTCTGGTCCTTCCTTTTTTATTATCCAATAAATGAAGGGATACAACCTACAACACACCCGTTGTAACTTCCTCTTCTTTCTCTCACTGTATCCTCACTCAGAATACAATATTCACTATATTACATAGCCACAATACATTTCCCTCATAAAAGAGGGTTGCCTTCTAGGGAAAAAAACCCTAACATAACTTCTATCGTCAGATCTGCGACCTTATAATGAACGTTCCAGATTTACTTTGAAATTACAATATACATTTACGAGGCAATTTTTCCTTCGGGGGCCCGCTTCCCACCAGACCCCGTAGAGGGGGTAACCCCCCTCTGCACTCCCCCACGTGGATGAGTGTACATTATTCCGAGGTTTAAAGTCTTCATGGGGTATAAACACTGTTGAAAACAAAGACCTTTGAATCAGGAAGATAATCAGGCTCCACAACCAACAATCTTCCACTTGGAGACTGATCTCAACAACTCCACCATTGTTGTATCTACTGAAATATGAACCTTCTTGGACCTAGCAAATTTCTTATCTTCACCTTCATGCTTGAAGACCAACTGAAACTAAGCAAGAACTCAGTTTCTCCTTGATTACTCCCTTTGTTAACATGTCTGCAGGATTCTGGCTAGTGTGTAACTTTTCCAACTTCAAATGTACATCTTCCAAGAAATATCGTATGAAATGGTACCTAAGCTGTATATGCTTAGTCTTCGAATGGAAGGCTGAGTTTTTTGTAAGATGAATGACACTCTCATTGTCACAGTACAACCTGCTATTGTCATGCTTCTTTCCCAATTCCTCCATAAACCTCTGTAACCAAATCATTTCTTTACTAGCCTCTATAGCAACAACATACTCTGCTTCTATTGTTGAAATTGCAACAACCATTTGCAGTTTCGAAATCCAACTTACTATTGTTCCACCTACAGTAAAAACATACCCTGTGGTGCTCCTCCTGCTATGTTTATCACCTGCCATATCTGAATCAACATATCCCTGTAGAACAATGTCCGAACCTTCAAAACATAATGCATGAGTAGCAATACCTCTCAAATACCTGAGAATCCACTTTACTGCCTCCCAATGTTCTTTACTTGGATTGTTCATATACCTGCTCACAACTCCCACTGCATGTGCAATATCTGGTCTTGTACAAACAATCGCATACATCGAGCTGCCAACTGCTGATGAATAAGGGGCCCTAGACATGTATTCTATCTCCTCCCGTGTCTTGAGACACATTTCCTTAGTTAATTTGAAATGGCTGCCCAAAGGTGTACTAACTGGTTTTGCATTCTACATTCTAAATGTCTCCAACACCTTCTCTATGTACTCACCCTGAGACAATGTCAATTTGCGATTTTTCCCGTCTCTTGTTATTCTCATACCAAGGATTTTCTTTGCAACACCCAAATCCTTCATCGGAAATGAATTAGCTAATTTCTTCTTGAGCACATTTATATCCTGCATATTAGACCCTGCAACAAGCATGTCATCTACATATAATAGCAAGATAATATAACTTTCATTTTCTAGCCTTTTAAAATAAACACAGTGATCAAAATGACATCTACTATAACCTTGCTCTGTCATAAACCTGTCAAACTTCAAATACCACTGCCTTGGAGCTTGCTTTAGGCCATACAAGCTCTTCTTCAACCTGCATACCAAATTCTCCTTTCCTTTGACCTCATACCCTTGTCATTGCTGCATATAAATCTCTTCCTCCAAATCCCCATGGAGAAAAGTTGTTTTTACATCTAACTGTTCAATATGCAAATATTATACTTCCAAAAGACTTAAAATAGTCCTAATTGAAGTCATTTTAACAACATGAGAAAACATTTCATTAAAATCTATACCTTTCTTTTGTGAAAACCCCTTTACAACAAGTCTAGCCTTGTATCGCTTTTTGCCTCCGTATTCTTCCTTCAACTTGTAAACCAATTTATTCTGCAATACTCTTTTTCCTGTAGGCAACTGAACAAAATCCCAAGTCTAGTTATTTACCAGGGAATCCATTTCCTCTTTCATACCTTGCTCCCACTACTTTTTACTGTATACCTACATTGCCTCTTCATAACATTCTGGTTCACCAGAATCAATTAACAATAAATAATACAACGGAGGAGAGTATCATTTGGGGGGTCTACTTAACCTGGTAAATCTTCTAACAACACTTTCAAGAGTTTGATGTACCTGTTGCGCCTGTTGTTGTACATTTTGATTTTCTGGTTCCTTTGGAATTTCTTTTTCATTGATCTCATCAAGCACTATGTATTTTGGTTTTTCTTTTTCCTGTTTATTTCCTTGCAACTAATCTTTGTACATGACCTTTTCATTGAATATGACATCTCCACTCCTAATGATTTTTTTATTTTCATAATCCCATTCGATAACCAAAATCATTAACACTGTATCCAATAAAGGTACACTTCTTGGATTTTTCCTCAAGCTTTGTTTTATTTTCTTTATCAATATGGACAAATGATTCACAACTGAAAGTCTTCAAAAAATAATATTTTACCTTTTTACCTGTCCATGCCTCCTATGGAATTCTACCATCCAAATATATTGAAGGTCTTGTGTTTAATAAGTAAACAACAATATCTATAGCATCTGCCTAGAACTGTAAGGGCAAACCAACATGCAATCTCATACTCCTTGCACGCTCCATGATTGTCCTATTCATCCTTTCTGACACCCCATTTTCTTGTGGTGTTCCTGGAACTGTCTTCTCTCTACGAATCCCATGGCATGAATAGTAATCATCAAACTCCTTGCTACAATATTCACCTCCATTGTTTGATCTGAGACACTTCAACCTTTTTCCTGTCTCATTCTCAACCAAAGCTTCACATTTCTTAAAAGTATCAAAAACATCATATTTTTGTCGAATGCAATAAACCCAAGTTTTTCTAGTTGCATCAACAATAAAAGTAACATAAATAACAAGAGCCACTAAGAGATGATACATGAGCTGGTCCCCATACATATATATGCACAATCTCTAACCTTTCACTCTTCTTTTCTTTTCCAACTCTGAGAAATCCTACTCTCTTCTGTTTTCATAAACACAATGCTCACAGAAATCCAAATCAATTTGTTTAAGATCTGGCAACAAATTTATTTTGTGAAGTATCTGCATCCCCTTCTCACTCATGTGTCCAATCCTATGATTCCACAGTGTTGTATCCAATCCTGTAGAATCTAAAGAGATAGAAGAGTTAATATTACAAGTACATAAATACAATGTACCTACCTTCTCTCCTTTTGCTATCACCAATGATCCTTTGGTGACCTTCCACGCCTTATCTGTAAATATGGATATACAATCTTCACTTGCCAATTTCCTTGTTGAAATTATATTTTTCCCTAGATCTGGAACATGTCTTACCTCTTTCAACAACCATTGGTTCCCATTCCTTTGCTTTATTTTTACCGTTCCCATTCCAACAATTTTTCATGGTGCATCATCACCCAAATGAAGCTGTCCAAAATCACCTTGAACGTAATCTAGAAAATGTTTCCTATGGGGTGTGGCATGAAATGAATCCCCTGAATCTACTAACCAAGACTCAAAAATATTATCTACAGAAAGAATCAAAGCATTTTGTAACACATCACCTGTTACATTTGCTTCCTGATTTTTCTCTTGTTGTCCATGTCTTTGTTTCTTTGGAGCTCTACAGTCTTTCTTAAGATCTCCTTTCTTCCCAGAATTCCAACACTCTATCTTTCCAAATCTGTATTTGGATCTACCCTTCCTAGAATTCTTGTGGTTCCCTGATCCCTTTCCTCTATCCTTTTGTCTTCCCCTGTTTTCCATATTCAACGCATTACCCGATGTCTCACCTGTGCTTTTCTGTCCTATTTCCTCACTAAGGATAACACCAACAACATCATCACATTTTAAAGTGTTTAAACCAGAGACATAGTTACTTACAACCATGACCAAGCCGTTCCATCTTTCTGGCAATGAGCACAAGATTAGAAGTGCCCTAACCTCATCATCAAAGTCCACTTTTACAGAACTTAGGTGATTAGTAACTGTATTAAATTCATTTAAATGATCTGCAACAGACCCACCTTCTGACATCTTCATATTAATAATCTCTTCATTATAAATACCTTATTGGACGCCGAGGGTTTTTCATATAGTTTAGCCAATGCGTCCATCAACTCCTTCGTTGTCTTTTCTTTTGAAATATCGAAAGCCACCAACGCTGCCAGGCTCAGTCGTATCGTTCCTAGTGCCTTTCTGTCAAGAACCTCCCATTCTTCGTCCTTCATGGCCGTCGGCTTCTTTGCTATTCCACCCAATGGTAGGAATAGATCCTTTTGATATAAATAATCTTCCATCTGCATCTTCCAGAACTGGTAGTTTTGGCCGTTAAATTTCTCGACCCTAAACTTTCCATCTTCTGCCATTGCTTCCACTCGAACCAGGAACCCTTTTTTCTTGGGAGTTACCTTTCGCTCTGATACCAGTTGTTAGAAAAACAGGATCACAAAGCAATAAAATAAAACAAATGCGCAAATAAAACACAGAAGATTCACAATAGAATAGAGACACAAATATACGTGGTTCACCTAGTGTGGGCTATGTCCACTAGAGAAATTGCCAAGTCCTTCCTTTATTATTATCTAGCAAATGAAGGGATACAACCTACAACACACCCGATGTAACTTCCTCTTCTTTCTCTCACTGTATCCTCACTCAGAATACAATATTCACTATATTACATAGCTGCAACACATTTCCCTCATAAAAGAGGGTTGCTTTCTAGGGAAAAAAACCCTAACATAACTTCTACCGTTAGATCTGTGACCTTATAATGAACGGTCAAGATTTACCATGAAATTACAATAAACATTTACAAGGAAATTTTTCCTTCGGGGGCTTCGCCCCCAAACCCCCCTTTGCACTCCCCCGCGTGGAGGAGTGTACATTCTTCTAGGGTGTAAAGTCTTCATGGGGTATATACACGGCTGAAAACAAAGACCTCTGAATTAAGAAGATAATTAGGCTCCACAACCAACACCTCAGCCTCACTTGGCTTCCTTATCAACATGTCCATATGTTAATTTTAACTCTTCAAAGAGTCCATGAGACTCTAAACTATTCTCCCAACAACATCATCCTCTCCAAGGATGTCTCCCTGCTCTGGTTCTCAAAAGTGAACTTCCTTCTCTGTCAATGGCTCCTGTTTTAACTCAACTCCTTTGAGTTTCTCCTTCTGCATCAAAGAATTTAACCTATGCTTAAATTCCTCCAAGCCTTTCCTTAGCTTCTCTTCAAATAATTGCATTACTGGACATTTGACCCTCTTCACTTTCGATCATCTTCTCTGGTTCTCTTTCATCTTCTCATGTAGCATATGTTCCATGTAATTGAGTTGGATCTTTAACTCAGTCATTTCTATGTCAATCTCTTCTTGACTCATCCTCTTCCTTATGCCATCTGCTTTGGCATCTTTCCTTTTTCTATTGTGGCTTTCCTCTGAACCTCTGCAATGACCTACATTAGTCACCGCCTCCATTTCCTTTGTGAACTTCACCTTGTTCACCTGTGGATTGCATTAAGGCCTCCTCTTTCAACAAGTATTCATATATGCTGCACCATACCTCATCAAGTTATTTTCCTTGAGCTTGACCTCTTGGTACCTATGGTTCTCTCTCCTAAAACCTCTTGAGCAAGTATGCTCCTCTAGGCTCTCCAATTTCCACTTTCTTTGAGAACACTCACTTGTTCTCCTTAGTCCAATCTTTGTTGGATCTATCAAGGTTCTTTACCATTGCTTCCTTTCTTCAAGAGCTCACATGCTTTCCCTATGTATTCAAGAACATCAATGGTTCTATGCTACAACTCTCCTAGCTATCATGGCTACTACCAATCACCTTAGTTTGCTTTAGCCTACAAACAATCTCAAACCAGAGTTAAATTTGAAAACAACACACAATGTATCCAAGATCTGTTTATGATCTTGCTCCCTTTTGATTCACTCCTTGAATCAACCCAGTTGTCTTGTCATACTTCATAAGTCTGAACCTCTCTTTGTGTAATGTCTTTGTCCACTTGAGATTTCTCTAAATCTAAATCCCCCTATATCATGTCTAGGTGTTATCATATTTCACTAAATTTGCACTCTACATATTGTCTCTGCACCTGTGTCACCTGTCAACACAACTTCAGATTTATAGTTAACAAAAGAAATCGGTTACCTCATACCTCCTCCAATTTGCAGACATTATGTTGTTGTCCTTCCTTCAATTCCAAAAGACCATTCACACTCTGATACCAAAATTGATGACCTTAATGGTCAATACCTATAGTATGATAGCCCTTTTAACTGAGGATTTCATCAAACCCAATAAAGGGTGTCCAAGGATCTATACTCCATTTGTCTTCATATCCCCGATTCAATTTCATAGGCCCTTCACTCAATCTTTGTTAACTATCTTCGAGAATAATTCTCTATACAACCTTTATTCGATCACAATTATTGATTGAATCTCCACTTGAAATTTTGCTTCCATTGCGCCTTCAATCCCTTCTTCATACGATCACAAGGTCGTGATCTTCATTTAACTACCAGGGAACTTACACTTGTAACAGGATTAAACTTCAAGCACTTACCTTGTGACCAATAGATATGACTCAGTGCTTGTCCTCCATGTGACCAAGAGTCGTAACTTCACATTATTCCAAAAGGTGCTTAATTATCCACCGTAGATTTACTTTGACGATGGAGAATCCACATTATTTTAGGGCTTGGCCTTAGTTTCTAATCATGAGGTGGAGTCCCCCCAAAATTATTTATACGCCGACGCTTGTCAAATCCTAGGATGATCAGAATTATTTGGCACCTTAACCTTCTCATTAACCTTTGCACACTTTCCAACCACAAAATATCTCATCCGTTGATCTCTATTCCTTCTACTTATCAATCAACGATCTCTAATTGAACTACTAAGAGATCAAGGGTTCCTGTAGCTTTTCCTTTCAAAGTTTTGGTTAGCATGTTTCTTCAGTCTATCCTTGCACACATATATTGTCGATTTAATGAGGAGAATCATTGATCCTGTAGTGATCAATGATCACGAATGGATCCTTCCAAACTTGCAAACAAACTCTAGCGTCCGCAAAGACTTACTTACTCAATTAATTCATATATTTAGCACACACAATTCCTCGGATAAACAAAGTCCTTTTAACGCCCGTTTCCACCGAGACATGCTATTCAAGACAACAAAGCTTCTCAACACACACAAAAACTTCCTCAATGATACTCAAAACAAAGTATTCCTTTCATTAATCATACATACGTTGTACATATATTTACACAAGGATTCTAATGCATTCCCTGGCCTAATTTTAACTCAATAGGCTTACCTATCTTTTCTTAGCCTAATTCTATTATCTCTAAAATGGTCATTTCCCTGTGGCCTGATCTCCTATTCTGGACAACCTCCCTTGGTCTGATTTTCTCTTTCATTGACCTACCTCGAATGCCTCTAAGGCTTACAATTTTATACAAAAGGATTTTGAAACCATTTATGGTTCAGATCCACTATTTACTCAACAACTCCCTAAGGATCCTCTCACATCCACAAGATCTTCTAACAAGACTAACATTTAGGATTCTCAAATCCTCATGAGATCTAAAATTAACCTAAAATCTCTAAATCCTCTCAACTATCGAGATCTCTTCTTAGAAGTAGATCTGATTACAATACAATCCACTCACACATTCTAGAACTACTATAAAACTTAGAAAATTACAATAAAATTCTTTTAGGGAACCAACTCCCTAGGAAAATGAAACACCCCCTAGGTCTAATCAAATGTACAAGATTTTGAGAGGCAGGATGCTCCTACAACACCTAGTGCAATAATGACAAGACAAAACATGTTTTTTTGGGCTTAAGGCACCACTTTTAGATGGACTTCATACTATACAACTAGGTGTTTCCGTTTGATTTTGTTCTCTTGACTTAATTAGCTTTACTTCAAGCCTAGGCCTTTCCAATAACCATTTGTACCCATCAATCAATTTCTACTTCGTAAATTCCTTTTTTTGATTCCATCTCTAGTGTTTCCATAAGGTGTGTGAACCTAGAAGGCCTTTTTTAAGGAAGAGATTATCAAGGACCAACCTTAATTTTTTTTTAATGATTTGCTCTACAACACTAAGTTGAAATTTGTCTTTAAGAATCCTAACTCTTCCAGTTTCTAGCTTGCTTATCATAAAGGTATCTAGGAGCTTGAATGCCTTTGTTATACAATTTATTGGCTACGAACTAGGAATCCTTGCCTAAAGTCTTCCCATCTCGAAGGACCACAAGTAGTGGTCAGTGAAGGAGAGCCCAATATTGAGTGAGACATTTTTCCAAACCAACTTATGTGTGATGGATTCCCAATTTTTCCAGATACTTTTGGCAACAAGAGTCACCAAAATTTTGACAGGGGACATGTTAGCCGATAATATTTGGAAGTTTAGGTTGTTCCAAACTTTCATACCATATAGGGATTTAGAGATAATAAAATTTATGAGCAACCACTTCTAGGCTTCATGACCTTCTTCTTTTTTCCCCGAACAAAAAAAAAATAATTTTATTAAGAATAACAAAATTACATTTCATAGATGCATTTCCACGTTTCACAAAAATCCCCTTTTAGGGAGAGCAAGTATGGATAGGTTTATATATATTGTGCTCCATAACACACACACACACACACACATAAAGGATCCTTTTTCCATGTTGCATATTTGAAATTTCTTGCAAGAGATAAAGGTTTTATAATGCATTTATATAAAATAAAAATAAAGCTCTTAATTTGCAACACTATTTCTAATAACTCATTTGGGAATGCTTTGAAAGCAATGGGAATTCCCAAAAATTTTAGCACTTGCCCAAATTACAACCACACCATCCTCGTCTTAGCAACCATTTAGGGATCTCCTACCAACTTTGTTGATAACATTAAGTTTTGGCCATTTGTAATTTTGACCTCGAGATGATTCACAAACGATTTGCAAGCAATCCATGGTGTTGTCCAAGGTCTACTTCTCTTCAATGATTTTTAATAAGAAGTCATCCATAGAGTGTCCATTTACAAGTTTACCATCATTATGTCTAGCAATGGAAATACCTCTAATTAAGCCTTATGATATTTTGTCATGGAGAAATGTAGTGCCCTAGTACTATGTCCATTAAACCCGACAAAAAAAGAAGAATTTTAACCAAGAAAGGGGCTATATGAGTTTTTCATTTTAAAACAAAATCAATTCTAAGAACCATCCATTAATAAATTATAATTACATTCCACGTGTAATTAACATTCTCAAGGCATTATATTAAGAAGACAACTTATTCATAATTCACTAATCCTTTTTAACCTTCGAACTCATTCCTTGTGAGATTCCTTCTCTACGCATCAACATATCCTTCTAAGTCATAATGGCGTTATCACTACAAGTAAAACACCTTGTAGCAGAGGCTTTTACGGAACCTCCTTGAAAATTTTATCCCTTACATGTTTATAGTGGTAGTGTTTAGCAGAGGCGAGCGACTGGAGGTTCTTAACACTGATGCGCCTATTCCCGACCACATTGGTGCTCTTACAAACAAAATGCCCCAGTGCATAACAATTAAAGCGCACTAATAACCGCTATTAATATAAAATACTAAAATATCATTTTATTTTTAAATTTTATAAAAAAATAAAATGCATCATGGTGCTCCATGATAACCAAAGCGCACCAGTGCGCGTATAACAAACACATCGGAATAGGTTAGAACAATTGACTATTCAACAAAAAAAAATTTTAAAAACCATAAACCTTCCATGATGCACTTAAAAACCAATACAACTTCGGTGCATCTATAATAGTGGTGCACCAAAAAACAATAACGACGCATTTAATTATAGTCTCATATTTTTTACTATATAACAAAAAATCCGTACTCCAATGCGTAACAATTAAAGCGCATTGATAACCTCTATTAATATAAAATACTAAAATATGGTTTTTTTATTTTATAAAAAAAAATGCATCACGGTGTTCCATGATAACCAAAGTGCATTGGTGTGCGTACAAAAAACACCCTGAAATAGGTTAGAACATTGATTATTCAATGAAAATAATTAATTTAAAAACCACAAACCTTCCACGGTGCGCTTAAAAACCAATAGAGCTCTCGTGCATCTACAATGGCACGCCGGAAAATAATAACGATGTGTTTAATAATACTATAGTCTTGTGTTTTTTACTATATAACCAAAAAATTGTATGGTGTGTTACTCATACACAAATGCACTAGTGCATCCATATATACAGTGCACCGTTTTAGGGTAAAATAAAACAAGCATACCAGTGCGTTCAAGTACAAAGAACACTCTGGTGCTTCTTACTATCGGGTGCATTGCGAAAGGGTAAAATAAAAATTAAAAATTAAAAATTACCAAACCAAATTTCATTATCACATTTCCTTACATGCTTCCAACCTCTGACACAAGCACCAATGCTCACATTCCTTCTACGGCTGCCCCGTTTACAATGCTCTACATTGTTGCTTCCTTAGTGCCCCTGTACATTCCATACATTTTCCAATTTTGGAAAAAAATTGAAAATTTCATTTTTCATCTATGTGCCAGCCAATGCCTCTTCAGGTGAAAAGAGACCAATTAAATTGTTTGTTACCTCCTTATTTAATTTTCTTCAAATTAAAACTTAAAATTGACATTTGTTTTTTTAATTTAAAAAAAAAAAATCACAGTGCACTTCACATGTTCGGCTCGCTCTGGATAGTGGTGCATCCTGTTTAAAACCACACATCACACTGTTAACACTAAGCACTACACATCGAGATGGGGATGCACATCACTGATGTCTCTGTCTTAGAAGAGGCATCATCTTCACAAAAATCCCACCAGTGTGTTTTGATAACTTAAATACACCACACATATATTAATTAACCTATCAGTGTGTTTAATTATTAACATTGCACCAGCACATTATACAACCTGGAGCACGATGAAATTGTGAACATGAATCATCAAACCTACTAATGCTCCTTACCGATGCATATCAATGCATTTATTGAAGAATGTAGCACCAATGCACTACATAACATAGAGCATTGTGGACAATGCTTTCTTTTTGATATAATACACCATGCACGGTGCATATTATTTATTAAAGGCACACTAGTTAGTTTACCACATTTTCTTCAAATAGAAATAAATTTCAGTTTTTGATAAATACAAAATTGTTATATATGTGTCATGTGTTGTATAATTTCAATTTTATCTATATATATGTGCCTAAAAATAATTGTGTGTGAATTAGAGACAGCGATAATGAGCATAGGAGCAGAAGCAACAGGTTGACACATACAGATTCACACATGAGTGGAAGGCCTAAAGAAAAACAATTTAATTAAGAAACTACAAATTCAAACCTTCACAATTAAATTTTGCAATGGTTTTTCTTCAATGCGGAGGAAAAAATAGAGGTCACTCTTAGGTTACTCTCATAATATAGCACACAAACTCGATCCTCTACCACTCCCTTAGTGCTATGGATCACATTTCCTCCTCTACAGGCCACTCAACTTTCTCCAAGATACTGTCCTCATAATTTATGTAGCCATAATAACTGACGTCAATTTTCTTGTAAATTATGTCATACCTAGACCTCCTCTAGTTCTTCGCCTAGGGGGGCTTATCAAATAGATCTTTGACGCTAGGGAGGAATTTCACAGCCCCAAAGTATCTGTAACTAGGGGCCTTGTCGATATCACTAGGCACATCAACTTCATTGCATTCCAAGTTCGTCATCTTGGCCCCTACTTTGGCATAATTAGGACCACCAAGCTCTCGAAAAGGAACCCTAGTGGATGTTTTAATTATAATACTCTGTCAACCTCAAGAATGACCTAAGGCCCATATTGTATATTTAATATAAGTTAAGAAACACATTTAAAAAAAAAAACAATGATCTATAAGCTTCACCAACATGCCTTATCATTGAATATCAAGCATTGCCTTAGCCCCAACCTGCTCCTTCATGAGATCCTCACTCATGTATTTCCTAATAATCTCGTGTTTCTTCTTCTCCAAAACCATGCACTCAATATCTTTCTCATATAGATGGGACACAAGGGCAACGAACTCTCTCTCTCTCTCTCTATTATTGGTTTCCCTTGTCCCACTCTCCCATTTCTTTCATCACATCCTCCTCTTCCTCGAATAGGACCAACTTAAAGAAAACAACCTCCCTGCTCTTGACCATCAACCTAGAATCCCTCTTGATGGATTCCATCCTTTTCCACTCCCTTAGTGCTCTGGCCCACATCTCCTCCTCCGCGGCCCGCTTGACTTTCTCCAAGATACCATCCTCATCATTTGTGTATCCATAATAACTGGCACAAATTCGCTTGCAAATATCATAAGTAGACCTCCTCTTCTTCACTTCGTTAGCCCGAGGCAAAGAATAGGAGGTCTAGGTATGGGATTTTAAAGCGAATTGACGCCAGTTATTATGGCTACAGGGATGATGAGGACAATATCTTGGAGAAATTTGAGGGGCTCACGAAGGAGGAGATGTGGGCTAGAGTGCTGAGGGAGTGGCAGAGTATCAAGTCCTTCAAGAGGGAGGCCAAGTTTATGGTCAAGAGTGAGGATGTTGTTTCCATTAAGATAGTCCTGTTTGAGGAAGAGGAGGATGTGGCGAAAGAAATGGGAGAACATGACAAGGGAAATTGATAATAGAGAGAGTGAGAGTTTGTTTCCCATGTGCCCCTTCTGGATGAGAAAACGGTCGATTACATGGTTGTGGAAAAGAAGAAATACGAGCTTCTTAGTAAATACATGAGTGAGGATCTAAAGGAGGAGTAGGCAGAGTCCAAGGCAATGCTTGATATTCAACGATAAGGTATATTGGTGAAGCCTATGGATCATCAATTTTTTTTCAAATGTGCTTCTTAACTTCTATTAAATAGATAATACGGGTCTTAGGTCATTCTTGAGGTTGACAAAGTATTATAATCAATCCATCAACCAAGGTTCCTTTCTTGTTTATCAAGCAAAAGGGGCACTCAAAATCTCAGATCGTAGAGCTTGGCAGTCCTAATTATGCCAAAGTAGGGGCCAGAATGACGAACTTGGAAGGGAATGAAGTCTATGTGCATGGTGCCACTGGAAAGGGTCCCGATTACAGATACTTTGGGGCTGTGAAATTCCCCCCAATGTCAAAGAGCTATTCGATAAGCCTCCCGAGGAGAAAAAGAGGAGGTCTAGGTATGAGATTTACATGCAAATTGACACTAGTTATTATGGCTAGAGGGATGACAAGGATTGTATCTTGGAGAAAGTCATGTGCCCCGTAGAGGAGGAGATGTAGGGCAGAGCACTGAGAGAATGGCATAGGATCGTGTTTGTGTGCTAAATTCTGAGAGGCACCGAAGAGCGATGTTTGTTTTTGCCTCCGCAAAGAAAAACAATGTAAAAATTTAATTGTGGAGGTTTGCATTTGTACTTTGTCAATTAAACTGTTTGTTGTTTTGTTTTTATGTCACAACCGCACCGATGCACTGTAAACTATATAAAGCACCGAAAAAATATGTTATAAAAAACAACAACATGTGCATTTATCATCAATGCGCCAAAATATACAAAGAAAAAATGAGCAGGAATTTCATATTTTCAAAGTGTATGTGTTTATAAATGAAAACCCTAATCATTGTTTCATTCTTTTGCCAAAATTTAGAGGGGAGATTTGTGCCAGAGAGATTTACGAGCAAATACTTTGGAGTGGGTAGAGTTTTTTGAAGAGCCAAATTTCCATACAAATTTGCAAAGGAGAAATTTCATGTGTGTGATTTTGCTCTATTCATCATCTCAAATTTTCCCCTATTTGATTCAAACAATTTTCAGTGCATTCTCAAAAAAATAAAAGGGTTTCATAGTTGCATTCAGTATTGGAAGACATAGCGTCCTTGTCGTTTCTCTTGGTTTCCCTCTCTATATTTCACAACTATAATTTTTTTAAGCAATAGATTTTTATAGGGTTTATTTACTTGTATATGGGGCATTTGGTATCCATTGCAATGGGATCACTCATTGCATTGGATCCCAAACCTTGTCGTTATTAGTTTTCTTTTAAAAAATGCTTCTACGGTTTATGATGCACATTGTACAGGAATAGTGCACCGATGTGCATGTTTAAACTTTGTTCAATAGCACCACAAAGTTTAAAATGAAAATAACTTTTTTTTAATATCGAAAGCGTTATATTAAATTTGTTCGCGGAGTTTAACGGTGGACATTAGTAATGAGGCACAAGTGCTTTTATTAATTTATAGAGCATTGCAGAAATATAACAATTTATAAACAAAAAAAAAATTGAATTCATAAGAGCATGGTTATTATACACCAGTGTGTATACATATTATTTACGAATTGGTGTGTACTATTTTATTATATGCATCGAAATCTTATTTTGTAAAACATATTTGTAATTTTTATATCTGATGATTCCTACCTTTTTTTTTTATAGAAGATGGCCGATAGAAATTCAAGGAAAACAACTTGTTGTAGTGAGTGCGATGGTATCTCATTCCAACAAGAGAATAAGGAAATTTCTTTAAGTTGTATTAAAAATTTAATATATTTGAAATATCTGTAGGTTTAAATTAATGATGTGTGTTGATTAAGGCATGCCATGCAAATTCCAAGGGACAAACGAGGGAAAAACCAATACAAGCTAGTGGGTATGTCAAAAAAAGTGTATAAGGAGATGGTAAAAGAAATGAACATAATTGCATCGCGGGAGGAGCCATCCGAACAATTACAACGTGCATCAGAAGTAAGTAATCATTCATTTATTCTTTTATGTACATAAAATGTAATTATCACATTTCAATTGTTTTGTTGCAGAAAAGAAAAAAAATGAAACCCATTCAACACATAAGACAAAACGACGAGAACCAAAATTGATTTAGTGAAAAGTTTATCTTGTAAATGCTTAATAGAGTGAGGGGTTCATTTGAAAAAACCCTAGCTAGTTCAGAGCTGAGGGTTTTTGTTTATCCCCTTTCCAGTGGCGACACCATGGCGATAGGAAACTTAGGATAATGGTTCTGGGTGCGAGGGGTTGGTTCAGGGAGACACTTATCCTTGTATGTAGTTGTCCTTCAGTGATTAACCCTTTTGAAGGTTTTAGGAGCATGCATCCGAAGTATAATGGATACTTGAGTCCATGTGGAGGGTTAGTTGTCCCACTTCTGACAAAGTTTAATTATAGTGTAGGTATCAGAGCAATGGATGACGTAGAAATTGATTTCACGGAGGATGAAAAGGTTAGGGAATACATTTTCCTATAAGATGAAGATTGATCAGTTTGCAGAGGTTAAAATGAGCGGAATATATGGAAGATTTATCCCCGTTGGATTTGAAGGTGCTATGCTATCCAAGATCAGATTTTCCAAGGTAGAGGAAGCATTTAACAGTGAATAGATGCAAGTTGTATGACATTAATGTGCCAAGTTTAGTTTTGGATTCAAAACCCAAGAATGTAGCTAGACATCCTAATACTAATCCCCACTCACCACCTTTGCATGAAGTTGAAACGACGTCGGTATCCAAGTCTCGTGAAGGCAAGGGTAGAGTAGGGTATGAGGAGCCGAGTCCACCTAGGGAGATAACAAAGTTGAATAAAAAAATCAACGTTGCTGGGAGGTTCGTAAAGAGAAACATAGGATGGTTGTTGGGGTCGATTTTTCCTTGGATGAGATTTCAAATATGCCAGGGAATTAAGCAATGGTTAGACAATTTTGTGGGAAGATAACCTCCCCATCTTCCTTACATAAATGGCTCGAAAAAAATTGGTCAAATATAATGGGGTATCGTCCCGTGTTTCACACCCTAGCAAGAGGGTGGATCTATTTTAAATTCAGATCAAAACATGACATGTAAGAGATTTTTAGTTGAACTTGGGTTTGGGGCCCTTTTGGCCTGATTCTCAAAGAGTGGGAAATATCCTTTGATCCCACTAGAGATGCTATGCCCCCCACAAAATTATGGGTCATCCTTCCCAATCTCCCAATGGTTTTTTGGGAGGAAGAGATCATGGCATCGATTGGGAATAAGATTGGGCGATTTGTTAGTTACGAACCTGATTGACAATTGAAGACAAATCGCAGGTGGGCGTGACTCCAAATCGAGGTAGACTTTAGGAAAGGGATCCTTAACGAAATTGAGCTGGTATGGGGTAGATTCACTTGGTTTCAGAGGATTGACTATTGGTAGGTTCCTTTATGGTGTTTTGGCTTCCACAAGGTTGGCCACCTCCAAGTGCAATGCCAAAGACCTCCATATTCTTTTCCCCCCTTCCAGTGTACGTGGAAGCACAAAGCTTATTCAAAGGGGTTTTCTTCTAACTCTCAAAAGTCTGATGTTAGGGCCAATGACTACGAGGATTACTCTTCAGATTAAGACACTTCTACCCCTCTCAATAAGTCCTCGAATCCAGGTAAGCCACATAACCCCTCTTTATCTGTTTTGATTTTACTTTCTTCAAAAAAACTAAAATCTATGGTTCATCCCATGTCCCCCATTTCTGAAAATAGGGTTGTTTAATTGAGAAAGTCGACTGAGAATTCTGGGGACCCTACTCTTTTTGGTAAACTCCCCCCCCATTCAATCTATGCTTCCCTCCTCTCCCCTAGTCATTTTTCTCCCAAGTCTTATAATCCCCTTCCCTCCTCATCCTCTCCCTTAAAGGAATATTCTAATTTGATGTTATCAGAGTCCTCTAATTCTTCCTATAAGTCCAATTACCTTTTACAGTTGAGGGTTAAGAACAAACATGAGGATTTTTATCATGGGTGATTGGCGATGGATAAAAATCTGTCTGGTCATGTAGGGAAGAAATATTTTATCTCTCTAGCTTAGATTTAGGATGTCAAATAAATTAGGAGCAGTAAGGAGGCAAACATAACTCAGGCCCTTAGAGCAAGGAAATCCCCTGGAAAATTTTCCCAATGCTAATTTTTTCCTTAAATGCTCACAAGGTGGGGGAAGCTAAAAATTAAATGCCCTTAAAAGGCTTGTTTTCTCTAGCAAGCCAGATTTCATCTTAATACAAGAAACTATGTGCAGTGGTGAGAAGGAGCAGAGACCTTCAAACATTGGCTTAAGGATCGGTCTTTTTGTTCTATATATCCGAAGGGGCTTTCAATAGGTTTGATTTTAGCCTGGAGCCCTAAACTTAAGGCGTTATCCTCTTCTTTGATCCCGTCAAGTATTGTGGTGGATGTGATGGACTCAGTTTTAAACTGCACCTTCAGAGTAGTCAACATTTATGGTCCATATGTTGACAAGATTCCTTTCTAGAATGATTTGAGTAGCAGTGGGTTCCCCTCTTCTTGGCATCTAATCCTGGGGGGGATTTGAATTTTACCTTGTCACTAAAAGAAGTTTTGGTTGAGCACCCAAAGCAAGATCCACAAGAACATTTCTTCTCTCATTGGATCAAAAAAATCATTTGATTAATTTGTTGCCTCATAAACTCTCTCAGACTTGCTGTGACGAAAGAAAAGGATCAACCCTTGTGGCTAAACTCTTCGATCGTTTCATTTTATCCAAAGACATGATTGATCTTCTGCGGTCCTTCATGTTGAAAGTTCTCGCAGGTGGTATGTCAGATCATATGTTGATATCATTGGAAATTGCATAGAAAGGTCCCAAGCCTCCTACTCCTTTTAAATTCAATTATAGGTGGCTCAAAGAGGAAGAATATAAGAATCTGGTTCATTCTGTATGGAGGTCGTTAGTGGAAAATCAAGAAAGTACCCTTGTGTTTCAATTTGTAGAAAATCTAGCCAGGGTAAAAAAAGCGTCAATCATTTGGGCCAAGAATTATAATTCAAGGGTAAAAGCCTTATAGCAAATGTAGAAGCCAAAATTGGGGAGATATTGATTGCAAATACGACATCCTCTCTCTATGAAGAGGAGGAATCTTCCCTCGACAAGCTCATGAAAAAAAGAAAAGACCTTCTAGATGAAGAGGAAGCTCAATGGCGCTTAAAAATCATAGCTGTTCGGTTGAAGGAAGGAGACAATAACTCAAAAAAAATTCATAAATTTGTGAATTAGAGAAAACTTCAAAATACTAGTATGGAAATCAAAGACTCCAGTGTGAATTGAGTCTCGTCCTTTGAAGGAATCACGAATGTTGGAAAGGATTTTTTCTCATATCTCTTTAGAGATCCCTTAGGGTGTCCAATCATTGAAATTATGAAAGTAATACAACTCTTTCCTAGGACAATTACCGAGGAAATGAATGAGTCTCTTCAAGAACAAATCTTAGAAAAGGGGATCCTGGAAACTCTCGCTTCTTTCCAAAAATGCAAAAGTCTTGGGACAGACGGTTTAACCATCAATTTTTTTCTGGGTTTTATGATATTGTAAAATTGGACCTCTTAAAAGTAGTCTCATAATCGCAAAGATCCAGTAAGGTGTTCGGTTAGTTCAATAATACTTATCTTGCTCTCATTCCAAAAAAGAAATATTCAAAATCCTTCAAAGATTTCAACCCCATCTCCTGTTGCAACCTTATTTACAAACTTATATCAAAAGTTATAGCTAATCGCCTCAAACCAATTCTAAGTGATTTTTATCTCTGAGGAACAATACCGATTTCTTTTCAAGAGAAATCCATGATGTGGTCTCTTGTCAGAAAAATAGGATCACAGAGCAATAAAATAAAACAAGTGTAGAAATAAAACACAGAATATACATAATACAATAGAGACACATATATATGTGGTTCACCTAGAGTGGGCTACGTCCACCAGACAACGTTCCAGGTCCTTCCTTTAATATTATCCAACAAATGAAGGGATACAACCTACAACACACCTATTGTAACTTCCTCCTCTTTATCTCACAATATCCTCACTCAGAATACAATATTCACAATGATACCTAGCCACAATACATTTCCCTCATAAAAGAGGGTTACCTTCTAGGGGAAAAAAACCTAACATAAGTTCTACCGTCAAATCTGCGACCTTATAATGAATGGTCCAGATTTACTATGAAATTACAATATACATTTACAAGGAAAATTTTCCTTTGGGGGCTTTGCCCCTGAACCCCCATCGGGGGCCCGCTTGCCCCCGGACCCTGCAGGAGGGGCAAGCCCCCCCTATACTCCCCCGCATGGAGGAGTGTACATTCTTCTAGGGTGTAAAGTCTTCATGGGATATAAACACGACTGAAAACAAAGACCTCTGAATCAGGAAGATAATCAGGCTCCACAACCAACAATCTCTATCACTCAAGAAGCACTACATTCTATTAAGACCAAGAATATCCCTACTATGATTATGAAGCTAGAACTTTCCAAAGCCTATAACAAAGTAAACTAGACCTTTATTTTCCTAGATTTGATTTATATGGGCATGAATTTAATCTCGATCAATTGGATCATGGCCTGCATCGAATCATCCTCCTTTTCGATATTAATAAATGGCTCACTCTCCTCTTTTTTCCAGTCCTCAAGAGGTATCCGTTGGGGATGTCCACTATCCCCTTTTTTAATTTTTGATAATCGCAGAAGGTCTCAACAGTATGTTAAAATAAGCACAAATGGATGGGATCATTAAAGGTCTCAAAATCACTTCCTTAGAATTTTTGTCACACCTCCTCTTTGTTAATGTTGTAATTCTATTTGGTGCAGGTTCTTTGCAGGAGTGTGTAGCTTTGAAAAATATTTTGGATGAGTTCTATGTTGCTTATGTAATGCAAATAAACTTACTCAAATCAAGTCTGTACACTAATTCTATTCCAAAAGAAGTCCTAGTTCAGCTGGACACAATCACTCCATTTGCACACATAGGAATTGAAGATGGTTTCAAGTATCTTGGATTTATATTGAAACCAAACTCATATACTTATGGTGACTGCCTATGGATTGTCCAAAAAATTTAGGCAAGATTAATGAACTGGTCCCACAGATGGATTTCTAGAGGGGTCATGCTTGTTCTTTTCAAATTGATTTTAAGTAACATTCCATTTTATCGGGCAACCATTGCAAAAATCCCAAATTGAATTCCCACAAAGATATGAAAGGTTTGCTTCCATTTCCTTTAGTCAGGAAAAAAAGAGTCGGGAGGTATGCCCTTACTAAATGGTCTCGTTTGGCGATGCCAAAATAACTTGGAGGATGGGGCATTGAAAATATCAATTGGTTCTATAAATCTCTTGTTGCTAAGAGCTTGTGGAGGTTGATCCACAATTCCATGCTTTGGGGAAGGATCTTAACATCTAAATATTTGGGGGGTTAGTCGATCATGGAATAGTTCAGATGACCAAAAAAGATGGGGAATAATAGCTCGATGGGCTGGAGAGACATGGTGGAGGCATTTCCTCTAGTTGGACAATAGACAGTATGGCCATTTGGAAATGGTAAGAGCATAAGAATATGTGAATATCCATGGGTGAATGCGGGTCCTAATTTTAATCTATCAAGGGAACTGATCTTTATCTTACATGATCATTGAATCTTCTTCTTATGGGATGCAAGCATTTTAGGAGGGGAATATTTAGGGAGAATCTCTGAGAAACTGGCTGCCTCTCTGGAGATGACTAGCCCTCTTATTCCAGAATGGAATAATTACATTGAGAACTTAAAATCTTGTTATATTGAACTCAAGGAGGAGGAAGCAAAATTTTTAGTTTGGGTCAGGAATGAGAAAATGGGAAATTGCATAGTCAAACTCGGATATCTAGCTCAAGTAAAACATGCCTTTGAAGGAGAAAAAAATGGTGGTGGCCATATGTCTGGAAATCACATGCTCCTTTGAAATCAAATACATTGCTTTGGTTGGCCATTGAAAACAAAATCTTAACTTGGGACAATGGGATAGAACGTGGGTGGATAGGCCCAAACAGATGTTCACTCTGCAAATTTGAGCTAGAATTTGTGATGCATCTTTTCTCTTGGTGCCAATATGCTTAATAGGTCAATTCATAGGTTTCAAAGTTGCTTAAAGGAATAGGTCCAGGACTTACTAGTAATTTGCTCGACTGGATTAAATCTTGGATAAAGGATCCATGCTCTTAGTTATTTATGTCTCTTCACTTTTTCTTGGTATACTTCATGTCGTGGGCACACAATGAATGCATTTTTTAGTTCAAGTATATCCCGCCATCAACTTTAGCGGCTCTAGTTGTCAAATTATCTAGTGAATTTAAATGTGAGGAAAGAATTCCAAAGAAAAAAATTGTCATAAGCCCATCTCTAGATAAACAAATTATGTGGGGATATTTGGATGGAGCATGTCATGGTCACCTGACTCTTTATGGGGTTGGTGTTGTTCTTTTCATATCTGATACACATTATTTCAAAATCTGATGTGTGTTGGGCAGAGGGACTGATCCAAATAGATCCAAAAAGGCCAAATATTCAAAGTTCTCGGATTCAGATGAAACCAACACCATCACGTAGTGCTCTTCGTGCTGATTCTGGCAGTATATTCATTTTTGAAAATGGACTCCGTATGGCAAAGATATCGCAAACTGAAGTTTTTCCCAAATAGGCAAAAAAGTCAAAGTCAAAGTCAACAATTCGTATTGTTGACGTCAACAGGACATGGAATATGACATCAACATGATGTCAGCATGTTGATGTGGCATCACCATAGGATGACACGTGCCATGCATATTTGTCATTTTTGGGTGATGATGTGGCAGATGACTGTACTATACAGACGATGATGTGGCAGTCCGTACAGTGACGTGAAAACCATGGTGGAGACATGTGGCAGTACGAAAGGACGCATGGTAGTAATGTGGCCCAGTGAAAAATAAACACTTGGCAGTACGGTCTTGAGATGGTAGATAGGTGGCTTCCTCTAGGCGTGACACATGGCAGGTATGCTGATTGTGTAACCTGACTGTACAACGGAGTTGGCGGATGACTAGGTCGGTGACTATGTGTACGGGGCCAATCCAGAGGTGACACGTGGCCCAATCATAGGGCACCACATGGAACCCCAGATTGGGCCAATAATTCATGGTCAAAAGTTATTTGGCCTTCTGACAGATCGACCTCCTGACCTCCTGGGAAAGCAACGAACCAACCACCACGCGCTAGCCACTAGGGAAGATTGTGACTTGTTCTTACATATGGCACAAACGTTTTATAAAGTGATATGTGCCAATGTATAAGAATAAGCATCGGGTCGGCGGGCCTAGGCCGCTGACCAAGGCCCTAGACTAGGGTAAATGTTCCATGTGACCCAGAGCAGAGGACTAGGGGCCAAAAACCATGGGCGTGTTTGAGGGCTCGCGCTCATCCACATGGCTTCCACACAACCAGGAGCCTAAGGAACAGGGGCACATGTGTCATTTGGGTTGGCACTCAGACACATAGTGTGCCATGTGACCAGGAGCTCGAAGAAAGGGGGCGTCCACCCATATTTTTGGTGCCAAAGTGGGTTTTTAACTTTATAATTGGATTTTTATGTAATTTCAAGCCTGTTATAATGGAATTTTTGCCCTGTTTTGAGGTTCTGAAGCCCATATTGAGGTCAGATCTTGGGAGGAAGTTGAGATGTGACCCCTAACTAAAATTCTATATAAACCAGGTGTTTTTATAGCCATGAACAGGTTCAAAATATGAGAATGATGCCAAGTTGTATAGAGTAAGCCATTTTTATGTAGGGAAGCCATAAGAGTAACAGAGCTTTGGAGGCCATTTCTGGGAGTTCTACTCCACCTTTTTCAGTGTTGTCTATTGCGTTGAGTTCCTGAGATAGAGAAGAACATTGTTGTGTCAGTCAGAGAACCAATTGTTGTAATTATGGTATTTTTGAAGCATTGAATACTAATAATAAAGCCTCCCCCACCGAGACAAAGGCCCGAAGACGTAAGAAAATTTGCCGAACTCCGTTAACAAGTTTTGGCATTATGGTTTGTTATTCTTAATGCTCATTTTATATTCTGCACTCTTTATGATGGCTGCTACATTCTTTCATTAAATCTTCTTCTTCTATTAATTTCTAAATGGTAAATCAACTCATGCAAAATACTTAACCAAGTCATTTAAAAGATCATTTTGGATCAAATGGTATCAAAGCCAGGTTGACAGTTGTTTGTTTTTGAGTATGCATGATTACCAGGGAAAAATTAAGTCGTGGTGAGGGAGAGCTTGTAGAAGGAGATCCTGAGATTGGATCAAGAAAGAGGACATTTGAAAGTGAGAATATGGCATCAAAAGAAGGACTTTCTCAAAACAAAAGAGAGTTTCAAAAAACTTTCTTTGCCATGTTGGAGATGGTTAAAGTGTTGTATGATGATTACTTGGAACGGAAGAGACCTGTTTAAGGGGAATCTTAAAAGAAAGACAAAAGCGAAGAAGGAGAAGATCCCCCAAAACCTCCTCCTTCACCTCCTTCATCTCCATCTTCTTCTTATTCAAGTACAAGTTCAAATTCTACGTTTGCAAGAAAACACTCTCATTCTCATAAACATAAGCTTGACATGCCATTACTTAAACTTGATGTGAAATTCGAGTTGCTTGTGTATAATGGAGAAGTCAATGTTGAGAAGATTTATAACTGGGTTAGATAGATGGAGGTATATTGCAGTGTGCAACAAATCAATGATGAGGCAACCAAGATCAAATTGACATCGCTTCGTCTTGCGGGCACATCACTCATCTAGTGACATAGTAAGTTACAACATGGTACTCAACAAATTGGTAATGTATTTAGATCATGGCAAGATTTTATTTTTGCACTTAGAAAACAATTCTATCCTTTGGGGTATAAGGAGAAGGCTTTAATTGAATGGCAAAGTCTTAAATTAAGAAAAGAACAATCAGTGCAAGAATACATAGATGAATTTCGTAAGATGGCTTTGATGTTAAATATTCCATTACATACACAAAAAACTCTTATGAAGTATGTAGGAGGTTTGCCTGCACATAATCATAATACATTTATGTTTGGACCTATTAATCTTGATGAGGTTTCTGTCCAAGCGACGTATATTGAAGCAAGAAAAACTTGTGTTGGTGTATCAGGGGAATCATCTTCAAAGAAGGAAGGCAAAGGAAAAGGGAACGCGAAGAAAGCAAAATCAACGACAATGAAGGAAGAGAATCTCTCTTGCAAGCATTGCAAGAAAGAAGGGAACGATGATGACCATTGCTAGCAATTGCACCTAGAGAAGAAACTGAAGTGGTTCAAAGATAGGAAAGGGAGGCAAAAAGTTGCAGCAACAACACATCCAACAGACTTGGGGTCGGATTCAGGTGATGAGACTAAAATCACAACAATTGGTCTGTCAGGTAAAATTGGTGATGGTTATGATTCTAGAAGTAAATTGTTTCATATAAGGGTCATTATGAAACATACGAAGATTGATACTTTGTTAGATAGTGGATCTCAGGCTAACTTAATTTCAGAAGAAGTGGTTAAGCAATTGGGATTAAAAACTAAGATGCATCACAAATCCTATTCACTAAATTGGATAAGCAAAAATCACAAATTTCCCATAACAAAGCAATGTGTCATAAAATTTGCAATTACATCTAAGTTTGTGGATGAGGTAATATGTGATGTGGTACCGCTAGAAGCATGTGGAATGGTCTTAGGTAGCCCTTATTTATGTGATCACAAAGAAATCTTCTTCAGGGAACATAATCAATATCACTTAACTAAAGAAAGGACAAAATATGTTGTGCATGCTCATCATATCAAAGGGAATCAATCTCTTTTTACAATGGAACAATTAAAGAAGGCATCTTATGCAAGCAATGCACTTATATTTGTACCAAATGAAGCAGTGGATCTTAAGAAAGAAAGTAAAATGGTTGTAGCATGTAGATCTATCCATACTTTGCTTCAAGATGAGTTTTTGTCGTGCAAGCTTGTAGAGAAGAACAAACATGTTGGTTCATTTTCAGTCATGTTTCTGATATGGTTACCGCTGCTAATGTTTTCGACATGGATGGTAGTGGGTTCATAAATATGTGAACAAATGCAAATGGCTAACAATATGTGTTCAGTCATAATGGTTGTTTTGCAATTGATTATAATGCGACATGTGTACACGATAGATTTGATAGACAAAGGACAAGTGGGTAGGCCTATCCCGCACTTGATGTCTGGTTAATATCCTTTTGAAGGACCAAAAGGTCTTAGTGGGGAGGTGTGATCCAAATGGATAAAAAAAGGCCAAAAATTCAAATTTCTCGGATTTGGATGAAACTAGCGCCATCGCGTACTGCTCATCATTCTGATTCCGATAGCATATTCTTTTCTGAAAATGGACTCTGTATGGAGAAGATATCGCGATCTGAAGTTTTTCCCGAACAAGCAAAAAAGTCAAAGTAAAATTCAACAGTCTGTACTACTGACGTTAGCAATACGTTAGCATGACATCACATATGACATCAACATGCTGATGTGGAAGGACCCGAGGCTGACACGGGGCATGCATATTTGGTGTTTTTGGGTGTTGATGTGGAGGGTGATTGGATTGTACAGACGATGACATGGCAGTCCGTACAATGACGTGGTAGAGATTGGTGCAGACACGTGGTAGTATGGAAGGATGCATGGCAGTGATGTGGCCCAGTGACAGATAGACACGTGGAAGTATGGTCCTGAGTTGGAAGATAGGTGGCATCCTCCGGGCGTGACACATGGTAGGTATGATGACTGTGCAGCCTGACTGTACAATGGAGTTGGTGGCTGACTAGGTCAGTGACTTTGTGTACAGGGCCAATCTATAGGCGACACATGACCCAAAGCAGAGGACCGGGGGCCAAAAACCATGGGCGCATTTGAGGGTTGGCGCTTTGTCACATGGCTTCCACACGACCAAGAGTCTAAGGAATAAGGGCATGTGTGTTATTTGGGATGGCACTCAGCCACATGGTGCGCCATCTGACCAGGAGCCCGGAGAAAGGGGGTGCACACCCAGATTTTTGGTGCCAAAGTGGGTTTTTAACTTCATAATTGGATTTTTTTGTAATTTCAGGCCTGTTATAATGAGATTTTTGCCCTTTTTTGAGGATCTGGAGCCCATTTTGAGGCCAGATCTTTGGAGGAAGTTGGGATGTGACCGCCAACTAAAATTCTATATAAACTAGGTATTTTTACAACCATGAACAGGTTCAAAACAAGAGAATGATGCCAAGTTGTAGAGAGTAAGCCATTTTTATCCAGGGAAGCCAGAAGAATAGCGGAGCTTTGGAGGCAATTTCTAGAATTTCTGCTCTACCTTTTTTAGTGCCGTCTGTTGCGTTGAGTTCCTAAGACAGATCAGAACATTGTTGTGTCAGTCAGAGAACAAATTGATTTAATTCTGATGTAGTTTTGAAGCATTGAAGATTAATAAGAAACCCTCCCCCACTAAGACAAAGGCCCGGAGATGTAGGCAAATTTGTCGAACTACGTTAACAAGTTTTGGCATTATGGTTTGATGTTCTTAATGCTCATTTTCTATTCCGCATTCTTTATGATGGCTGCAACATTATTTCATTAAATATTCTTCTTCTCTTTAATTTATAAATGGTAAATCAACTCATACAAAATACTTAACCAAGTCATTTAAAAGATCATTTCAGATCAGGGACAAACACAACATATGAACTCTCAAATTTTTGGGCTCTTATGCTTCATGTAACCTCCTTAAATATTCAAAAAATTCAAATCTTGTGGAACTCCAAGGTTGTAGTTTATTGGGTGAATGGAAATAACCAGATGCACACACACACACACACACACACACACACACACATTTTCTAGGTTACATTCCATAGGGAAAACCCCCGAGTACTTCTCCTCATTTGAAGGATGGTACCCAGGGTAAACCCTAGAATATTTAGGGCATAAGGTTAGTAAAAAAAAAGGATTGAAGGAATTACAACAATATACTTGTTAAGAGCTCAACATATCACTTGCGAGAATTGAACCTGGGTTGGGAGGATAAAAATCATTCCTCCCAACCACCCAAGCTAAACCCAATTGTCATATACATACAGACATATACGCACACAAACATATATGCATCGACATAAAATAAATTTATTCTCTCACTCATAACATGCATATCACTTAATACAAGGTGTCTAAGGGTCAAGGATGTCTTAAGGATCACTATGGGTCTTATGCAAGAAACGATCTAGACTCAGATCGTAACGTCCTATTGAACCATAAATGTGATTAATTTCGTATCATACTACTTGCATATTTCATTTCAAATATTCTTCCATACTTAGAAAATTTTGATCATTGCAGGTCCCTAGTGTATTTACCTACCCATGCCCAACTTCTGCGACCCTCACAATGCTCACTTAACTTCCTTGACCCTCGTTATGCACCCATACTTAAGATTTTTTTTGGAAAGCATATGTATGTTTGCGAGTTTGACGTACTACCACGACAATCCCAATTCTTCGTTGCTCTGCTGACCCACTGTTCCACCATCCTGCTCTATCACCATCCTAATAACCCTCCATCCTAATCCCTGCTTGCCACGATCACCCATTAGCCCACTTGTCTGCTCTCCTGATTGTCCACCACCCCGTGACATTGTACGTCTTGTCATATCACATTTCCCAACGTGTATTAAATTGCACTTTCCAAAAATGACTACCACTTGTATAAGTTTTAATATTATTATTAATGATGAGCTTCTCGAGACAACTTCCCATAATTTTTAATACTAATTCTCATTAAAAATCCTTGATTTAAGAGCACCAAAATGTGTTACTATAAACATGTGTATTTCGATAATACCAATTTGAAAAAAGAACTGTTCATTAAGTCCGTCACCTTGGTTAAGTATGACAACTGAAAGAAAGGAACAATTCTGTGGAGATAGTATCAATATCTTGGGATGAGAAGACCAAAGATTTCATTGGTCTCAAGCATACAAGTACTACTCTCCATTACCACCCTCGAAAAAGAGTTTGAACAAGATTTGGATATCAGGAATTGCATCAACAAGCTAGATTCCAAAGGTTTATGATTTCAAGGAATTGATTTTTTGGTGTATAGATAAGTTTGAGAAGGAACAAAGGATTATTTAGTTACAATGAGAATCACCCATGTCTTTATCTCCCTCAAATTTCAAAAGGATGTTCAGGCTTCCTGAGTTCATGATGATTTTTAAGAGTGTTGAAGATAAGAACTTATTGAGGAAGAAGAATGGAGGATTCAAGCTTCTACAAGACTACCTCGAAGACCCAACAATTTTTCCAGAGGACCTCTCAAACATTCAGGTGAGTTCATTGAAAAACCCGTACTAAGAAATGGCATGGTTATTCACTAGAATAACTGGACAAGAATATAGGGCTACTATTCCCAATCTCGCTTTATATATATTGTACTTCTCAATTAATGAAAACACAATCTTTGATTGGGCAAGGATTATTTCTGGCGAGTTATATTTTCAGTTGGGAAGCTTCAGAAAGAATAAAAGGTTTTATATGTCCTCATATTTGATTTTCGCCATTACACATTGTCATGTCTTCAATAGTCTTCTCTTGGATAAAAAGGTCAACAATAAAATCGACCATGTTCAAATGTGGTACCATGCATTTTAGAAACAAAAGGCCGCATACCAATTCTATGAAGGAAACAATGCATTCATATTTTATTTTAAAAGGTTAATTCATGGACCAAGTACATCTATATTATCCTTGGAAGCAACATCCTTCTTCGACAAGAAAGGAAGTTTCGAAGCCATGGAGAATTTTAATGTTATCGAAGTTTACTGTTCGTGTGAAAAACCTTCATATCTAGCATATTACCTTGTGATATAATATTCGTAGTTGAGATATGTAAGTAGTACAAATATTGGGCTCATTTCTTTAACAAGAAAAGGTAAAGATAATTCATCCCACTACCATGGAAAATTGGGGAGATAGTTGTAAAAGACATTACACATCTCAATGAAACGCAGTGGAAGAGTATGCAGTCATAGAGGGGATTGACATATTAAATTAATATTATACGTATCCCAACCCACGTCGTCGAGAGGGTGAGCTCGAGTTACCATCATCGTCGGAGAAGTTACCATGATCTACTTTCACCAAGATCAAACCCATGACAACCAAATCCATGCATTATTATAATAATTATTTTAGAAAAGAGTGTGGCCATGGAGGAGTATTATTGAATATTATTTTAATGTTATGGAGAAGTGTGAATACATTGGAATAATATTATAACCCATACGTCTCAACACCATGTTGTTAGAGAGTTACCACCGAAAAGTTACCAGGAGTTACCTTTGCTTACCAACCCTCTCGACAATGACCATGCATTATATATCCTAGAGGATTATTTTAATATTATATATAGGAGAGCGTGCACTCACAAAGGGGAATATTTTAATGTTTAATATTTCTTTGGGAGGAATATTTTAATATTTAATCAAGAGGGTATACGCCTATCACACATATTATTTTAATATCTTCATAACCCACTGCAGTGTTGTCTTGAGTGAGCCACCATTGGAGTGTTGTCAAGAGCTGAGTTATCAGAGTGAGGTGAGTCCGTGGGAGTTGGATTGCACCAACCTTTCGACGACGACAAAGACTTTGGGGGGGAATTGTGGGATATCATATGGGAATTCCATTCCCACGAAGAAGACCTTGGACTATGTCCATTTTGGTGGGGGAGGGGGAAATTATTATTTTATTTTATTTTTTTGTATTTTTTTTTTGTATTTTTTTTATTGTTGATTTTTCATTTTTTATTTTATTATTTCCTAGGTTCATGGGAATTGGGGGAATATTTTAATATTTTAATTTTATTAATTTTTATTTTCACATTAATGGGGTAATTAGATTAGTTTAATTTCATTTTTCTTTGATTTTCATGTAGATTAGGGTTAATTTCATTAGTTTGGTTGATAATTGTAATTAATGTAGGTTTTTTTTTGTTAGCTAAATATCCCTGACTTGCGAGATTGGCATGTGGCTGAGATGCCACGGCCCAGGGGCATCTAAGTCGTCAAAATCACCTGAGGATCACACCTAGCATGGACCGCACCAACCCTTAACATGGATGGATTTGAGGTGTCCCCAGAGGTTTCAAACCTGTGACTTCACTTACGGAGTGCCTTAAAATTGCACTACCTCACCGACTGCTCTACACCACGGGGACGTAATTAATGTAGGTTAATGTAATTAATTTTGTTATTTTTCTTTTTATTTATTTTCCTAATTTTTAGGAGGGAAATTCGCTAAAATTTTATTACAAGCCATTGGTCCTAGGCCTTACCAATTTCTTATTCAAATTAGCCATAGGGGATAAATCCATTTAAACCACTAAGTGTTGGATTCTCTTTTTAATGTAGGATTTCTATTTGCAGGTTAAGGATTAACGACCCAGATTCACCCACAGACATGATCGACGATTGTTGAACGATGTTTTTGAAACGAGCGTAACATGGGTTGTAGATGTTAGAATTGTACCCATGATACCTCATTGGAAATGTATTGGACATAGGAACGCAATAATAGAGGTATTCAATCCAGATAAGTGACAGAGGAGGTAAAAAAACTTAGAAAATAGCAGACCACAAATTTAGGGGCATAAATGACTGTGTAGCCTTCAAACAACCATATCCGGGGCTACATGCAATGAAATTAGGCCCGAGATAGCTCGATGGGAAGATGGAATATAAAATAATAGGATGTTATAGAAAATTTTGGAAGATTAAGAGTGAAAATTCTCTGAAAAATGTAAAATGCAGAAGAGGCCCGAATTTAATTGAAGAAATGACTAGGCCATGTTCAAACAATTGCAACTCAAGCTACAAGGGTCAAAATCGAACCAACAAGAGCACAATGGAGATACACTATAGAGGATAAGAATGAGGGATGATTTTAATAAGTGGAGTAACTCCCGAAGTTCCCAAAATGCCACGAAGGATAAAAGAAGACACCAACAGGAGGAGTCAAGAACATTTTTAGTTTAATATCATTTGTAAATTGCTTGAGGGTGAGAATAACCACTCTGGAGTCTCTTTAGCTTCCATTTGTAACTCTCGAATATTCATTTTAGAAAATGTAAAATAAATTAGGGGAAAACGAAATGAAGAACTACGAGAGCTAAAGAGTCTCTCTTGTTTTATAAAATAGAGCTCACCCAATTTAAAGATGATTTTTTTCCCTTTGTAAATGAAATACAATACTATTATTTCCGAATGAATAAAGAGCAAGAGGCATCATGAAAATTTGCAACTTTGGTGAATGTACATGAGACTATTCTTTGTGCATTTGTCTTCTACCTGAGTAGCATAAAATTTTGTTGTATGAACTATTTCTTCACTCTATTCTATATGCTCATGTTGTCATATGTTTCCTTATGAGTACATAAATAATGTTATGAATGCATTGTACACCTAATTGTTTATGTATATGTAGGATTGTTGTTATCACTTATCATTAGCATACATGAATTATTTTTTGTTCTGGTGATATTATATCTCACTGTACTCATTTGATTAGTTTTTCTCTCGAGATGGGTTAGAAGTAGTTAGATTAGTTTAGTTTTCTTTTAGTTAGATTAGTCTTAGGATTAATTAGAACTCTTTGGGGGATAGTTCATTGTATTTCCGCTTTTTCTTCTTTTAATTCTGAGCGAAAACAAGGCCCACATACTCATCAAAAATGCCACACCAAATGAGAGTAGGTCTAATTGGGACCTTCCATTGAGCGTTCTCCCTTACCTGTTTGACAGGCCATTTGGACCCGTCAATAGTGATATAGAGAATTAAAATGCTATTTTAAAATATAAGGTTAGAGAATTATAAAATGCTTTGATGCCCCGACCATTGTTCGCTAGTCCTATTGCCACCATACAACCCTTGAGAAGTCTTGAATGGAGACCACAATAAAGCTTAAGATTAAAAGGAACATCAAGTTTACTTGCTGCTATCAAGAGATATGTCGGTGAAAATATCCAAAAGAGAATGTCCCCGATTCTATAAACCTAGGAGTTGGAAATAAGCTTTGTCTCTTTAGGATGGAGAATGACAAATTTAATGCAATATCTTCAAGAAGACCTTGAAAATGATGAATAATTTTACAAAGGAGCTATTTCTAGTTTTGTTGCAAAGGTTTCATGTCTTAGCGAGTTTCAAAGAAAATAAGAGGATTTGTCTTCAACAATCCATATAAAGCAATTAAAGGGATGTTGGTTAAAGAGGATAAAAGGTTTAAAGCAAATGTTAGTTGAGTGTGACGTCACAAGTGTAAAAAGAGGAGAATTATATTTAAAGTTTATTGAATTAGAATTATCTAGGTCGACTAGAGATGTGGAGGACCCACACTTAATTATGAATACAATACTCTTGTCGAAGGAACAAATGGAGAAGAATTTGGACTCGTTAAAAATTGCATCAACATAAAAGTTTAACAACGTGACTGAATATTCAGAAACAAAGGTAGATAGTTGGTTAGTTAGTTATGTGAACAAAAATGAAGACATTGGGGATACCCTTCATCAACTCTTGATGAATTTTAAAGATTTGGAAAATTCATTATTTGATATTAAAGTAAGGTAAGAAATAACCATGGCACCAATGAAAGAATATATCGAGAATTGGTTAAAGAAAGCCTTAATTAAAATAACTAAATCAGATCAAGAAGAAGCAGTTGCAACCGGTTAGGTAGTTCCAACAAAGGAAAATATAAAAGACATCCTAGACAACAGATGAAGGATGAGATATTCCATCATAGTAAGTCAAGCGACGACCTTTCATAATCTCCATCTTCTATACTTCTCGCTTAGAAATCACCCATTTGTGTCTTTTCTTTCTTTGAGAATTCATAACCGATTTCTGATCATTTTCCTCCTTTTCTTCCAGGTCAAGGTCTATCATTTAAAGGTCCATGAGAGCCCCATCCCAATCCATTTGGATGAATGCTTTCATTTCAATTTTACTTTTCATTGTAAAACCAAAGAGTTATTTTTTTGGACTCCCCAAAGAACTATTTCGGGGAGCAAGTTTAATGATTTCTCAGACTTTTGAATTTCTAAGTATGAGATTTTTGGAGTGTGCCTATCATATTCTCTTTCATTTTTAAATGCGATACTCATTTAAAGTTATCTACATTGTGGACTTATATCTTTCTGTCTTATGAATGTGACCAAATCTTGCTTATATTGTGAGGATGTGAGGAATGTGTTAAAACTACATGATGTTTTCTTTATTTCTATATAATATTGTAAATATATCACATTTTAGTTTAAAATAAGGTCTTGGTCCTCTTCTCAGGAACCTTTATCTGTGAATATACCTTTCATTCGTTTTAAACTGTATTTTCATAATTTATTTCAAGAAATAATAGAGGAGTATCACCTCTTTAAAAATGTAGGGGGATTTATATCCTCGCGAGGTTGTTGTTGATATCTTAAACAATATAAACATCAACATGTTCCATATTTTGGATTTTGACAACCAAAACTATATTATGCATTATCTTAGTATTTTATTTGTTTTCCTTAGTCTTGATTATTAATTAAGGTTCCCAAGTTTATTAAGAAACTTTGATTTAATTTTGACACTTGTTTGTCGCTATCACGACATCTTGACTTTACCTTCAAAATATCACACCATCCCCTAACTTGGATGCTTACAACCGAATGAAGTTATCAATTAACTTTAAGGGTACACACACATACCTACTCTTACTTAATCCATATTTCACATGATGTATTAGGTTCCGCATTATGGATGCAATCAAACACATAAACCCAAACCAACTGCACATAGTAGTCAATCCTAGTAAAATCTAACCTCGAGAATACCATTACTTATTCTCTTCATAGTAGACTCATTTTAACAAATTCTCTTTTGAAATCCTAAAGAAAGGATTATTAGGTGCATTCTTCAAATACCTCTATGTTAGAAACGAAAAATGCAATCAACAATGTGTAATAAAGTATAAACTAAAATCCATGCCATGCATAACCTATCTTATAATATATTGAATAACGATTATCTTCCAGTATTCTAAATAATTATAATCATGTAAGAGATGAGTTGTGAGAAGATGGAAAAGAGGTGGGTCATCCATAACATCTAGAAAGATATCACAAAGAGAAGTAAGTCAAAGAAAATATTAGGATGTTTCAATTCAAACTAAGCATTTAGATCTTTCCAAGACATGTGATTCACATAATGCAAATGATATCTGTCACTAGGATTCCTAGAAGTCATAAATGTTATGACTAATTTTTCAGTTGCTAGTAGCTAGAAAAGCCTCACCATACTTGAAATCTAGCAATATATCATAACTAACATAAACCCTTTTAGGATGGTATTATTTTTATTTTATGATAATTGCTTGCTTCAATGTGGAAAAAAGTGCAAATCAATCTTAAATATTTGCTGGATATTTTTACCCCTACCCTTAAGTAAGGAAAATGTGTTTATGCCTTGAGGCTGGCCTTGGATTTGTGCATGAACAATAAAATGATTTTTGTAATGGGAGGCAGTGGTGGCAAACCTTTACTTGGGGTTTGGAAGTTGCTTGAGATGTGGTTTAGTGATGACCTCAATCAAGATCATTGGAAAGTGGAGATATATAAAGGTTAAGCCTTAATTTTAATCATGGGAGCCCTTGCTAAGCAAGAGCCCCTCCAAATTCAACATATGGTGGGAATTTCACCAAATTTGTGTGGAATTCATACCTAGAATAATTATAGATGATTGATATATGACCTCTTTGGTGAACATGGAAATTTACTTCAAGTCACTTTGATAAAGGATTAAAAAACAAGTCTTAGAGCCCTAATTTGGCTTGTTTTGGCCTCCCGGAGCCCAAATTTGGTTCAATTTTAGCCTATAAATAATTGAATGATCTTAGATGGCAAAAACAAAAACCAAAATATTGAGACATGGTGGACTATAACACATCAACCTATAACTCAATCTGGCCACCATGAATACATGGCTATCGTATCAAGCTTTGTACACTGCTTCATATCAATTACAAAATATAAAAGTGTATTAAATTAATCGATGTCGATAATACCACTGCTACGTGGCACTTCAAAACTTTTTTTGTGTAAATTGATGCAAAGAAGGGCACAAAACACTAGTTTCATTTCATCTGTAAGTGATAAATTAAAGGATGTGCACGATGTATGTAGCAAGCTCACCACAACTATTTGTAGCCTAGGAATTTAAAAGTAGTTTATCACATGAAATGAAAGGCAATCATGACATTGCTACTCAAAGTATAACTTATCAAACTTACATTACAATGACCAAGACTCTGATAGTCTTTGAGCTCTATGGAAAATGTAGGAAACCAAAAAAAGCATATTATACGTTCACAGGGGAAACCTTCAAGGACAAAGAATTGCATGGTATAGGATAAAGTGGAGGGGTCTCGATGTAATTTCAAACAAATTTTATTCTTCTAAGATATGTTCATTGATTTTTAGGGTTTGTGATCTAAATCTAAATTTTATTTGTTCTATTTTTTGTGTTTTTCTTCTTTGTTTATGATTACAACTTTTAATTTCACTTCAACAAACACATAGCTGGCTGGTTTCCCTCTCGGCCCAGTTTTGAAACTGATGCTCTTGTACCAATTGTAAGTCCCATTAAACCCTACTTGTTTAATATGCATCATAAACTCCATATGAACATGAACACAAGCATGAAACTAGTCATTGATGGTATATCTACGCAATTACATTGATTTAGGCATGCTATATCGATCAATTTCTTAATCCCAATAACTCCAACAAATACATTTGAACATGCTTACAAAAATAATAAATAACTAAAATAGATAATGTTTAACATCCATTAAGCAACAATTCATCGAAAACTACTTGTTTGAATGCCAAATATGTCTAAGAATGGAGCAGTAGTATAGCAATAACAAGTCTCTATCTTCTCCTTCATTTGATGCCCAAAGTGGAATTAAACCTCCCTACCACTTGGGAGCAAAAGATTGCCAGAGATTTATCTACCTCTTCTTGCTTCCTTTTAGTTTCAAGGGTATCAAATTGTACTCCTAACGAATGCCAAAAATATGTTTTGATATCCTCTAATAGATTACCAATCTCCACTCTTGTTAATCTAGTTGTACACTAGCTAGCTTCCTAGTTCCATTAAATCTTTCAATCTCCTAGCCTTGCATACCCAAGAATATAAGAATATAAATTCACAATATGACTCTAAGAATTTTTTTTATAAGAAAATATTTGTTCTAAGAATTCTCACATTTCTCCACAAGCTTCAACCTCCAAATGGAGGATTGACTTATGACATGCAACCCTACATCTAGCGGTGGCCATGAGTACATCATTGTGGCCATTGATTATTTTATGAAGTGGAACGAGGCTATGCTAACCTTCAATAACAAGTTGGACATGTCTACTAACTTCTTTTTTAACCATGTCATCACTCTCTTTGGTGTCGCCATGTATTGGGTCTCTCACCACAACATACATTTCAAGAACAAAGTCTTCAAAGAGTTAGCTTTTCATTTAGTTTTTTCTCATGAGCTTGCAACTTTGTATCATCCATAGGTTAATGGATAGATCAATGTTGTAAATAAATCCATTAAAACAATGTTGCAGTGGAAAATCACCAAACATAAAACTAACTGGCACCAATTGTGTTTCTCAACCTTATGGGTATACCAAAAATCCATCAATATCGCTATTACGATCACATGTTTTCATCTTGTTCATAGAGTTGAGACAGTTCTACCTATTGAATATGAGATCCCCCCTCTCCATTTGGCCATTGAACTCCTCCCTCACACCAATAACTTAAAGAAAAGGCTAGTAGCTTTAGAACACACATACAAAAACTGTCATGCCTCATTGTAGAACAATGATGCCATGAAGAAACACTCAAAATCACACTATGTTGTTGAGTTTTCCCTTGCACCTTTCGTAAACATGTTAGGTACCTAACCTCCATAACCCCTCACATAGGTATAATACAATATTTTCTATGTAATAAAGGTCGATATTAGTTAATAAGGCCTATTTAATAATGTGAACAAGTCTATTGTAAGAAGACTTAATAGAAGCTTCCGCTTCTAGAAAGATCTTTCTCTTCGAGAAAGATATTCCCCTAGAATGTTCTTTAGAAGATATAATTAGTATAAATAGAAGTAGAAGGCATGAGAAAGTCTTGTATTGAGAATTGTTGTAATAGAGCTCTGCTCTACTGGAGGTTGCCCCCTCGAAGAGGCAAGTGAACATGTATTTCATTCAATAAAGGTATTATTATTGGTTTTGTTATTCTCATTATTTTGTTCTTCAGTTGGTATTTGTTTCAATATTTCTATTTCTGCTTATTACAATATAGCTGGTACCTTACAAGTGGTATCAAAGCTCTTTCCTCTATGGAAATTATGGGATTTTTTTTTCCAGGGTAGAAACATGTACTACCGACATCTTTAAAGAATAGAGATTTGTAGCTCAACAAGTAAAACTATGGCAGTGAAGGCTACACATGGGAAATATAGATAGTTTCATGGGGTTACTTGAAGCAAATGTTTTACCTTGTTGGAAACCTATGTAACCCCTATTGGTACCCCTTTGAGTAGTACCACATCAGACATAATTTGTACACGACCATCACTCCCATGTATTGTCAGGTATAATAAGAATCCCCTAGGCATCTTAAAACTAGCTCTAGATCAACCGATTAGCCACCTAACTATTATAGTGACACATAAAACAACACTCGGGAAGATACTCTCTAGTACCTAGGTAATCGGGTAGTTAAACTAAGGGTATGGTTGAGCCTCCTTAGTTGGTACCCTGCGATATTGGCCAAGTACTATTGTTCAACCCTGCACATATATCAGAGAGCTATAGCACAGGGAAAACCCTTGTCTATAGGAACCCTAAAAACCCCAACTCTTGGGAAAGGAACATAACAGAAAAGGAACGTAAGAGATATATTACCATGCAACCCTACCTCCTACATTATGGTTACAATATTCCTACACAATTTTTCCTATGAACAATTTGGAAAAATT
Source organism: Picea glauca (assembly GCA_000966675.3). Lineage (NCBI taxonomy): Eukaryota > Viridiplantae > Streptophyta > Pinopsida > Pinales > Pinaceae > Picea > Picea glauca. The sequence goes on along the minus strand of JZKD02S1673646.1, from coordinate 373,768 downwards.
GTCACTACAATATTATTTAGGCTAGAGTATAACTCTATAGAGGTAAAAAAAAAGAGTATAGTGGTCCTGCTGACACCCTTATTCAAGACCTATCCCCTTGGATTCTTCTCTTCACCATGATCGCTGTGGTATATATCATTTTTAAGCATTTTTCTTGACCTAACCCCCTTCAAGACACCTGTATTTGGGACTATGCCATTGGATTCCCCTTTTCACCTTGATCATAGTGGTATCTATCACTTGTAAGCCTTTTTTTCCATGGACCCATCCACCCTTTACGACATCCTTATTTCCCACCTATTCCATTGGATTCCTCTCTTTGCACTGATTGTAGTGGTACACTTCACCAGTAACCCATTTTCTATGTGGACCTACCCACCCCATTCCTATGTTTCCCTTTCACCATGGCACACACCCACAACCAAGGCATCAAAAACTACCTCAATTCCACCATATACACCAAAATGGAAGACATGAAAGAGGACATGAAGAAGGAAATCAATGCCCACATCGAAAGCCATCTTGAATCCTTTGCTGCCAAGATTCTAGCAACATCGAATATTCTCGGATGCCTTACCTCACGTGAACAAACTTATAACCCATAGGTTGTTGCTTCCTCCATTTCCAAGACTTTTTAGTCCAACCCCCTTCATCGCGCTCTGCGTCTTCCAAGAGTGGAAGTGAATAAATTTGATGGCTCCTATCTCACTTGTTGGGCCACTCAAATGGAACATTACTTATCCTTGCATGGCATCATCATTGATGACTTGGCCAAAATTCATTACAGTGTCCTCCATATAGATCCTAAGCGTTGGCAATGGTGGCAATGGCATATAAAATCACGCCAAGGGTATTTTTCTTGGACATAGTTTGTGGCCGAACTTTATGAATGCTTTGACACCGACAAACACTACTTGGGCCATTTGACCAAGTTAAAACAATCTAGTACCGTGGAAGAATTTATCACCACATTTGATCAATTGGATTTCAGAACAAAGGGAAATTCTGATGCCTTCTTCAGGGAATGCTTTATCAGTGGCCTAAAGGATGAACTTTCAACTCAGGTCCTCATGGATCACCCCCAGACTTGGTTGGAATCTACTCAACGTGCCAAGGAAGCACAACACGTTGTATTTTCCCAAAAATAAAAACCCTCTTTTCTTCCTCACCCTCGACCTACCAATCCTTCCCCTCATGCCACTCCTCTCAAGATCCAAAAATTAACTCGAGCATAAATGGTTGAACACCACCTCAAGGGTCTTTTTTATAATTGTGATGACAATTTTTTTTCAGGGCACAAGTGTAAGGAACAAAATATTTTTATGACCATTTTTGAGGATGTTGTTGACAAGGAGGCTGAAGTTTCCCTGGTGGAAGAACTACCTTCTACAGATGACCCTACTCCACCCTTTGATCCACCATAATTTGAACCGTTGATTTTGATGCATGCCCTCACTGGCTTCTCTGCTCCCCAAACCCTCAGGCTAATTGGCTATATTAAGCACAGGAAGATCATAATCTTCATTGATAGTGGAAACACCCATAATTTTATTCATCGCTGCATTACCAAAGAAATCAATTGCTATATCTGTGCATTCAACAATTTTCAAATCATGATTACCAATGGCGGTTCAATGAAATATGGTGGGCATTGTGAAAATGTGCACCTACAAATTGGTCAGTACCACCTGGAATCTCATATGTTTGCTATCGACATGGGTAGTTGTGAGATTGTGCTTGGTGTTGAATGGTTACGCACTCTCGGTCCCATCCTCATGTACTTTAAAGACCTAACCATGTAATTCCAACAAGAGGGACAACAATATAAATTCCAAGGCATCACATCAGATTCACTTGAGATCATCAGTTCCCATCGAATGGAAAAGCTACTAAAAAAAGGTCACTCTTGCATTATTTCCCAACTCCATTCCATTCACATTGTTGAGACATCCTCTGTGCACCTTGACCTCCAATCTATACTCTCCCAACACTAAGTTATCTTTAACACTCCCCATGAAATTCCTCCTTCCCACGGTGCCCGTGATCATTCCATTCATCTAGTACCTTACAATCTTCCTCCCATTGTTTGCCTTTATCGTTATCCCCTTTCCCAAAAAAATGAAAATAGAAAATTGTTCAAGAATTTCTAGAGGTAGGTGTTATCTGTCCTAGTACCAACCCCTATTCTTATCTAGTAGTGATGGTACTAAAGAAATAAGGAACTTGGTACACGTGTCCTGATTTTCGTTCTCTCAACAAACTCATATTCAAAGACAAATTTCCCATTCATGTCATTGATGAAATTTTTGATGAATTGAGTGGTGCCCAATACTTTACAAAAATTGATCTATGTTATGGCTACCACGAGATGCGCATGAAAGAGGAAGACATCCCCAAGATTTCCTTTAGAACTCATGAGGGTCACTATGAGTTCTTGGTCATGCCACTTGGCCCATGTAATTCCCCCTCCACTTTTCAAAGTCTTATGAATCATGTCTTCTGTTCTTTCCTCCATCATTTTATATTAGTTTTCTTTGATGATATCCTCATCTATAGTAAAACTTGGCAATCCCATCTCGCCCATGTGGATCAATTTCTCTACATATTGTCTAAGAACAAACTTTTTCTCAAACAATCTAAATGTGCTTTTGGCGCCTCTGAAGTTGAGTACCTGGGTCATATTGTAGGAAAGGATGGTGTACGAGTGGATCCTAAGAAAATTGAAGCTATGAAGGATTGGCCTCTCCCTAAAACTCTTAAAATATTGCGTGTTTTCTTGGGTTTAACGAGTTATTATCTCAAATTTGTTCAAAATTATGGTAAAATTGTAGCTCCTCTCACTACTCTCCTTAAAAAGAATGCTTTTAGTTGGAATCCAATAGCTGATCAATCCTTCCAAGCATTGAAATATGTTATGTGCATAAACCCTGTCCTAGCACTACCCAACTTCACCAATACTTTTGTCTTGGAATGTGATGATTCAAGGAAAGGAATCAGGGCAATCTTCATGCAAGATGGTAGACCTTTGTATTTCACTAGAAAACAACTATCAGAGAGACATTTGGGTCAGTCCACCTATGAAAAATAAATGTTGACTATTTTGCACGCAGTGGATCTTTGAAATCTTTATCTATTGGGGAAATGCTTTCAAACTAAAATTGATCATCGTAGCCTCAAGTATTTTCTGGAACAAAGAATTTCATCCTCGGAGCAACAAAAATGGGTGACTGTGCTGTTTGGATATGATTATGAAATAATTTATAAGAAGGGTAAATAAAATGTGGTTGTTTATTCTCTTTAAAGGAAATATGAAGAAGAAGGGTCCCTCTTTTCCCTCTACTTCATTATGGCATACTAGCTTCAAGATGTTTGCGAGGAGTGGTTGAAAGACCCCAAACTTTCTAGCCTGATCCAAAAATTGCAATAGGATCCTCAAGCTTCTATATGGTACTCTTGGCACAATGAATAGCTTTTCTATAAAGGTCGCATGTATTTAAGCAAACAATTGAACCTTAAATCCACAATTCTCTCTAAGTTGCATCCTTCACCTGCAATTGGGCATTCAGGGTTTACCAAAACCTATGAAAGGGTCAAACGTTTTTTTTTATGGGACGTTATGAAACAACACATCTGCAAATTTGTGGTTAAATGTGATACTTGTCAACGCCATAAGGGAAAAACAGTCAAATCTCTAGACACACTCCAACCACTCCCGATTCCCCCTTCTATTTGGAGGGATATTTCTATGGATTTCCTTGTTGGCTTACCTAAATCAGATAATAAGTCAGTCATCATGGTGCTAGTAGATCGGATTTCCAATTATTCTAATTTATGTACTCTTCAACACCCATTCACCGCATCCATAGTGGCTCAAATTTTTATGGACAATATATTCAAACTCCATAGCATGCCTCATTCTGTTGTCTTTGATTGCGACCTCGCTTTCATCAACAATTTTTGACAAGAATTGTTCAGGCTCCAGGGAACCTAATTGCATCTCAACACCACCTATCATCCCTAGACTTATGGACAAACTGAAGCTGTCAACAAGTGTTTGGAAACATATTTACAATGTTTTTCTTCCAACATACAAAATCAGTGGGCTTAGTGGTTACCCCTAGCTGAATGGTGGTACATCACATCTTACCATAATGCCACTTGCATGACTCCTTTTGAAGTAGTCCACGGGAAAAATCCAATGTTGACTCTCTCCTACATGATAGGTGTATCCAAGGTTCATGAGGTTGAAAACAATCTTACATTATCAATGACCATTCTCCCTGCCCTCAAAGAAAATCTGGCCATGGCTCATAATCACATGACGTAACAAGAAAATTAGGGTCGTTCTGAACGTTAATTCGCTGAAGGGGAACATATATTTCTTCGTCTCGAATGCTATAAGAAGACTTCACTCAAAGATGATCACTGTCAGAAAATTTCTCCCAAATTTTATGGTCCTTATACAATTCCCAAGTGGGTGGGGCCCGCGGCCTACTAGCTAGCTCTACCCAATCATTCTAAGCTCCATCCTGTTTTTCATGTCTCATGCTTAAATTAACTGATTGGACATAAGTATCAGACTCAAACCAGTCTCCCTGAGTTGGATGAAGAAGGTTCCATTTGGTTGCAGCCATAAGTAGTCTTGGGCCACCGAGAGTGTCGTCTTTGTTATTCCACAATCAAGGAAGTGTTAGTTAACTGGAAGGATACAACTCCAAAAGATGCAACCTAGGAGCCAACTACCATTCTGAAACAATTTCCTCATCTCAAGCCTTGAGGATAAGGTTTTTCTTCAAGGGGGAGGGCGTGATAGGGACCTAACATCCCTAACCCCTCACATAGGTAGAGTAATATATTTTCTATGTAATAAAGGCTGACGCTAATTAATAATGCCTATTTAATAATGTGAACAAGTCTAATATAGTAAGACTTAATAGAAGCTTCTACTTCTAGAAATATTGTCATCTAGAATGTTCTTTAGAAGATATAATAGTATAAATATGAGTAGAAGGCATGATAAAGTATTGTCTTGAGAATTATTGTAAGAGAGTTATGCTCTGCTAGAGGTTGCCCCCTCGAAGAGGCATGTGAACATAGCTTTCATTCAATAAAGGTATTATTGTTGGTGTTGTTATTCTCATTATTTTGTTGTTCCACTCATATTTGCTGCAATATTTTTGTTTTTACTTATTACAATACATCTAGTGCCTTATAAAACACAATCTAGTTCTTACCTATGATGCAACCAATGAAAATCTAGAAGCTAGAAATTTTGCATCCCTTTGGCATGGCCCCTTCATCATCAATCATTTCTTGGAGAAGGGGGCATATATGCTTGCTTTTCTGGAAGGAGACCTCTTCAAAGACCCCATTAACAGGTTATATTTGAAGAGGTTCTACCCCTAATATCACTCACACCACCCATTTGTTTGTATACATGTACCCTTTTTGTCTTATTTTTTGGCTTTGTATTTTATTTTATTTATGGTCTTCTTCCCATTTTTATTGTTTTTCATGTTGAATAGTTCACTTTCTCACTTGATCCAAATGGTCACTCAACTCATGTATCACATTGGCTTTACCAATGGTACTAGTTGTTGGACTTTGAATTTGGCCTTGGTTATATGAGCTATGTACTCATCCTCCCACACACTACTCCATTTAAGTAGTGTCTGCTTGGGCTTTGCCACCAATAATTAAGTCGACTATGATGTTGTGATAAGATTACTTATTGATGTAATACACCATCTTAGTGTTCACCTTGATTCACAACTCCTCATAGAGTAGTTCAATAACATTTTACCACATTCGTGATCCATGTCTTTTTAGAAGTATTTAAGGGTTATTCTTCTATCATAGAATTTCGATAGCATCACGTTCATAAATATTCATCGACATCACAAGCAATTCATAGATGATATTGCAAATAAAATTATGGATTAGCATTTATCACATTAAATTATTTACAATACAAAAGTAAACACACATAACATGTACATATATCATTGTTAGATATCCATGAAACATGTAAAGTAAAATGAAACACATTTTGTTTCATCGCACACAAGTGTAAATAATCATCAAGGCCAAAAACCATGTCTGATCTGGATTGAATCATTTTATTATTTGTCATCCATCTTGATGCTTTCAAAGTATAAAAAATTGGAGGAATCAACTTGCATGGTCATTTTAGTGGCAGGTCCCAGTTTGGAAAATTGGGGTTCGAAGCTTTCCTTAGCCATTTTGAGGCATCAAACAACATTTTTTGGGGTTAAAAATTTCCTAGCGTAGCTACGACCCGTGACACTATTCTACAATTGAGACCTTTCCTATGATGCAAAAATCCTGTCAATCAGAGCTCATATGAAAAAGTTATGCATCCCATAATTTGACCTACCGTGTTGACCACCATGGTGCGAGAGGATGCCACATCAGCCCCTGTTACTCACACATATGGGGCTAGCCACATACACAATTTCAAGAAGATTTTAGAAGGTCCATAACCCTATCACATTTGAGGGTTGAGGAAGTATAAAACCTACCTCTAGATGGCTATCGGGCTATGTTAAATACTGGGCCACTAGGAGGAGAAGGGGTACCATTCTATGTTATTGTATTTTGTTCCACAACAGAGTAGGACAACTGGGAGTGGAAAATTAGAGAGCATAACAGATGGGGTTAATGTTCTGTAGTAGCCTAACAAGCCACAAGTCTCAAGTAACTCCATAGAGAGTGCCTTCTCCTTTGTACTTGCATTATTTCCATAATAGAGAAAAGAGAGCATAGTAGCCTCACCTTTTAGTTGGGTTTTCTCCCGTAAGGGTTTCCCAGAGAAAATATTTGTGTTATTTTGTGGATGGTGCGTGATTGAATTTTACTATTCTCTATTTTCCACATTTTATCTATTTCACGCATAAGCAAAAAATCATTAACTAATATTCTGGAATCTAAAGGAATTTAACCTTCATAGTATATATTTCAATTTTAATTATCAGATCTATTGTGATGAACTATTCCAATGGAATATCCATGATAGTTTATAGATCAATCTCTCTCTCTCTCTCTCTCTCTCTCTCTCTCTCTCTCTCTCTCTCTCTCTCTCTCTTTATATATATGTGTGTGTGTGTGTGTTCCAAATAATACAATTTTATAATCAAAATGTGTCTCGCCCCCATTGAGCTATTCCAAATAATACAATTTATAATCAAATGTGTCTCACCCCCATCGAGATACATATACATCAAAATCCAAATCTACAAAAATGGGTCATCTAGCCCATACAACAACCCCTCACTCCCATGGAGTGGGGTCTCTGGCTAAGAGTTCTAGGTCCCTAACCAATTGTACATCCGCAACTCGTACAACTCTCCCACTAGCTAGATCATACATGAACTTTCCAACCATCATGGATCGTTACATGATCAATTTCAAATCTCTAGGAATCCTAACATAGACATCTATGATTTCGTCACTCAAATCCTGTGAACCCCGCTTTGATACTCCTTGTAGTACCACATCCAACCATCATTGCAGATCCTATAATAGATTTTCCTACTATCCACCTCAGGGCATAAAGGGACCTAGAGTTTAGTAGTGATGTTGTCCTCACCACCCTCCTACTATTGGAACTATTGGCACCACTACTCCTACTACTGGTCCCAATGGTCCTACATCTACACAAAGCAAGTAAAATCCATTAATATCTCATACCCATAGTAGATGAAGGAACCATGTAGTTAACTATTTATGATAATGGAACTATTCAAAGTAAAATATGAGTGCTCATCGATAGGACCCAAACCCTCTCCCAAAAGGTTTTGTAGCTTAGGATTGGCATGAAAATCCATACCCACATAGGAGTACTCCAAAATCACAATGGATTACATCTACCAAATCATGGTGAATCATGGCGTGAACACCTAGCCCACCTCACCTCCACCTAGGTGAATCATCAACTCATGCAACAATGCATATGTGTCTCTTGCAAGTCTCCCTCCTTGATGACACGAGGTAGTGGGAAGGAGGGAAATTGCTCAAATAAAATGAGCTAATCAATTATCCAAAATTAAAATCTCCATGGCCCCATTCAAATGAGTGGGTTTACTCCTCCCGTACATTGACTAAGAGAATGGAGGCCTAGGCAACACGATTCCTAGTTAGCACTTGCTCCATGACCACCATTTGCCCACTAGTGATCTTGTGGGAGGAAGAGACCCGAACACTCATACCATTGCAACTACAATGGTCTTTATCCAAAGTTCTTGAGCTTGGTGAATGAAACCACCTCATCAACCTTTGCACTAGCATCCACCTCATGCTCGACAATTTGTTGGTCTATCATTTTCACCCCTTCCATCTAGGGGTGAATATCTCCTTTGACTTCCTTGATCATGAGCCCTTTCAAGAAGTAACCATCAATCAAGATCAAATCGAAGCACTAACTCCTAACCATGAAATACTCCTCATCTCATATCCACATCCATATGATTTACTGTAGTAACTCCTCAATGGAGCACATCATTGGGCACTCAAAGAACTTAAGTAGCCCATACTCTACCAAATACCTATATAATATAGTTGACATGGCCACCTACCTCTGCAACTGATCACAATCTCACTCTATCCAACGAACTAGCATATTCTCAAACTTGCCAAGATAAACATAAAAATTTATGTCAAACTTACATGGTTTTCTGGATTTATATTGCACCATTTGCATGAATTTTACACAAATAGTTGTCAATTGTGTGACTTCATATCTATTTAAAATGTGCAAGTAAGTTGTGTGAACTAAAAACCACCCTCATGCATAAGTTATGTAACTATTTTCCCATTAGTCATGTTGTTCACACAATTGTTTGATGACCAGTCGTGCCATTAACCTGCGCACCAGAGTGGTCTCTTGTCTTGTGCATGGCATGCTTGTTTACCTACTTATCGCATCATTTTCACAATTATTTCACAAATAGTTACAACAATTTCTTGCTAAGTAAGGATAACATCCCATGTAAGGCACAATTGTTTAGGGAATTACCATGCCTTTGGCACAATTGTTCCCTCAATTCCCATGTGATCCAATGAAAATCCTTAAAATGGTTTCACATGAGTCATGTGAGCCCCAATCCAAAAAATTAATTAGATAGAAATAACGAGCGAGCTGTGATATCTTAATTGGAATTCATGGAATAAAAAACTGCTATTCCAATTACACACCACAATCTCTGAAAGAATTAGGGCACTAGTCCAAACATGAACTTGAGAATGCATAAATGATTCTTTATTTACGTGCCAAGCCTTGTCTATACGCCTAACCCTAATTTTCTTTTGGAGCAGTCAACAACTCACCAACTCCATTTTTAGCCCGTTTACACCATTTGATTAATCTTCTTAGTCTCTTCCACATTGTGATCTCCTATTATGGTGCATAAGTATTTGACTCATCAGTAAGTTTTTTACCACCCTTCTATCATTGGCATGGAAGCTCACAAACCCCATTTTTACACCATTTGCATTGCTAGAATTGTTTTCATGAATACTTTTACACTATGGTATTTGTTCCATGTCTATCCTTGGGAAGACATTTTTTCACCATTGCAATCATGTCCCATCGCCAACCCTTCAGATATACTTCTTCAAACTAGCATCTAAACATAATAACCACTCTACTTATGTTGCATTATTCTAGTAGGAAATAGGCCTTCTTTAACTTTCATTAGAATAATCTTAATTATGAAACTTGTGTAAATAGTGATTTGTACCATAATATGATGATATTTGGACTGGAATTATGTTGCTGGTTGAAAATATATGAATACATTTTTCAATATATCAGGTTGTTTCGGGTCTTAAATGTGTCATTTCATTTTAATATTAAGAGTTTTTGGTGCAAGAAAACAATTGGTGAAAGTGGAGATCAAGGTTCTTTACTTTTTTAAAGAGTGAAAAGGGTTCAATACAAATAACTTCATTAAAGTATTAGTTCCATCTCGCTTGAGAAGGCACAGACTTGTGGAAATGATATTGTTGCTAGTATAACTTTCACAGAATCATTTGTAGTCCGACTAGGGAATAACATTTGAGGAACGGTTGAAGATGTTGATGATATAGTTGTCTATTGTATACAAAATTGTGCAAAGGAAAAATAGAAGAGGATGCTTGCCGATATGGTTGATGAAGGGATCAAGTGAGAATACATAAGGCATAATTTGATCAGGTAACATCGGGAGATGTTGATGGCCACAACTGCGCTAGTATGAAAACTAATGATAGCATGCAATCTAAAGGAGTTGGGTAAGGATTCCTTCATACATATTTTATATTTTTAAATAAGGTATTCATGGATAAATGCTTGTGTGTCATTGATATTTGTGGGGTATGGAAAAGGAAGAAACCTTTGGTATGCAAAGATGGTTAGAATCTTTGCAATGCACTCATGAAATTTGTATGTTATGTTTGAAGTGACTTTTGTGTTGTTGTCAATGTTGTAATGAAAGGATTATATGCTTGAATACTTACATTTCTTTAGTTGATTGAAAGTTTAGATTGAAGGTAGGATGGTCTTGGATATGGTGATGAGTGTAAGTCCATAATGAATACTGTGTGCTACCACATGCAAAAGCCAAACATTATGAGAATAATTTCATACTTGTGAAATCTTATTTCTATATGAAACATGTATGAAACAAACGATTTATGATTGAAATCATTAATGGTGATATCTCATAGTAACTGTATGTATATGATACATGTGAGATGATGAATATGTATAGGAAGGACAAATGATGGGTGTTGAAGCTGAAAAGCATGGAAATAATGCCATTGTAGTGACACTGGAACCCTATGATGTGCCTTGATTTCCATTTAGATGTGCTATGCTATGTTAGAGCAAGCCAGAGGGACAACTTGGCTATAAGACTCTATAAGTCTTTGTACCCTTCCTATGTGAGGAAGCCTTGGAAGATGATGTATTTCCCGAGGGATTGTTTAGTAGAGAAGGGGTTGTCTGAGCCTAGAGGGTGAGTAACTTCAAGGAAGAGGAGACTTGAATGAATATGTTGTGAGAGATTCATGTTACATGCTATTTGGGATAATGAGTGCATTGAGTATGTCTTAGAAAACAATGAATTGAGTTCTATCGACGACAACCATATAAGACATATACATATTCGTAAAGATAAGTATTGTACTGAATTATATACTTTATCCCGTGTTATGAGTATATACGTTTAATCTAGGAGCTTAAAAATCATAGATTGGATGTCATATTGATGCAATATTACATGCATATAAAGGGATATGATATATGTTTATTTGGAATATTGTTGTAGGTAATCCTGGAATGTTGTGTACCAAGACAACAAAGAGAATGGCATTGCAGGTATAACTGAAGAATGATGACATAAACATTATTGCAATAATAGATCATAGAGGACTATGTTATTCCAAGGGGGAGGGGATGTAACATCCTGGATTGACCCTCTTGAATATTGTAAGTATTTTAAATCTGTAGTTAACAAAAAATGACCAAGATCAGTGGAGCAAGAGTGCCTAAAGGGGCTATGATACCAGAAGAGGGGAAAGTTGAGGAGGTCTAAGGGGGTTTTATTCCTAAAAACATCTACCTTATGTTACCTTGAACCTTCACTCATTTCAAAATCTAAGTTTGCAAAGTTAAAAGAGGTTAAGAGGAGTGGACGAAACAAATTCCTCAATCTAAGCCATCATTTCCTAAAAATTAGCAAGTTGTCTTCCCTACATTTTTGGAACAAGGAAGAGTTGAATTAGGAATCTCTTGGCATCTTTCACTCATGCAACACGAAGGAAATTTGAATGGGAGAGGGTAGATAATTTTTGGAAGAGGAAAAATGAGAGTTCTTGCTAAGAAAGAAGGTTCCATAACATGTGATACAAAAACCATGAGAGCTCTGGGAAAAGCCAAGAATCAAGATAATTTCTACTGAAGTTGAGGGACATTAGCATGGACCTTTCCATGCACACACTAAATAATACTAAATGGAGGATACTTCTTAGGGACTATTAAGCAGAGAAGGAAGAACTCCTTGTGTTGTGTGGGTATGCATTATGGGTGCCAAGGGCCACTTTGTATTCAAAAACTTGGCAATGAAATATTGGTTTAGCAATATTCTTACCTGAGTATTATGCATTGTTTCTTTGCCTTAGTGGTATCATAACCTGACTAGGGTGTGGTGTCCATAGATGACTACCTATGGTTGGGTGGGAATCACTCGCTTAATCAGTTGTCTGGTTTGTAACATTCAAAAGATAAGTTTTTATCTATGTTATGGTTATATATATATATATATATATATATATATATATATATATATATATATATATATATATATATATATACAGTTTACTGAATTTGTATGTTTGTGGAGAAATAAATAACTGTTTCAACTCTATTTTTGGAGGTCCTTTGCATGACTTATGTGATTCATGAAGCCAATAAATTACTTGCATGAATGGAATAGAAGGCTATGTATAATGCATTAGAAGTTAAACATTCTCATTTGCTATGATTATAAGTTAAACATCCTTGGTCACACTGGTTATTCTAAGTAATTGTGGCTTGCATCATTATAGATATCTAGATTGTTGGCCAATATCCACTTTTCATCATGGAGTGGATCAATTCCCATATTACCAAGTTGTTGGCGTTTGCTATGCTGATATTATTTTTGATTTCCCTCTCAATCGATTTGCAATTTCTATTACAAGAAAATAATGAAGTTTGGCTTTCTAATGCCAAGAACAAGAGTTGGTTGGAAGTAAAAGAACAGATTCTTCCTCTAAAGAAGGATATATGTGTGTGTATATTCTGTTTATGAATTTGGGTTTGCAATAAACTATATATTTGTTTGAGAATTTCGGTTTAATGTACCTCCAATGGAATTTCATAGATGAGTCATGTCAATAACCCACATCTTTAATTCATGTCATTTGATGTAGAATCTGCACCCTTGCCATTTTCCCCACCTTCCTACAAAGGAAACCACTTTGGAGCCTTCAAAGACAAGTCAACTCTTATAGAGGAATTGGGGATCAATACCCATCTCATAACAAAGAATACTTTAAACCTTTTGAATCACTTCAAAGTGAATTCCAATCTACAGTGGAATGAAAACCATGAAAGTGCAGAGCTGTCAGCCCCCCCGCCTCATTTTTTTTAATTTTGTATAGCATTTGGGCTTTGCCAACTTCTAGTAGGAAATCTTCACTTTAGAGTAATTTTGGGTTGGATGACAATTGCTTACATGTTCCTTTATGTTGTGCTCAATATGTTGCAGTTGGAAACAAGGACTCTAAGTTTGGCATAAAAATGAGAAACTATAATGGTTTTTAGATACTGTGAAGGCACACCCAAATGAACTGAATCTAATTGGTGCACATTGTCATCTTGGATAAACAATAACTGTTGTAATCAATTAGCAAACCCCTTCTTACACCTTTGTTGTACATAGAATATTCCGACTTTCAAGTTGTGAAGATAAGAATGCATTCATTGTGATTATAATAGTCTTAGTGATCAAGTCTGAATTATTGGTAAAAAGGTTAATATCTCTTCATGGTACCCAAAATTTGGCATTATATATATTAAATATATTCTTTCTTTGAAGTTTGTACCATGGATTTTTGGGTTCCTATTCTGGTTGTTTATTTATTTATTTTAGACTCAGAATGAAAGATCTTCTTTGATAATGTGTGGCACATTCAACTCCTGTCCAACTATAATATCTCTTGAACATAAAACAATTACAAAGTGTAAAACAATATTCAAGAGAGGCAAGAAGTCTCATCTTCAGATGGAGGAATTAATATTTTCCTTATGTTCATATATCAATGTAAAGGAGGTCGAACGACAAGGCATATTAATGTCTCAATTATATTATTTGTCTTCCTTGGCATTTGTTATGTGAAATAATAATACAAGCAATTTGTGGGTTACACAACATTCCATATTTTCCTATAGCCCTTATTATAGGAATTAGAGAACCTCGATCTAAGGGAGAATCACAAGTCTCCAACAAAGTTTGTAACATACGTCTTGCTCTAAATCATCAAACATCGTCTAATGGTCTAGTTTTTAAGTGCAAAACCAAGTTGTATTTGTCATTGAACAAGAAAGAGTTAATATTTTTTTTAATAGAATATTCGTCTTGGTTCCATATTGATATTTCCCCTTCTTCCATCATTGATCAAGCTTCAATATTTCCTTTCAAATATGCATAACACTTTACTTTATCTTTTGAAATTTGACGAGGAAAATTTTGGGAGTATAATTTCCTGAAATCTTGAAATGTGACAATGGGTTATGTTACACAAAATATTTCTTCCCATTCATTGTCCCACACCCAAAATCTATTCCCATTTAAAGTGTTCCAAAATATTTAGTTCCTAAAACTACAAAGAATTGATTATACTCTTTGGTTGGAAACAACATAAACCATAACCTAGGCATCAAGCCCCCCTTCAAAATAATAAAAACTACCATGCTCAATGATTGAGGTTTTAACTTTGAACCCTCAAATTAGTTAAATATAGGTTGAAATGACCATGCCTCCAAAAAAGACAAGAATCCTAATGCTAAAATCAAAACGAACAATCAAAATTGTCTAGTAAAAACAATGACGTTCCTAACAATTTCAAGGAATTACACTTCCATTAGTTGCAATGATGAGCTCAGTTCACATCCATCATTCAAATGTAGGGGCCAATGACCCTTAATTTTTCTTTCAACTCTCCTTAACATGGAATCATTGTCACCTTCTACTATACTAACTTAACTTCATGGAAAACCATTGGCTACTTTCTTGGCCACAATTGTCATGCTACTACAGACCTTACATAGATTAGGGATGGATACTTTTAATTGACATATACATAGAGAAAATGACACTACATAGGCTATGGGTTAGGCACGGAAATGGAAAGGTATTGGGAAGTATACCCAACATCCCATGAAAAATTAACTTGTTCTCGACGGGCTGTTTTTAAAATTTGTGAAATGGATCTATGCTCATATTATTATAGTGTTTGCATCAAGTAGAGATTCATTGTTTTGCAATTATTCATTTTTAGTGTAGAATCAAGTGTTTGTTCACATCACTCTTTGGTTCCCACTCTAATGATTTTATAATTAATCATTGAGTTTAAATAAGGGAATTTATTCCATCAAACATTTCTAAAATCTATATTAACTTTGTATATAATTATAATTATGCCGAAGGCATGTTTAAGGGAGGGATTTTTCCCAAAACTTGGTCATGTAAACCAATGGGTTTGGAAAACCATTTTTTGTCTACCATCCTTTCGAACCTACAGTCTGTCATTGTTTATCTACCTAGTTGTTTGTCTGGATACACGTCAACCACTGGTTGACTTAATGATGCCTTTACAAATCTTTCGTTGTTATGGTAGATTATGCTCTCCCACCTATAGGTGGAATTCATTTGGTGGATGGAAAAAAAAATTCAATTTTCACTAAAGTGATATTTGGGCTCCCCTTCAAGTGCTAAAAGAACCACAAATTCATCATGCATGGATGGGACGAGCTTGTCTATAATTCCAAGAACTAGATTAGCCTTAACATCGACAACTTCCTGCTTCATAACTGCCAATGGTCACTTGAAATCCTGTATACATAAGCATCGATGAGACCTGGTGGGAAAACCCACCTCGATGTTTGGAAACTCCTCATGCGCTCTCTTGTTGATCGAACCGAGTTCGAAGTTAATGAGTAGTTGACATTGGTGTATTTTCTAATCATGTAGAGGGGAAAATGGGGGGACAAGGTCTACCCAAAGAGTGCTTACTATCTTCATGGTTATTGGGGTATTATGGTGGATAAATATGAGGAGATGATGGGGAATTACCATTCAGGGTTCAAGAATCACTTATGGCCCGTAGTCACTCACTTCGTCAGTTGCAAACCATGCAAGTAATTTGGGGATTACCTTGTGGCATAATGTTTGAAATAGATGGAGAGAGCCTTTCATTTTGAAGATAATACTATCCTATATATGTACGCCTTCACTCACAAGAGCCTCAACAACCATGGTGTGAAGAGAACCTGTAATGACATGGACAAGCCTCCAGAAGTTAAGGATGAGCTTGGTTTAATGCACTCTACCTTCAAGGTCACCAAACTATGAATTTTCCCACACCTCTTATGGTATGCCCATACATTTTTCCTCTGCACTTATTTGGTTGCTTCAAAACTTTCTTTGGCACCCGTTGGCCTTGTCCTCCATGGAAACATATTTTATCACTACAAAGCATTATTATTAGACTGTAAAGCATTGTGTATGTTTTGTACTATGGTTCCATTCAATCCTTCCCCCATTTTGATATTGGGAATAAATCTATAATATAATTGTTGTGAACATACCCATGGAAGCACAAGGATAGACTTGGAGCTTTGTCAATGAACAATGTAAGTAGAATCATAGTTTAGTTAAAGACTATATCATTATTTAGTATTTATATTTTATTACTTCTATAAAACTAATGAGTTTTTGGGTTCACACACACACACACACACACATATATGTTCCAAAGAATACAATTTATAATTAAAATGTGTCTCACCCCCATCAAGCTACATATACTTCAAAATCCAATCTGCAAAAATGGGGCATCTAGCCCATACATCAACCCCTCACTCATGTGGAGGGGGATCTATGACTAAGAGCTCCAGGTCCCTATCCAATTGTACATCTGTATCTCACACATCTCTCCCACTATCAAGATCACTCATGACTTTCTCGATCATCATGGGTTGCTGCATGATTAGCCTCAACTCTCTAGGAATACCAACATAGGCATTTGTGATCTTGTTACTCAGATCCTATGAACCACTCCTCGATACTCCTTGTAGTACCACATCCAACCATCATTGCAGGTCTTGTAGTATATTTTCCTCCTATCCACCTCAGGGCATACAGGGACCTACAATGTCGTCATGACATTGTCCTCACCACCCTCCTACTACTGGCACTATTGACACCACTACTCCTATCGATGTTACCAATGGTCCTACATCTACACAAATCAAGTAAAATCTCTTAGTATTGAAGGAAACACGTAGTTAACTATTTATGATAATGAAACTATGCAAAGTAAAATATGAGTGCTCATCAATAGGACCCCAACCTTCTTCCAAAGGGTTTGGTAACCCAGGGTTGAAATGAAAATCCATACCAACATAGGAATACTGCATAATCACAATGGATTGCTACTACCAAATCATGATGAATCATGGCATGAACATCTATCCCACCTCACCTCCACCTAGGTGAATCATCAACTCATGCACCTATGCATCTGTGAATCTTGGAGGTCTCCTTTCGCGATGACATGAGATAGTGAGAGGGAGGGAACCTACTTAAAGAAAAATGAGCAAATTGATGATCCAAATGAAAATATCCATGGCCCCACTCAAATAAGTGGGTCTACTCCTCCCTTACATTGACTAAGAGAATGGATGCCTAGGCAACGTGGGTCCCAACTAGCACTTGCTCAATGACCACTGTTTGTCCACCAATGATCTTGTGGGTGGAAGGGACCCTAACACTCATACCATTGCAACTACAATAATGTTTATCCTAAGTTCCTCAGATTGGTGAATGAAATCATCTCATCGACCTTTGCACTAGTATCTGCCTCATGCTCAACAACCTCTTGGTCAATCATTTTCACTCCTCCCATTTGAGGGTGAATGTCTCCTTTGACTCCCTTAATCAGGATCCCTTTTAAAAAGTAAATATCAATCAAGAACAACTCTAAGCATCCCTAACCATGAAACACTCCTCATCTCATCTCCACATCCAAATGATTTGCCATATAAATTCCTCAGTGGAGCACATCATTGGCCACTCAAACAAATTAAGTAGCCCATACTCTACCAACTACCTATAGAATACATGTGACATGGCTACCTACCTATGCAATTGATCATAATCTGACTACCCAACCAACTAGAATATTCTTAAACTTGCCAAGATAAACATAAAAATTTATGTCAGACTTATATGGTTTTAAGGATTTCTATTACACCATTTGCATCGATTTTAGACAAATAGTTGTCAATTGTGTGACTTCATATCTATTTAGGACATACAAGTAAGTTGTGTGAACTAAAAACCACCCTCATGCACAAGTTACACAACTTATTTCCCATTAGTCATGCTATTCACACTATTGTTTGATGACTAACTATGCCATTAACTTGTGCACCAGAGTGGTCTCTTGTCTTGTGCATAGAATGTTTGTTTACCTACTTATCACATCATTTTCACAATTGTTTCCCCAAAAAATGAGACACTTGCTTTCCAAGCTGGGCTAATATCCCATGTAAGGCACTATTGTCAAGGGAATTACCTTGCCTTTGGCACAACCACGACACAAATGTTCTCTCAATTCCCCTATGACCCAATGGAAATCCTTAAAAGGGTTTTGTACGAGTAATGTGAGCCCCAATATCAAAAATTAATTGGACGAAAATGATGAGTAGGATGAAATCTCTTACTTTGAACTCATGGAATAAAAAAATGTTATTCCAATTGTGCACCACAAGCTTTGAAAGAATTAAGGCACTAGTCCAAACATGAACTTGAGAATGTGTAAATGATTCTTTATTTACATGCGAAGCCTTGTTTATAGGCCTAACCCTAATTTTCGTTTGGAGCACTCAGCAACTCAGCAACTCCAATTTCATCCCATTCACACCATTTTATTCATCTTCTCAATCTTTTCGACATTGTGATCTCCTATTATGGTGCATAAGTACTTCACTTAGGAGCAATTTTTATACCACCGTTCTATCACCGGCATGGGAGCTCACAAACCCCATTTTTTTCACCAGTTTCACTGTTGGATTTGTTTTCATGAATACTTTTACACTATGGTATTTGTTCCATGTGTGTAGGTGTGTCCTTGAGAAGAAATTTTTTCACCATTGCATTCAAGGACCATTGCCAAACCTTTAGGTATACTTTTTCAAACTAGCATCCAAACATCACAACTGCTCTACTTATGCCTCATTATCCATGTTTCACTACGTTTGAATACACCTTTAGGTTTTCAACCCACCTCAACAAGATACCTTACTCATTCAAGTTGTCTTACACACTTGCATGGTGGTAGCACTCAACCCCCATGGGTTGCATCGGTTTAATACCCCTTTGTAAGATGACACCAATGTTGCTTGTCACTCCTTTAGGATTGGAAGTCCATATAGTCTGCATAATAGAGAAAGCCTCATAGTTCCCTCATGTTATTATGCTAGTCCATAACATTGGACTCCCGAGCAATTCTTATTCTTTATGTTTTATTATGCTAATGTTTTGTTGCATTCCATTGGCCTCTTGTCTCATCGATTATTGGCATACCATTTTCATTTTATAGCATCCTTCATTGTCCCATCAAGGAGACCTACCCTTGGGGCCCCACCCCTACCATTGCTTCCATTATTATCTCTCTTTCTATTCATGTAGGTTAGAATTGCTTGATGACATTCTCAGACATCCATCTCCTTGTTTTTAATGTATCTAGATTCTTTTATTATTCATAGTTAAATATTTTGTTTCCATAAAACATTCAAAAAACCAAATGAGGGTAAATTCAATACTTATCTTATTTTATCATCAATATCATATCTTTTTATAGCAACAATCATTGTTTCCCTTGTTTGGAGCATCCACACCAAGTCATCCATGTCTACAAAGACTCTATTAGTTTATAATGTCTCCATTATCCTAGTTGACTCCATTGCTATGACTTTCCAAAGTTTTCTTCACTAGTTATTGACCTTATCATTCTGGGCCATAAGCCTTCTCATCCTCTCAGTCTGCCTTTGTATACATGGTTTCCAATCCCCCTTTTGCATAAGTCATCATCACATCTTTTTTACAACTTGATATTCGGTTCTAATTTTTTTTGATGACTTAAATACAATATTCATGTTTTATATGAAAGATGCTTAGCATAAACCTCATGTTCCACGATTTGATCTTGTCAAAACCCCATTATACTAAGAAAATGATTGGCTTGTGATTAAATAGGGTGAATTCCTCCAACACTCAAACCAACCACCTTCCTTCATGCTCAAAGAAAAATAAGTTTTGCTCATAATAGCATTGCTTTATCTAGTCTTTTCAAGACTTGATTGTTACCTTTATGAAAATTAGACTAGGTGAACTAAAGTTCAAGGGATTCCTTGTGGAAAAAATTGTTAGGGTCGTAAGGTCAAGTCTTGATTTAAGTTTATTCCAAGTCATCTATTCTCTTCGGGGCATTCTAGTAGGCAATAAGCCTTATTTATCTTCTAGAGTTTCTATGTTTTTTAAGTTGCCACAAAACAATTAGCAAGGATCCTAGAGCTCTTCATTGATATAGTCCTACAAGGTAACAACAAACCATTGGGTGGCCATTTAAGTAACCCATTGCTTATGAAAGATATAAAATGACTGCCACCTTTAGCTCGTACAAGCTCTACTAAACCAAAAATTAGTTTTTGGAGCAATGAGAGCAATAACTCCTAACCAAACCCTAGGTCTCCTTATGTTTATTTTTCTTTCACCATCTAATGTATTATTAATAAAATTTTCATTAAAAATATCAACACTATATTAAAAACTCATAAAACTCTCAAGAACATTATGGACAAAATCAAATAAAATATTAACCTTGAGCTCCTACTTCAAGGAGTCTATGAAATTTCTTGTTCTTGTGGGTTTTCATACATATATCAAATAGGTCCATAAAAACTAACTTTGGAAAACACATTGTCAACACCAATCATAATCACCCACAATTGACATTACTGAACATTTTAATCATGCCAATCACTGTATATGCTTTGGCCAAACCAAAAATATGGCCAAAAAAATTAGTTAAAAACTTAACTAATCATGAAATCCCATCATCAATCATCTTCATAACCATAAATAACACATTTAAATTTATGGTTCATTCCTTTTATCCATCATCTTCCCTCCTTCTTGTGCTCCCTTAATCGCTCCTTCCAAATTGTCACTCTAAGCGTGGTGATTTTTCATCTTCCTTCCTCCTCCCTAACATTTACATTTGATGTTTTGATCCTTTTCTATATCCTCTCTCTCCGCTTGGTTTCACTTCCACATTTCCCTTCCCCACAATTTTCCTCCTTTTTACTCCCCTTCCTCCTTCTGTTGTTTCTTCCCTTCTTGTCCTTTGACCCCTTATTCACCTCCTTTCTATTTTGACATGGACATTGAGTGAAGCCTGTTATCACCATGACGATCCTGCTTCAAATCTAAATTTAAATTTAGCAGGTGACTAGATCAATATAGAGACAAGGCACTATTTGGAGGTTCGGGGTCATACGTAGCGATAATATGGACAAATATGATGGAAGAGTGAAGGAAAGAGTCTTACAGACCGTTAATCTTGAAACAACCTAGATCGATGGTTGAGGCCCGTATCGGGCGATGAAATAGCACAGAACTTAACTATGTGAGGGCGGATTGGGGAAAACCATTATGGTTTTAAAACTGGATGCGTGGCGCCTCCAGAGATACACCGGGGGTGAAAGGAGGTCTGCCTAAAAACATTTTCGCAAAAGCCCCGATGTCACATGTTCCAATACGTCAAATCAATCACTCGTGGGGGAGGTGACGGATAGTCAAAATCACCTCGCGTCACTCGTTCGGTACTTCACGACTGTATGATGTCAGGTGAACGCCGCTAGATAACGAACTCAAAATCTAATCATTTGAAATGGATTGGCCAAGCGTGGTGAACCTACGTACCTGCAAATGATTATGTCAATGATTCATGATTGTAACTCTATAACTAATGATTCTCAAGTATGGGGGTATCATCTCATCCATAAGCGAAGTAATCTCTAATTTTATCGACTCTCTAATTTCTGAAGGAACATCTTGGTGTCCACGAAATTGGGATACATGGACAAAGCCAATCAAGGCATATCCAGTCAAACATGTCATTCAAGTAACATGGCAGTTTTATCTACGAGTAAGAAGGAAAGGGAAATTGCATGTATACGAAACCTGCTATAGACCCATAATTAGAAGTCAGGCTAAATCCCATCACGAGGGACCTAATCATCAATAGGCGAGCTATGAAAAATAAACAAAGCAAATGACAAAAGACATAAACCATAGCCGAAACGACTGAAAGCATTGGGGAGAATCAATCGGTCTGGTTGGTCACTCTAAAAGAGGAGATCACTAAGCTAAAACGAATTCTCAGGTGGAAATAAGTACGTCCCGACATATTTTGGACAGATGGCGGTTGAAGAAAGAGGCCCAGATATGACAAACCTGTTCCTAACGATCCCTTTAAAATAGGATAACTGTTATTATAAATCATTCCTTTTTTGTAACTTATCTCTAATTTTAGAATTATGGGAAGTCTGAACGTTTTAAATTCCAAGATAAATTTCTCTATATATGTATTATCTTGAGGATATAAAAAGGATGGATAAAAGAGGAGCTTGCCCTCTGTGCAGGAAGAATTTTGTAAATTCTTGGCGCTAGAATGAATATATAAATGCAAAAGCGGATTTTGGACTGTTTATGAAAAGATTCTAACTGGCAGTGATATGAGTTTTGTTTCCCTTCATAGTGTGTATTTCCCGTAAGCTTATATTTCATTTACACTTCCTTCTGTCTAAATTGGAGAATTAAAGGCCCATAATTCATTATTTGATGCTCTTGGCTTAGCAATTTAGACTATGTTTCTCTCTTCTTAACTAATTGAGAATTCATCCCTGTAATGCTCTTATGTAGTTATGTGTTTCCTTTTCTTCCGATGCCATGCAAAATTTTCAGATATAAACTTAGACTCACTGCCTGATTTAGCCTTTTCCTCTTAACAATTCTCAAGTTTGACAATGTATTTGTTTATTCTAGACCCCATAGCCCAAACATCATCTTCACTTTTCCAGTTATTTTATTAAAAACCCCCAAAACAAACCAAATCTAGCCACCGATTTCCAAAGAAATATCAAGTGACACGAGAGATCCCTCTTTGAGTTGAGCAGGCTAGTGCCACGACTCTAAAGCTAGTTGAAACAGTTACCTCTATCGTTTGTCTATTCGGCAGGACAAAATTTACAGAGTGCTAACAAAGCCCACGATATTCATAGAAGCAACCAACCTGGGGATTTGACCCTGTGACCTCCTACTTGTAATTCAGAACATTCAACCACTCAAGCTAACCCACCAAGCTAGATTTACTCGTTTCCATAATCGTCACTTCAATGATTTACTCGTTTATATATTATTATAGATTGCATCACTTTCCATGTATTTTGCCACATCACCTAAATTTTAGTTTAGTATAACTTGTCTTTACATATACTTATCCTTTTTATTAATGTGAACTATTTTCCTTGTAACCTCTCCAACATATTGTTATTTTTATTTCTTTTAAATATTTTTTTTAGATCACGAGAAGTGTTTATGTTTAATAAAATCAAACACAATATAATTAATTTGTAAAATACTTTAATATAATTAATTAATCAAAATTATATATTCATAAATAAAAAATTTGATTTTAAAATATAACCTAAAATTATTTATAATGGATACATTACTATTTAATTGAAATTAAGGTATGGATGATTAAATTAGTATCGAAGTTGAGATCTATCTAGATATCCTGAAATGGAAAATTGTTTTTATACATTAAACATCTTTTCCTTACAACTTATTTGTTATAAGGTTTGGAACAACATATATTTAATAACCCCCGGATGGGGTGATAGTGGGAGCCACTTGTCAAGAGAAACAGCTAGGAGAGAGACACCATGGCGTCAGCCACGTGACGGCTGCGTGCCTCCCCCTACCACCACCTTAATGCTATTAATTCCTCTTTGCATGAGACATGGCACAATTAATCTCAGTGCGCCCTGCTCTAGCTACTCGTCCCCTCGATGGACTAGTACCATTGCTATGATTTTACTCTGCACGTGTGTTGGTTTAATGGATGGAACCAACGACTCAGTTACTATGAATTTCACTAGGTGCATTGGATGCCTCATTCTCCTGTGGCTGATTTCTCCAGAGCTCAGCCTTTCGCTCAGTCGCTCCTACGCCTGCTATCATTCTCTCCTGTTTGTTTTCACCCTCACTGTGTCTCAGAGATGCCGAGACAGAGGGGGAAGTCAAAATGAGGCTCGGCATGGAAGCCCAGCCGGCTGCGTCTGGCCCTCCACCCCCTGCCCACACCCTTTCACAACTCCTTGTCCTCGTCGCCTTCCTCATCCTCCTCCCTAGCGCAGTTGATCCATAGTCCCAACAGCCTCCTTCCCCTCTCGTCGCCTTTCGCTTGCAGGTTGGAATGGTTTGATTTATTGGGGACTTCTCTGAGATTTAACCTACCCCCCTGGGAGATTTAGACTCCACTTCGCAGTCAATACCAATGGATCCTCCCAATTCGCCGACCCGCTCGCCTTCCCAGTTTCCCCATACCTTGCTACTCGGTGCTCACTCTCAGGGTGATGGCCATGAAGCAAGCCAAGGTTCACATCAACGACCTCACTTCTGCACCGTCTCTTGTGTCAACTTTGAATTTGAATTGCAAGAAGGCCTTGCATTGCTGGAAGGCCTGGTCTTTGAGTTACGACATGTTTGGATGATCTACGGTTTCTCCTGGAGATTCTGGATGGGAAAGCAACACAATTCTTGCAATTGCTTTCAACAATGTAGGATGCCCACCACACCTCAGTAGGAGAAGCACATGCAACAAAGGCCGATCCACTAGTCTTGGCACTAGCTCCACCACTTGGGACTTCAGAGAACGTTGCACCAGTCAAGGAGGAGGATGCGCCACCAGTCAAGCAGGAGGACATGACACCAGTCGAGCAGGAGCCAACTCCTCTCAGGGACCTGACACTCGATGACACCTCCATGGACGCATGGCCACACTATAGCCCTACCACTTGACATGCACAAGTGTCTCTTTTATTTTTCTCAGTTGGAGGGTCGTATAACTGTTGTTTTTCCTCACAGATTCTATAGTGATAATCTGTGGCAATTACTGACTGTGTCAATTACTGTCAAGTTGATCACCCTTAGGGGGCTGAATTTCTCTTTTTTGCTTTATGTCGGTAGAAAGGCCAAGTTGTAATATTTTGTTGTTAAGACTTATTATGAATGACAGTTTAAGACTTGAACTATGGAACTGTTTGACTGGTTGAGCTGGTTTCCCCTTGGGGCAGCTCAATGTTTACTGCCTGGAACAAAGTGATGGTTTTGTAATCTTTCATTTTGGCAGGTTTTTTATACAATGTTATTTACAAAAAAAAACAAAAACATATATTTAATAACTATGGTAACCAAATGATCCACACACACTTGCACTAACACCAATAAGCCAATCAACTCCCTACTATATCAGACCAAACTCATTCCTCCATGCATTTTAAATTGGACCAATTGGATGGAAAAATATCGTTGATGGTACACCAACAAGCCAATCAACTACCTACTAGATCAGACCAAACTCATTCCTCCATGCAGGAAAACTCCATGGATGCTCCCATTCAACCAACAGGTTCCCCCATAACAGTCAAATTGCTCACAGTATTTGGGGTGTTTTTTCCTATGATGTTATGCGCATCTTGTCTAGGATTGGCTTTTCTTTTTGCAGTTTAGGTTAGTTTTAAGATGGTCTTATCATAGTCTAGACATAGTTTTTTCATGGCTAAGAAGGACAAAATGTTATCTTTATAAATTTTGGCAGGGCTTGGTTCGGTTTCCATCCATGGAAATCCAAGCCTGTGCAACATGTATGAATTTTTAGAAGTTTTATAGAAGGTAATACAAAGCTAACTTACAAAAAAATATATTGTGATTTGCGTGTGGGGTATGCTTTATCTTTGGGGATTTTAACATTGTTATTATATTATTCAAATATCTTGGTTTATAAAATATTTTTGTTTTATATACTCGTTTTTTTTTTCGAGGTTATATTGTTTGGGGAAAATTTTCAAGTACTTTATTTATTTATTTCGAGGATGGTATTTAGAAAAAATATGGAATTTCTAGGGCATAAGGTTGATCAATAATAGAGCTCAATGAGCTCAAAGCATTACAACAATACACTCCTTAATAAATCAACAAGTTAGTTGTGGGAATTGAATCTATGTAGGAAAGATAACAATCATTCCTCCCAATCACTCAAACTAAACCCAATTGACTCCATCCCATATATTAATTATCAAATAATATATGTTATTTTTTTAATTGAATAACTAATGAAGAACTTCCACTTTAACACAGTCAACAATATCTATAATCTTGTTTTCACAAATATTGTTTCGTTTATTCCATTGATTAAGAAATAAAGTAGTCGATTCTTTAGCAAACACATTTTAAATGGGGTGCAAAGATTAATTTAATTTTCCCTTTCCACCTTAGGAGTCTAACTGATCCTACGGGACTAGGAAGTAGTTCCTAAGTCTTTTTCGTGGCTAGATGACAGATCGAGTGGATCTCACACGGGAAGACGAAGATGACTTGTGGGCCAGTGAAAGACTCTTCCTGGCTGACGAAACCTACAAGATAATGTATCACTGTTTGCGTCAGGTGTCAGATGGGACGACGACAACTACTAAGCACCCTGACCAACCTGCTGTGACTTCACAACAATTCTCCTCCGATTTGGGACGTGGATGCGCACTTGACTCTGGTCACGTGATTGACACACGCCTTGGTGAGGGTAGGCACATGGGCAACCTCCCTCGAGACAACTGCAGGCATGATCCAACAAAAACCATTGCTAATCCTTGCCCTGGTGTTACTTGGATGACCTTACCTACGAGGAAGACACCGCTGCGAGTAGGAGGTGATGGTCACAATAGGGTTTTTGGTAGTAATGCGTGATCTCATCGTAAACTCAAGAGCTGGAAATTTAGGGAGGCTAAGACCTGTTGCGTTCTCGGGAAGGATATTGCAATGGACAGAGTAGCTAGTTTAACAAAAAAAACTATAGTTGGTAAGTTTTTTAACACCAAAATGAATAAGGTTCAACTGGAAAACTGGATTTTAAGTTTTTGGAAGCCATTGGTAGGATACAACGCTAGATTTAGCCTCCTCTCAAATCATTGGATGTTTTTTCATTTTTTGTCCGAGGGAGATCTGCTGAGAGCTTTGAACTCTCCTTGGATTATTGGTAGAGGCATCTTAATGCTTAAGTGATGGTACCATGGTTTCAACCCACTCTCTGAGATATTCCCGAAAAGGTTTTTGTGGATGTTGCTACTCGATCTCCCAATCGAGTACTGGTCTGTTAAAACCTTTGAAGTCATTGATAAGTCGATAGGGAAATTTATCTTTTTTGATGATCACTCACTTTGTTGGAGTAACAAGAGGCTTGCTTGGGGTCTGGTGGAATTGGATCTTGAAAGGGGGTTACCATATGTTATTGATATTTTTATAGGGAACACACATCTCTGTCAACTTGTTGACTACTGGAGGGAGCCCTTTCGTTGTCATTCCTGCTGGAAACCAGGTCATCTTAAAGAAAATTGTCTAGTTTCCCTGGAGCGCAGACCCGACTTAGCTCGACAAAAGACACCAGTAGCCAAAGATGGATGTCCCAGAACCAATATTTTTGACAATGACTCCTTCCTTGGTAGGATGCAACTATTTTTCCCATCCTTTTTTAATAAACTCTCCTCTGATGAGTTTTTGTTTTTAAGGAATAATGAAAGCTGGGATGTTGATATTTTTAGAGACTTTTGGGACCTCCTTATGAAGAAGTTTGATGATTCGGGTTTCCATCCATGATTAGATTCAAAAGGGTTGAGTATTGTAAGCACTCCTCTGTGATCCCCTAGTGATACTCAACCTATTCCCCCCTTAGATTGTGATTTGACAGTTGATGCCCTACTAGTCTAGTGGGTTATGATATGTTTTTTTCTAGTGGAATGGGTCTTCCTAGAACCAAAAATATAGGTACTTCCTCTCCTCCTGTGGTTTCGGTTGACCCTACTCTCCCTTTTTCCGGTGGAAGTAATATCCCGGTTTTCCCCGTTGTTACCCTAGATGGAGATAGATGTCTTGTTGACACACTAAACCTTAAGACCAAGACTATTGTGGCTTTATTGCCCTCGCACCTTCCTATTTCCAACAATACTTATAAGCCTTCCCTCATTACCGATCGTTCCAATGTGACTATTCTAAAAAATCCTAGACCCCACATCCCTAAGAAACCTCCTAGGGATATTGAAGCTGGTATGGCACATTTTGGAGCATTGTCCCCCGTTATTATTGATCTAAACAACTCACAAGAACCCTTTCTTCTTGACTCCTTGAACCCTAACTCTGATAGGATTTCCTCTCTGGCCCTCAGAGAAAGCCAACCGACCTATGATGTTCCCTTATGATTATTCTTTCCTTTAACCTTCATGGGTTTGGGGGACCCACTAAATTAGCATCCCTCAAATTACTTATGAAACAGGTTAACCCTGACAATGTCTTTTTGCACGAAACCTTGGTGGATGGTGAAAAGGCAATTTTTTTTTGTCAATGTCTTCCGACGTGGAATGTTGTAGCTCTGGATCCAAATGGTCATTCGGGTGGTTTATTGTCTGGATGGAATCCGGCTTATGCTGAGTTATGTGCATTTGGCACTAATGCAAGTATTTTTCTGGAGGGAAGATTCAAGCATTCTGCTGAACAGGTGAAACTCCTCAACTGTTATGCACCTTATAAAGAAAGGGGAAGTTTCTGGAAACCCCTATTAGATTCTGGTTTATTGAGCGAAGAGGGAATTATAGTTGGTGGCGACCTTAATTTCACTCTTTCCGCCAGGGAGGTGTGGGGATATTTGGCTAGGAGTGACCCTCTTGTAGATTACTTTTCAAATATTCTACTTACTACCGGATTAGTGGATATCCAATCAACACAACTGGCTCCTACATGGAGAAATGGAAGAGTTGGTATAGCTGGTATCTCGAAAAGATTGGACCGGTTTCTTATTGATGAAAATCTACTTGGCAGTCACAGTAAAATTTGATCACGGATCATTAACTCCACCATATCAGGTCATAACCCGATCTGCTTATAGTTTGAGATGTCTTCCTAGAAAGTCGCCCCTCCCTTTAAATTCAACAACTCTTGGATATCAGATCTGGGGTTTACTTCTCTATTTAGGGACACTTGGAAAGATATGAAAAGTTGGTTGGAATTATCTTCTATCCAACTGTTGTGTGGGAAATTGAGGAATTTAAAGAAAGCGGTTGTTCGCTGGCAGACAAACAAAAAAATTCAATTACACACTAAGCTTCAAAACATTGAACAAAAAATGTCAGAGATTTTTGAGAACTGTCCTTCACAGGTGTTTGTGTAGGAAGATCTGGACCTACTGAGGTCTCTTAAACAAAGGAAAGCTAAAATACTTGAAACAAAAGAATCCACTTGGAGGCTCAGAAGTCGAGCAATATGGATTGATAAGGGTGACAAAAACACCAATTTTTTTTCATAAATATGCTTCCCAAAGAAGATGCCAAAATACTATCTGGGATATAGTTGATGATGAATGATATTATAAATCCTCAGAATATGATATTAAGGAGACTACCTTCAACCATTTTAAAGCCCAATACAGCGCGATAGATGCAAAAGATACATGTAATCAAATCAATGTATGCAAGGATGTTCTCAGGTTTTTTAATGATGTTGAAAGTGATGAGATTGGAAAATCTATCACTTTAGAGGAAGTTAAAGAAATTGTTTGCAGAATGCTAAAGGATAAAATCCCTGGCCCGGATGGGTGGACACAAGAACTTTTCTAGGCTTTTTTTGACATTTTGGGGGAGGATCTACATAAGGATGTTGAGGAATCCAGATGTAAAGGACATATTTTGGGAGCTCTTAATGCTACCTTCTTTTCCCTTATTCCCAAGGTGAGCAAGCCAAAATATTTTAATGATTTTAGGCCTATTTCCCTCTGTAACTTTGTATATAAAGTGATATCTAAAACCATTGCTTCCCGGATGAAAGATAAATTGGCTTCAAGTTAATCCTTCGAACAATTTGGATTCCTTAAAGATAAGTTGACATTTGATGCTATGGGGATAGCTCAAGAGTGTTTACACACTTCTAAGACAAAGAAGTTAAGCTCAATTATTCTGAAGTTGGACCTTAAGAAGGCATATGACAAAGTGAGCTGGAAATTTCTACGTTTATTGTTATTTTAGATTGGATTAAAATGCGAGGTTAACCAATGGATTATGGCTTGTGTAACTTCTACTAACATGAAAGTCCTAATAAACGGCTCCCCTACTGAATTCTTCAAGATCTATCGAGGCTTACGACAAGGCTTCCCTCTCTCCCCATTGTTGTTCCTATTGGTTGTCGAGTGTTTAAGCAAATTATTGAAAAAGGCTGTGGAAGCAGGGTCATTTCATGGCCTAAAATTTGCTACTGAGACTGTCATCTCACATCTTTTCTTTGTTGACAATGTACTCATTTTAGGCATGGGAAATTACAAGGATTGGATGTTGTTTAAATCTCTTTTAAATATTTTTTTCCTAGCCTCTAGTATGGATGTGAATTTTCAGAAGTTGTGCTTCCTTGCACAAAATATACATCCCAGTCTAGAGGAAAGGTTGAAGGAAAATTTCAATATACAGTTTGTTAGTATTAACCAAGGCATCAAATAATTGGTTTTTTATTTAAAACCAAACAACTACAGGGTGGTTGATTGGAAATGGATGATTCAAAAGGTTGAGAAGAGGATTGGAAATTGGTCTTTCTACTGGCTCTCTTTGGGTGGCAGGCTTATTCTAGCTAAGTTCATGTTACAAAGCCTACCTGTGCACTGGCTTAGCCTTGTCAAGATTCCTTCATCCATCCTCCACAGGATCCAACAACTCATTTCTAATTTCATTTGGAGAGGAGCTAGAAAAAATATAGATTTCCACTTAACAAAATGGCAAAACATTGCCAGGCCAAAGGCAAATTATGGATGGGGCATTCCGAATTTATTTTGGTTCGCTCAGTCCTTGGCTTCCAAGTCATGCTGGAGAGGTCTATTTGGTAAAGGTTTGTGGAATTTGGTACTAAATAAAAAATATCTAAACGGTATAGATATAACTTCCTGGTTGCGCAGAGATGTGTGCAAATTCCCGGTAGCCTCTATCATATGGAAGAATTTCATGAATTCTTTGCCCATCATTAAAAGGTGGTTGTCTTGGTTGATTGGATGTGGTAAACATGTTATACTTGGGTTGGATCCATTCATCAGAAGTAATGCTTCTCATAAACTCTTAGGTACTTTAATCCAACATCTAAACAATTTACATATCTTCTCCTTAGCACATGAGGCATACCCAAATGATACTGGTACTGAACAACGTTGGTTTGAGGCCAATCAACTTGGTCTAACAGGTGAGCTGATTACAGAATGGAGCGACTTTCTTATAGTGTTACAAAGCAGTGGAATCTCACTAAACAGTTTGAGTGATAGACTAAAATAGTTTGTTAGTATTGACCAAGGTATGAAATAATTGGTTTTTTATTTAAAACCAAACAACTACAGGGTGGATGATTGGAAATGGATGATTCAAAAGGTTGAGAAGAGGATTGGAAATTGGTCCTTCCGCTGGCTCTCTTTGGGTGGCAGGCTTATTCTAGCTAAGTTCATGTTACAAAGCCTACCTGTGTACTGGCTTAGCCTTGTCAAGATTCCTTCATCCATCCTCCACAGGATCCAACAACTCATTTCTAATTTCATTTGGAGAGGAGCTAGAAAAAATACAGGTTTCCACTTAACAAAATGGCAAAACATTGCCAGGCCAAAGGCAAATTGTGGATGGGGCATTCCGAATTTATTTTGGTTCTCTCAGTCCTTGGCTTCCAACTCATGCTGGAGAGGTCTATTTGGTAAAGGTTTGTGGAATCTGGTACTAAATAAAAAATATCTAAACGATATAGATATAACTTCCTGGCTGCGCAAAGATGTGTGCAAATTCCCGATAGCCTCTATCATATGGAAGAATTTCATGAATTCTTTGCCCATCATTAAAAGGTGGTTGTCTTGGTCGATTGGATGTGGTAAACATGTTATACCTGGGTTGGATCCATTCATCGGAAGTAATGCTTCTCATAAACTCTCAGGTACTTTAATCCAACATCTAAACAATTTACATATCTTCTCCTCAACACAGGAGGCATACCCAAATGATACTGGTACTGAACAACGTTGGTTTGAGGCCAATCAACTTGGTCTAACAGACGAGTTGATTACATAATGGAAAGACTTTCTTATAGTGTTACAAAGCAGTGAAATCTCACTAAATAGTTCGAGTGATAAGATAGTCTGGTCTTGGAACAGAGCTATGGGTTATGTAACTGCTAATTTAGCTTATCAATCCATTACATTTTTAAACATCTTGGATGAAAATAGATGGTGGTATAAGGCTATTTGGAAAGTAAACATCCCAGGAAAAATCATTTGTTTTATGTGGCTGTGTTTGAAAGATAATATTCTTACTGGTGCAAATTTTAGGAAAAGGGGTGGTATTGGACCTTCGACTTGCAGTCTTTGTCTCAGAGATGAAGAGACTACCACACATCTATTTGTGCATTGTGAAACTACAAAAACCATTTGGAAAGATGTATTGAATTATCTGAAGATATCGGAAGCTTGGAGTTGTTCCTCTTTAGAAGACAATTTGCAGCACTAGTTCATTCAATATCCAAAGATGCGACATGTCCCTTTTTTGGTGATTTGGGGCATCTAGAAGTACATAAATAAAATATTATTTGAATATTGGCATAGACAAGATTCTAGGACAATCACTAAAATCCTCCTTTCAATCGAAGAACATACTAGAACTTCCGAAGATGACAAATTTGAATATCTCCTCAATCCATCTTTCTTTGATTATACTCCAATTGAGTTCTTTGATGGCGTAGCTGTTGATGATTTCTGTGACATTGGTATTTTCCTTAAAATTACTTCAGATCGTTTATTCAAAGTTCAATTTGTTGGTGTTAAAGGAAACAATATGAAAGCAGGAATATTTGGTTTATGGGGTCTATTACTTTTTGCTTCTAGATTATCCATAAACAAGATAATGGTTGCTGGAGATTCAAAGGTGGCCATTGACTGGATTAATGACAAACCAAATTTGAACCTGCTGTATCTAAATTCTTGGAAAGACAAAATCAGGAGATTAAATGATAAATTTGATGGAATCAAATTTATGCATGTGCACATGAAATTCAACTCAGAAGCAGACTCATTATAAAAACAAGGCTTTGAATCATCCTACGGGATGGCTCTTTTATGAGGAAACTATAAAAGGAGATGTAGTCAATGCAGATAGTTACTTCATATTTTAAAGACAAAAACACTCAATGACTTTCTAGATCTAGTTGGAAGCAATTATGATATGTTATGTAATTATTATATTTTGTTTTTTTGTATACACTTCACAGTATGAAGGCAATCAAGAAGAATATGAATAGAACTAGTTATAGTCTTTTTTGAACTATGAAGAGATCATCAGTTTATGATCCATATGTACTTGAAAGTATCACTTGATTCCTAATAAAATAATACTGAAACTATTTTTTTCTGTGTGAAAATAAAAATAAAAATGAAGTTATAAACCCTGTTATCATCAAGAATCACATGATTTAATCTTATTAGGTTTATTTTTATTTTTTTAAATGATTAAGAATAAAAGAAAATGACATTAGTAAACACTTTTTAAACCTATTCACACATATAAATGATCTCCAAGTATAACCATAAACCAAACGTGTTAAAAAAGACGAATCATACATTTATTCATAATCTTTTTAATTTATATTTTTTATAAATTTTTTAAAATCTTACTTTTAACTTTATTATAGTATATATTTCAAAATGTAGACTATTTATGTAGACATGTGGATTTACTTCTCGGAAAAAGGGATAAAGAGGTTGGGTTCTTGGTTCTCTTGCAACTAGGGGTAACCTTAGCCGTCGTCGAGCATGTATGCAAAAAGTTGTAACTCTTGTAGCTACTAAGCTTCGTCGAGCTTGTTATAGAGTGTTATTAAGGGGATTGTATGATGGAATCACTCCAACACTCACTTGTTGTTTGCAGGATTTTGTTGGGAACTACAATTGAAGATTTCAAGTAATATTCATGCATTGTAGAGTTTTATAGCTCGTGGATCTATAAAATAAACAACATGTGATGACCTCTGTTATGAGATTGAGGCATTTAATATGTTGTTCATGTCTCTAAAGCCAAGAAAAAGAACGTAGCCATTGTAAAGGAGATTTATGAAAATATTGGAAGCTATCCTTCGGTTGGATCTTCCATCGCTAGAATCGAGAAGAAAATCCCTTATTTTGGCTAAGCATGATGATAGAAAAGTTTACAACTTTTTGGTCTAGTTCAAGAGTTGTAGAAACATGGGTCGCTGAGCAATGGATGCCCATGATACAAGGACATGTATTATCATTTGCATCTAGTTGTGGGTATTTTTTTCTTTTTCTTTTTGCTTTTTTAAATAAGGAGTGTTATCACATGATTTGTACTTGTACAAAATCTTCCACAAGATTCCCAAAACTCTTGTGTAACTATGGAAGAATCTACCATTGTCACCTAAGTAGAGACTTCCCTCGTTTTAGTGATTGAAGAGGTTCACCACAAGGGAGGCTTCCCTGGTGACCTCAAGAGACCAAATAACAAGATTTAACCAAACCTACCACCCCCTATCTTGGTCACCCGTTAGTTAGGTCTAGGTCTAGGAGAGTAATAAAGGATAATGAGACAATTGTTATACATGTACGAGACAATAAACAACTTGCAACATATATAGAAAATTATCAAGTTACAGAGTGTAAAAATAGCCCTTTAGACACTAGAAAAGTAAAATTTTCTGTTGTTGTTGCAAATTACAACAATAAATCAATTATATAAAAACAATAAATAACTTGCAACAATAGTAAGTAAAAGTTCTAAGAAATATGACAATTGAGCATGAAAAGTAAGCATTAAACAAGTACATTAGTATCTAATTGCTAGGAGTATTTTCTGAACAAGTTAAGGCACATATAGATGGGTGTATGCAACAATTTAATATAGTTTTCAGTTGTTGTAGAAAACTTTTATTACAGTAGCAAGAAATACTTAAAGTTTGCTAGAGTTAGGGTTAGTAATGTTAGTATGATGTTTGATAGAGTGAGAAAATTAATTTTAACAACTACTTTCACCACAAGAACACTCTTATACTAGTGCCATTGTCCTCTAGGGTTTATGGAGTCTCAAATGCATTAGCTTGAAGATTGATCTAGATGAAACAAGAAGGGTAAAGCCTAAATCCCAAGGTGCAAACACACTTGGGCCTTAGGTCTTAGGCTTTGAGGAAAAGGTACCTAGGGTGCAAACACACTTGGGCCTTAGGTGTCATTTTTCCCTTCTCCTGGCTTCACTTAGGTCAATGATCAAAGTCTAGGGTTAAGACCCTAAAGTGTAAGCACTTTTGGGTCTTAAGATTTTAACCCTAGCAAGGATGCTTCACAAACTTGGACAATAAAGACTTTGTGAGGAAGATAAACACCTATGTCTTCCTCTCAGGGTTTCAACAAAACAAAGATACTTGCACAAGATAACAATTTAACCATTAACATTAGCAAGACAACATAAAATTGCAGAAAATTACTTACTTCTTCCAAGTAGCATGCATATTCAAACACTAATTGCAGAAATTATCTAGCCAAAAGAACAACACATTCACAAAGAACTTCCTTCAAGCATAGTGCATAAGAGAAAAGAGCCAAAGAGGCTAAAAGGGCAAACATTTCGTAAGTGTTGCCCCACACAAATGTGAGGGAAGTGATGATTAAAATGAATTGTAGTGCTAGCCTTCTTATATGAGGCCAAATATAGTGCTTTGTACACATAACAATTCAAATGAAAAATATAATTGGGGTTGAACCCTCAAGTAACCTCTAGAAAATGACAAAATACAAAAATTCCATCATAGGTGCCACATGTGTGGTGACATCAAGCCTCCAAAGGCTAGGAGAGGGCCTCCCAAGGCCACTTGGCAACATCCCAAGGTGGTGTATTGGTCATGGTGTGTCTCCTCACCCATGGGAATGACAAATCATCACTGGTACCCCAAGTGTCCATTAAACCCTAGAAGATGATGTCATCATCAAAAGGAGGCCAACGTAAAGGATCTAGAGCACTACATCCAGGGTAAAGGAGGCTGCATCTCATCTCTAGATGGTATCCAACTGTTTTCTGCTACAATGTCCTTGATCCAATGAATAATAATCCCCGGGGTATTCTTCCCATCCAGTGGGATTTCAACCCATCTGTGTGCCATCATGACCAAATCTACTAAAACCAAGCCCATCCGTCCATCGTCTAAGGTTCGAAAGATGTGAGAGCTCAGCTCGAAAGGTAGTAAGTCACTGGATGACTCGCTACTCTGCATCACATGTGCCAAAGTCCTGCAATAAGGACACAATGTTCTCAGTGAAAGCCCAAGACATCCCTCAAAGAACCATGTCAGGGCCATCCAAAACAAAGCAGAATATAAGACAAGGTAAAACAATGTTCACAAGAAATATTAGTCCTTGAATCATGCAAAGTGTTAGAAAAACAAGATTGCAGAGCAATAAAATAAAACAAATGTAGAAATAAAACATAGAAGATACACAATACAATAGAGACACAAATATATGTGGTTCACCCAGTGTGGGCTACATCCACCAGAGAAATTACCAGGTCCTTCCTTTTTATTATCCAACAAAATGAAGGGATACAACCTACAACACACCCGCTGTAACTTCATCTTCTTTCTCTCACAGTCTCCTCTCTCATAATACAATATTCACAATAATACATAGCCAAAATACAATTCCCTCATAAGAGAGGGTTTCCTTCTAGGGAAAAAACCCTAAAATAACTTCTACCGTCAGATTTGCGACCTTATAATGAATAATCCAGATTGACTATGAAATTACAATATTTTACAAGGCAATTTTTCCCAAAATTTCACTTCAAGGGCGATGTCCCCGAATCCCTGCCAGGGGGGGGGCTACAAAAATTGTTTCCACCCCCCTGGACCCCCCCAGCAATGTGTTGTGGGGAGGCAAGCCCCCCCACACCCCCCCGTTAGGGGATGGGGTCCAAGCATGGTTGAAAAAAACCTCGAATCAGGAAGATAATCAAGCTCCACAACCAACACAAAGTAAGCTATTACTTATGATATAATCCATGTAAACAATTCACCTCAATATCCTCATCAGGCATCACACTGGCCCATGACCTTGTGTGAGTTGGAAAGTTTGAATATTGGACAACCTTCATCCAACCCTATTAGGTGTCCCAACCAAGACATGAAATAAAAGACCCGGGAAGAGGGATAGGTTCTGAGGGAAACAATGAAATAAATAAACCCTTCAAGAGTAAATGTGATAGTGATATGAATTAGGGCTTACTTCATGGTTTATGGTGTCATTGAATTCATTTCTATGAGATCCTTTGTAGAGGGAGAACCTGCTGCTTGAGATACCCTTTCCTCGATACTTTTTGCATTATGATCCCCTTAATTTCCTTTTGATACCCATTCATTATTTGCAAGTCCCCTTTACAAGTTTCAAGCTTTTGTTCTTTCATTTTCTTACTGGGATATGGTCCTATTATAATTTTGCATTCAGTGCATTAGGACAAGGGGAAATTACCATTAGAGGGGGTAGTGCTCAAGTTGGCCTGTGGATTTTATAGGTAGTCATTATCATTTTTTACATAGAATACATATAGTAGTTGCATCAACCTTTGGGTCTTCAGCCCCTTCATCTCAGGAGAGAATGGACCATGACCCCTTACTGAAGTTTAGTATACTATGAGAGGCTCTATGATGGAAAGTGTTAAGTATGGTGGGGAATATAATGTTACTCTTGTGAGGTCCCCCCAGTAGTACCCCTTTTCCTTGGGCAGTGAAAACATGAGACTAGGGCGCAGAAGTTGACC
This sequence comes from Picea glauca, assembly GCA_000966675.3. NCBI lineage: Eukaryota > Viridiplantae > Streptophyta > Pinopsida > Pinales > Pinaceae > Picea > Picea glauca. The sequence continues at coordinate 335,736 of JZKD02S1673646.1, read as the reverse complement.
ACCAAGGTGAAACAAGGGAACAAACACAACTTCCCAAGCTAGTGATCCATTATCCAACTTCAACCAATGATCCTCATCCACATGCCCAACAAATTAAGAAAAACACTTCGCATAAAATAATGACTAACATACCTCACAATGACGTTGTCTTCCCATCTCTCATACACTAAGTTGTCTCGATGTGATAAGCCTTGATTGATCTGTTAGTTGCAAGAGGCATTTGAGGGGGGACTGTTGGGATGCCATCTATGGACATGTTGATCATCATTGTGGTCGGGATCATTGTCTCCATTGTAGGCCATGAGACATGATCTTCTATAGTTACCCCTAGGCATGGGGGGTGACAAGGAAAAATGTGACTTGATATTTTTATATAGGCCCTACCTCATGGGATCTAGGGGAATGCGTTTGTCTCCTTGGTCCCTCAATTTCATCCAAAAGAGAAAATAACAACAACCCTTGTGTGGGTTAGGTCACCTCATCTACCTTTGATTTTCTGGGATGAAAGCACTTTAAGAGACATTGGGAACAAGCTAGGCCGATTTATTGATCGAGTAGAATCGAAAGGAAACTTGTTCTCTTTCACATGAATATGTGTGGAGGTGGATATAGAGAAGCCCCCCAAAGGCATTGCAAATTAATATAGATGGGTGGAGTCATTGAGAATATCTAGATTACAAGTAGATTCCTCTTAAGTGCAATACTTTTCATGTTTATGGGCAATTTGTCAAAAACTGCCCAAAAATTCAAGAGGAGCAACCCCCCTCGCAAAGAAATTGTGAAATAAGGAATATGAGTTCAGGAAGGTTCCTAGTAGGCATATAAATTCTTAAAGTAAGGATCCATAACATCCAAATCCATCCCAAGAGGGATTGAACAAATAAAACAATAACATGTTTAAAGTTTTCAAAAATTTAGAAGAGTTAGAGAAAACAAATGAAGGGGAAGAGAAACTAATTGAAGAACCTAAAGTTGAAATATACCTTTAAGGTGATGTGGATCCACCCAAGTCCCATACAGATCAAGAGATTTCTACCTTGATAGAGACAAAAGAGGAGGAAGCAACATAAGAAGAGGAAGAAGAAAAGAAAACATAAGAAGCAAAAGAAAAAGTATACAAAGAAGAGGAGGATGGAGAGGGATTAAAGAAGAAAGATGAGGACGCATAAACAAAAGAGGAGGAAGTAGAGGAGAAAAAGCAAGAAAAGGGCATTGAAGTTCACATAGATCCACCTTCAGTGCAACATGCTCATTCGACTAAGACATGTGAATCTCTTTCTTTTGTTGAATTCCTAAAGAAAGGCCCTCAACCTTCCCCTCCCTCACAAGCGGAAGGAAATCAAGCTGGGAATGGAGAGAAAATGAGGTAACGTAAAAAAATTCCTTCGACTAATCCTCAAAATACATTAAATATGTATTGTTTATGCATTTTTTATGCAAAATTTGTAAAAACATATCCTTACTCAAGATTCTATCGAAAAGAATACAAGTAGAAAGAATCTTTGGCTTCACTCCTTTAAGTTCTTCAATGAGAAGAGGAAATAAGTGCAAGTCAAATTCTTCCCTTTAAATTTTGTATTAACTTGTTAGTTAATTTAATTATAACCTTATTTTAATAAAAAATATTCATTTTTATTAAAAATAATTCAAATTATAACCTTATTTTAATAAAAAAATCCATTTTTATTTAAAAAAAATTCAAAATTGTATTTAGTTTATAGTTCCTAATCATTACAAATCTATAATAAATATGTTAAATTTATATTCAATAAGCAACCTTAAAAAAAATTAATAACCACTTTACCAAAGCCATTAAATTCGTTTTCTAAACTTTTCTAGTCGTATAGTATCTACGAACTAAGTTAAAGTATAGAAGTAATTATGTTTTTACTTATAAATATAATTTAATGTGTTTTTATTTATAAAAAATGATATTTAAAGTAAACGTAGTTATTACATTAAATAAATATAATTAATCAATTTTTTTTAATAAATTGATAAAGGTGTATTTATATCATCTATACAATTATAATGTATATGTTTTTTTTTGTAATTTAGGTTTTGTATTAAATCTTGATAAAAAAAACAGATGCCTGAGAGTTATCTAATTATCTGGCATTAGTGTCCAGTTGGGAAACCACTTCTGCCAGGTGTCCAAGGTTAAAAGACGAGTAACGGTGCCCAATTGGGAAATCACCGTTGCCTGATATCTAGTTTGTAAGAAGAAATTTTGTCTTTGTGGCCACTTAGGGTCAGGTGTCAAATGCAAGAAGGCATACATTCTACTATGCCACGCATGGCCAAAATAATGACTAAGAAAAAGATAGAACATGGGAAAGCATTAGTGACTTGGACCAAGACGTAGTCCGACGTAGACCTGTGCTACCTGTGCTTTCCCTTTTTCTCTATCGGCCATGGCCCTTCTCAGGTCTTGCAAAAATGTCATCACGTTATCCACCCTGCACCATCTATCATCTTCCCTTGACTGCACTTCACGCATGGTCATTTTTATGTCCTCCAGCTCTTGTTTGATGTTGTCAAGAGTGGTCGAGAGCTCAACCCGCTCTGTGTCCCTGAAAATCGAGGGAGAAGGCCGGTGGGAGAGAGGGGAGGATGAAGAAGAGTCTAGGTGAGGGGATGAGGGAGAAACTACAGGGGCGGGAGGGGAGGGTGGAATATAGGGATGGCGTGTGGGTGAGGGGGGAGGTGGCGCATAGCCAATTGAATTACCCATCAAATCAAACCATTCAACTCTACAACTGAAGGGGTTTGAGAGGAGGGAGAGGCCAGTTTCAGTGTCAACTTTCGGTTTTAACGGAGAAGGGACGACTAAGCAGATAAGGGGAGGGGGAAAGACTTCTCCCGGTGGTTGGGCATCCATGGGAGCCAGAGGAGGGAGAGAAGCTGAAGTGCAGTGGGGGGAAAAGGTTGGAGAAGGGTTCTGGGCCGTATGCGACTGAACTGAAGGAGGAGGTTCCCTACCCCGAGACCGATACCAGGCATCACCATGCCTTGATCTACTCCTGAGCCGTGGCATGAAGGGAGGGTCTATGCGCACTAGAAGGCACCAGGAGGGAGGGTAATCACCAACGAACTCTAGAATTTTCCAGAAAGAAATGCACCAGGTTTAAGGATCAGAGCTGTGAATGAAATGAGCTCTCAGGAGGTCGCTTCGAAATAAGGGAGCATGAGAGAACTCTTCATTCTGGTGCGGAGGTGACTGATACGTCTCGTCGTGCAGCGCCATGAAGATTTGCATGAGGGAGGTAAGGTACTAAAGCATGTAAGCTGCCGGGTAGGCGTGTGGGAGGTAAGGTGATGGCGGATAATTTTCCAGCCAACAAATGCCGAGTGGCTCTTTGTTGAGAGGATGGACGTGACATGAGATTGCCACTTGTGGCCATGTGGCCTGGTCGGGTGGCTCTATGTTGTGTTGCATTCTTCATGTTCGATTAGGCACCCCATCTGGGGAGTTTATAATGTATATGTTGTTGTGGGTCATATTTCTTAAATAATGTGAAATTGATTTTTTTTATAAAAATATATTTATATCTTAAAAACAATTTCAAAACACAAATTATTTTGTGTTTTAGAATTCTCAGCTCTTCATAAAACAATTCAATAACATTTTACCACATTCGTAATCCATATCTTTTTAGAAAATATTTACGAGTTAAGCTTCTATCACATAATTTTGATACCATCATATTCATAAATATTCGTTGACATCACAAGTATTTCATAGATAATATTGCAATTTTTTATTTTATTTTATGGATTGACATTTATCACATTAAATTCTTTACAATACAAAAGCAAGCACACATAACATGTACATATATCATCAATAGATATACATCAAACATGCAAGTAAAATGAATAAACACATTTTGTTTCATTCATTAGGGCCACACAGACATTCTAAAGAATACAATTTATAATTAACTAAAGAATACAATTTATAATCAAAATGTGTCTCATCCCCATCGAGCTACATATACATCAAAATCCAATTTAATAAAAATACATCAACCCTCACTCTTGTGGAGAGGGATCTTTAGCGAAGAGTTTTATGTCTTTGGCCAATCCACTACAAGGAGAACATCTTCTAGTATAGGTTTTTAGTGTAACAAAATTTGGCAAAATTTTCAGAAAAAACTCTGCTAGAACCTTCTCTATTGGCTACAAATGTTTTATCGGATGTTCCATATAACTAAAAAAATTTGGGCGGGCAAAGGTTTTAGTGGAGGTATTTTTTTTGGGTGTTTTTCTTGTCAAAATGCACCAATGTGGTATTCAAAAACTCACACCGATACATTAATATAATAAAACAAATAGGTACATTAATATAATAAAAATGCCTAGGATCTTAATATAATAAAAAACACCCCGGTGTGTTTATAACTGTTGTGCATCGGTTCCACCTTTTTCGTCGTATGTAGAGCACCGATGCTCTTATAATTACTATGCACCAGTTCTTCGTTGTTTTCTTACGATGCACCAGTGTGCTTTAGGATTTTTCCACCCCGGTGCGATTAAGTTATAGCTAGCACTAGTGCACTTTAGGATTAGTCCATCCTGGTGTGATTAAGTTAGAGTTAGCTTCGGTGCGATCATGTTATCCTGAGACCCGATGCATTTAATATAGCACGCGCCTCAATGCTTATGTGATTAGTACGTACCGATACATTGACACCATTATTTTTAGTATGCACTGATGCAATACAACAAAGGCACGGTGCGGAAATAATATTTAGATTCCCAGTGCGTATAATAAACACAACACATCGATACGAAAAATTATTTTTAGTACTCCGATTAATATTTCAAACATGAGCACTGTACAATTTTGAAACAAAAAATATTATTGCACATTATATCATTTATAGAACGATGCGTCTTCTCAATAGTACGTACCAATGAGTTATTATAATTAATATGTACTGGTGCGTATGATTCCTCAAAATGTACTGATGTCTATATTATGACACACATTGTCTAGTGAGTTCAAAAGAATACATTGCACTGATATGTATATATTTTAATTCATTGTTTTTTTACAAAATTTCAATTAATTATTTCGAAATCATATATATATATATATATATATATATATATGATTGCATGAATTAAAAAACATACCTTAGCACCAAGTCTTTCATAAACAATACACATTCTTTTAAAGCCATGCTTCATGAATTCTCTCAAAATCTCCTATGATGTCTGCATTCCATACTTTGTTTCCTACATGTTTAATACGACATGACAAAGCATAGTCGATATAATCAATATAAAGTTTTCTTGTTTTTTCATTAATTATAAAACAAGGGAAGTTAAACAATATAGCCACTTACAAACTATTCAATTAAACTTTCATTCTTCAACATATCCTCACAACCCATACTTAACCCAATGTTTATCAATTCATGGGTTGACTCTTCTTTGTATGTTAGCACCTAGTAGAAGAGATCCATGGACAAGTGTAAATTAATTATTTAAATATAAAGATCACAACAAACATGAAATTTTAAGAAAGGTAAAAAATGTAAATACACACAAAGTTTATGATTAACCATTTTATTCATCGTCGTCTTGTCTTATGTGATGAATGGATTCTATTTGTTTGTTTGTTTGTTTTTTTTTTTTTTTTTTTTGTCTGCAACTAAACAATTGAAAACTAATATTTCACGTAATACTTAAATTCTATGTACATAAAAGACTTAAAAAATGATTACATACCTCTGGTGTAAATTGCAGTTGGGATAACTCCTCTTGTGACGAAATTATGTTCATTTATTTTAACATCTTCTTTTACACTTTTTTGGATATCCCTAATGACATGTCTTGGTTTTCCCCTTGTTTGTCCCATGGAATTTTCAATTTTTTCGTGAAAAAAAAGATACAAAAATTATTGTTTTTAGAAAAATAAGATCATGGTACGTATATTGAGATAATTCGAACTGGGGCATCAACAATATTTATATGCACTAGTGCGTCACACATACATATACGCACAGGTAAAGTATAAAAATGTCGTTGCAAAATTGAAAACGTTTTACAAATTTTTGTATTCCGCCAGTGCTTTATGATCTAAGTAAAGCACAACCTCTTAAGTACTATTTATTACACATCGTCAAGTAGTGAACAGATTTAAGAAATGCAGATTTCCATATAAAAACAATATTTTTCTATTTTAAACTCAGCGGTGCGCTTTGTAAACAATTAACTCCAAAGCGTATTTAGATAAAATGCGCACTGTCGACCGTGAAAAAGGATTTTTAATAATATTTCTAATTGAAATAAAATGATGTTCTTCTTGTGAAATATAGAAGGAGAAAGCAAAAGAACAATCAAGAAATTAGGGCTTCCAATACTGAAGGTAACTATGAAACTCTTTTTTTGTTTTGTTTGAGAATGCACTGAAAATTGTTTGAATCAAATAGGATAATGATCAAGATGATTAATAGAATGAAATCATATACCTGGAATTTCTCCTCTGCAGATTTCTATGTGATATACAATACTCCCCTTCAAATTTGGCTCTTCAAAAAAAATCCATCCACTCGGAAATATTTGTTGATAAATATCTATTGCACAAATATCCTCTCTAAAGTTTGACAAACAATAAAACAATGAATAGGGTTTTCCTTTATAAAAATAGAAACTCAAATTCCCGCTCATTTTTTCGTTGTATATTTCAACGCATTGATGATGAACACATTTTTTTTTAAACCAAAAGTTACGTTTTTTGGTGCGCTATGTTGTGTGCAATGCACCAATATGGTATGCATAACACACCAATTTATTTTCGTAATAAATTTCAAAGTATTGATAGTAAGCGCGCATTATTTTTCTAACTTGCTTTAGCAAGTGTGCTAGACAGTTTTAAACACACTGGTGCAAAGTGTAATTAATAATGCACCAGGGACATGTGTAAGTAATAACGGATTGCAAGACATTTAAATTTGCACAATGCAAATGAAAACATCTGTATTTAAAGTTTGCGAAGGTTTTTCTTTGCAGAGGAAATAACAAAGGTTAGTCTTCGATGCTTATCTCAATTAAACACACCGGTGCATTTTTTTTATACATACATGCCAATACATATTTGAATGATAAAGCGTACTGGTGGGGGGGCGGGTGGAGAGAGACGGAGAGAGAGGAAATGGGATACAATGAGTGAGAGAGGGAGAGGGATACATAGTGAGGGGGAGAGAGGGGTAGATGCAAGAGAGAGAGGGGGGTGGATATAGGGAGAGAAGGGGAGGGAAATAGTAAGAGAGTGAGAGAGGGGATTAGCATCAAGTTCACATTTTCTATGTTCTAGGAGGATATTTTCAGGGATCGAGTAACTATTTTAGATTTAGTAAAGCCAGATTGATATTTCTTGTATAGCTGAGCGGAAAAAAACAATGATATTGTAGAAAAAAGCAATGCTTTTTTAAGTGTGCTATCAAGTTATAAAAGTTATTCAAAGTTGTTTTTGAATTTAGATTGTTTTATGCTACCCAAGATGACGGTTTTGGCTCAAATGCAGGAAAAAAATTCTTATATCAAATGGCCAATTATTCAGATTCCAACGTCGTCTCATCCTGTATCTTTCGAACTCCTTCAAGTTCTTTCATGCTGATTGCAATACCTCTAGATTTTATTGATAATTCATTTATCTCATTGAACTTATGTTATGTATGCAGGTGTAGTTTAATAATTGTTCATTGGATTTTGCAGTATCAAGATTCATGATTGAGTTCAGATGCTCAAGGTATTCCCGTGGTCCAAAAATTCCGCAAGCTCTTATTAGGAGAAAGATATTGCAAGTAGATGTTTGATGAAAATGGAAATCTTCTTTACCCTACCAATCCTAACATGCGATATTCCAACAACTAACTTGGGTCAACGGTATTACACCATGAATTTGATCTCTTTTATGTAGACAACCCTGTAGGGCGTAAGAAAAAGATGATTGTGTAATTGTATTTTTGGATTTTCAATGGAACTAATGTAAATGTATTTCTTAATTTGACATTTTTTTTATAAATGGGTTGGTTTCATGTTTATCATTGGGAAAAAATGTCCATGCTTCTTATAAGTGTTTGGTATAATGTTTGAACATATTAAAAGCATTGTGTTACTAATATTATCAATGCAATGTTCAATATTTTTACAATCAAGATTATGATGATGCAACCTATCCACCATCTACCGTTGCACCCCACCACGATGTCAAGTCACAAACTTGATGCTAAATGAAAAGAGCTCGGAGAGGAAACATACCGAGAATGGTTGAAACAACCACCTATTCAATTCCAACCACGTCCCGAGTCACCAATTCAAAATCTTGATAGCAACACTATTTATTCATATGTTGGGCATGAAGGCAATGATATAGAGATTGGTATGGGTGATTTCTTGCAAGATACCTAGGCCATGGAGGGAATGTTGTTAGATGCATTCCAACAAAATGAACTAGGGGATGATACTAATGTCATAGATACCTTCTAGGAAAGCCTAAAATCTACTTCCACTACCCCTCTATTTGATCCAGTACAAGAGTCTGCAAGGTCTACCCAACTAGGGAAAACAATGTTAGTGTACAACTTGAAAGAAATGTATGGTATGTCAGACGCATGTTTATCGACACTTTTGAGGTATTTAGCCATTAAGTCCCTTAAATTTTTAAGTAATCTTGTTACACAATGAAGGAAGAAAAGGGTTGATTTTATTCATGCTTAATGAAAGTGTAAATTTATATTTCCCATTAATTGTAGGTTACTCAAAGATAAGCTACTTTTGAGTGATAATCGCTTGCTTGATAGCTGTGCAGAGGCAAAGAAAATGCTGAAAATGTTGGGTGTTGAGTACATATCATACCATGCATGTCTGAATGAATGTATTCAATATAGAAATGAATACGTGGAAAACGACGTATGTCGAGAATGTGGGCATGACAGGTACCATAAATTAAATAACAAGGGTAAGACACATGGTCCTCATCATAAGATACTGAGGCACATGCCTATAGTTCCAAGGATTCAAAGGCTCTTTTTTTGCAAATAATTAATCATATTGCAAGGGTGGCACACCTCACATAGAAGTGAGCCAAGAGTTATGCGAATCCAGGTAGATTCAATAGCCATGAAGCATATAGAGGATACATTGAATAATAAATTCAAGGATGAAGTACATGGTCTCTGATTAAGCATAGCTATGGATGGAATTAATCTGTATTCCCTCCAAAACACTAACTATTCTGTTTGTCCAGTGGTAGTGATCAATAACAATATCGCCCCATGGTTGTACACGAAGAATGAACATCTTATGTTGTCTCTTATAGTCCCGCGTAAAAGACAAGTGAAGAGATTGGATGTCTACCTCCAACCCCTGATTGATGAATTTAAGCAATTATGGGAAGGGATACATGTATATGATGTATCAAGACTCATCCCATTGAAGAGTTCTTTTACGTTGTATAGAATATGTACGGACACCACACATGATTATCCAGGATTAGGAGTTTGATCCGATAAGCATCTTCATTGATTTGTTTATATTTGTAATTTTATTTGGCATACTTCATTTGGTGCAACTATATTTTTTACACTAACATGCTATGTATACATTAACATCACAGGTCTTGTAACAAAAGGCTATTATGGATGTAAATGTTGTGGACCTTCTATAAAGGCTAGGTGGTCCAATGACCTACTAAAGTCGGTATACGATTGTTCGAGGGTATTCCTCCAAGAAGACCACCCCTATAGAAGAGATGCATCTGCTTTCAATGGTAAACCGAAGAGAACTCAAATACCTGAAATAATGACACCGACAGATTGGAATAGGGAATATGACACATAGAAGAATAAGGAAATGGAAGAATTCTTTTGTTCAAATGGGTAATCTATGTTTGATGATCTTGAATTTTTTGACACCTATGTTAAGAAGATGCCCATTGGAATGAAAATGAAATCTGTTTTTTATGAGCTTCCTTATTGGGAGCATCTTAAGATTGGCCACTTACTAGATCCAATGCATATATTTAAAAATGTTTCATCTTCTTTATGGAGGCACATATCATGGAATAAAAGTGACACAATGGCTATTAGGAGAGATCTTGTTGCTTCAAATACTAAAAAGAGACATTGGCCAAAAAACAAAACTAGAGGAGAGACTGGTCCATCTTGGTCTTTTAAATAAGGTGATGTCCCATGGATTTTTAAGAAAGATGATATTTCTATGGCAAAGGATGTTATATTGGGTGTGAAGGCACCTTCTTTATATGGGTTGACTCTATGACTTTGCTTCACTGTAGATGATAATTTGTCGGGGTTGAAATCACATCACCATCTAAGCCTTCTAAGGGTATGTATATTGAATACATAATTCTTCTAGTTCTATATCAACGCCAGTAAAAATATGTTATGCACTCAAAGTTTTATGGAAATTAATGATCTGTGTGTCTATTTTGTAGTGTCATTATCCTTTGCTCGTGCATGGTTGTGTGAAGCATGACTTCCCCTAGGACTTGCAACGTGCCATATTGAAATTATTTGCATTTGTACGTTGGATCACATCAAGGGATATTCATATGGATAACAGTCCATGGTGGCACCAAGAGATAGTTGAGATTGTTTGTATGTTTGAGAAGGAATTGCCCATGAGTTTTATGGACTTGCAAGTCCATCTTTTGCAAGTAAGTTGTGTGAACTAAAAACCACTGTCATGCACAAGTTATGTAACTATTTTCCCATCAATCATGCTATTCACACGATTGTCTGATGACCAGTCATGCTATTAACCTGCGCACTAGAGTGGTATATTGTCTTGTGCATGTCATGCTTGTTTACCTACTTATCACATCATTTTCACAATTGTTTCACAAATAGTTGTGACACTTGCTTTCTAGGTCGGGCTAACATCCCATATAAGGCACAATTGTCAAGGGAATTACCATGCCTTCGGAAGAACTCCTCCCTCGACTCCCCTGTGACCCAATGGAAAGCTTGAAAAGGGTTTTGTACTGGTCATGTGATCCCCAATTTCAAAAATTAATTAGATAGAAATGACGAGCATGATGAGATATCTTACTTGGAAGTCATGGAATCAAAACTTGTATTCTAATTGTGCACCACAAGCTCTGAAAGAATTTGGGAACTAGTCCAAACATGAACTTAAGAATGCACAAACAATTCTTTATTTATGTCCCAAGCCTTGTTTATAGGCCTAACCCTAATTTTGAGAATGGTACCTAGGGTAAATCATTTGGTTGCAGTTTTGGCAACCTAACTCGACAAGGACATTGAGTGAGACCCATAATATTCATAGAAGCAATCGACCTGGGGACTTGACTCTATGACCCCCTACTTGTAATTCACACCACTCAACCACTCAAACTAACCCATTAAGCTAGATTTACTCATTTCTATGATCATCACTTCATTGATGTACTCATTTATATATTATTATAGATTGCATTACTTTCCATGTGTTTGATATATCACCTAAATCTTAGTTTACTATACGTTGTCTTTTCATGTACTTATCTTTTTATTAATGCAAATTATTTTCCTTGTAACCTCTCCACGATTATTATTTGTCCACCATTATTATTTGTCTTTTTTTTTTTAATATTTTTTAATTATTTGTTCACCATTATTATTTGTCCTTTTTTTAAAAATATTTTTTTAATAACTAAAGTGTTTATGTTTGAGAAAATCAAAACAATATAATTAGCTTGTAAAATACTTTGATATAATTAATTAATTATTAATTAAAAATGATAATAATAATAATCTATTTTTAAGGTTATCGTCAAGCCACACCAAATTGGTGTATGAGACCCCTTTGTTTGTGGGACAAGGGACCCCTCTCCGCCTAGTGATTTGACTGATAAAGTCTATGAAAGTATACATACCCTACCCCCCTCTGGATTTGAACTTGTGACCTTTTAAGAAGAAACACATGTTCTTAACCATTAGACCCACTCATAAGTAAAAATTTTGATTTTAAAGCATGACTAAAAATGATTTGTACACCACTATTATGTCTTTTTTTTTAAATATTTTTTTTTAATAAATAAAATGTTTATGTTCAAAAAAAAATCAAACACAATATAATTAACTTGCAAAATACTTTGATATAATTAATTAATTATTAATTAAAAATTATATATTCATAAGTTTAAAGCATGACTAAAAATTATTTGTAATGGGTAAATTACTATTTAATTGAAATTGATTGTTAGCTATGAATGATTAAATTAGTTTGACCGAAGTTGAGATCTATTTGGATATCTTGAAATGGAAAATTGTTATTATAGAGTATATATATTTTCACTACAATTTAATTCCATTGTTATTATACATTAGACATCTTTTCACAAATATATATTTCGTTTATTTCATTGATTAAGAAATAAACTAGTCAATTCTTTACACAAATATTGTTTCGTTATTGCATTGACTAAGAAATAAAGTAGTCGATTCTTTAGAAGACACATTTTAAGTGGGTGCATGGATTAATTCATTTGGCCTTTCTCATCTGAGGAAGTTGTGGATCAAGTGATCATCAAGAATCACACGATTTAATCTTATTAGGTTATAAGTCTTTTAAGTTTAATTTTGCTTCTTCAATGATAAAGAATAAAAGAAAATGAAGAAAATGACATATTAGTAAATGTTTTTTAAACCTATTCACAGATAGAAATGATCTCAACTATAAACACACACCAAACATGTTAAAAATACGAATCATATATATATTCACAATTTTTTTTAATTTATATATTTTAATATTTTTTTCAAATCTCTTTCTTATAATTTTATTATTAGTATATCTTTAAAATTGTAGAATATTTATTAGTATATTTTTAAAATTGTAGAATATTTATGTAGACACGTGGATTTAGTTTTTGGACAAAAATATGAAGAGGTTGGGTGGTTGGTTCTCTTGCAACTAGGGCAACCTTAGTCGCCGTTGAGCATGTATGTAGAAATATATAATTATTGCAACTACTAAGCTTTGTCAAACTTGTTCTAGAGTGTTGTTGGGGAATTGTATGGTAGAATCATTCCAACACTTAGTCATCATTTGCAAGATTTTGTTGGGAACTGCAGATGAAGATTTCAATTCAAATTCATGTGTGATAGGGCTTCACAACCTATGGATTTGTAAAAGAAACAACATGGGATGACCTCTGTTTTTTTTCTAGGTTACAAAGCCTGGGGAAAACCCCTAAGTACTTCCCCTCATTTCAAGGATGGTACCTAGGGTAAACCCTCGAATCTTCAGGGCAGAAGGATAATCAACAACATGGCTCAAATTCATTATAACAATATACTCTTTATGAGCTCAACATGTCACTTGCATGAATTGAACCCGTGTGGGGAGGATAACAACCATTCCCACCAACCCTGGTGCAACATGTGCGAGTGGGGTCATTTCTAACCCAAGAGGTAACCACAAGCTTCTATTTTCATGGAAAATCGATCATGCCACCAATAACCAGGCATAGGCTTATGCACTTCTTAAAGGACTGCAATTTGCCCGACAATAAGGCATTGACTCTATCATTATCCTTGGTGATTCAGAAGTCGTCATCAATCATGTGTGGATGAAGAATTTTCCTTCAGACACTGAATTGAGCGCCATATTCAGGTGAATACAGTAAGAGATTTTGGGATTTCATAATCTTTCCCCTTTCCATATCCTCCAACATAACAATGCAACTACTGATAATCAAGCCAATCTGACCCATCGAGACACGATCGAGATGCTCAAGGTCAGCGGGAAGGCATCTCTAAATTATATCCCATAATAATCCTCATGGTTCCAAGCCTTGACTTACACTGGGGTTCCACCCTGGCTCCAAGTGCGTGCATGATCTACACCACACACACATTTCCTTGTACAAAAGATGCCATGCCTTTTCATCAAATTATGGAGGGGACACGTGTAAAAAGTCTCAAGCCACGTTGGGGCTTCTACTGCCCACACGTGGGAAGCCCTTGCTCTGCTATCATTTCCCTTTGTCTGGGCTTGATCCTCCTATCCTTTCTCTCCAAGTGTGAGTGTGCTACCTGCTTCATCATACCGGTTCAAACATCCTCCCTGGTCTGTTTCATTCTTGGCATTATGGTTCTAATTCTTTCGCCCTTCTCCAAATGTGCATGTGCTCCCCACCCCATCATTCTTGACTTTATGGCTTTGGTACTTCCGCTCAAGTGGTATTCGTTAACACAACTTCCTTTGACACCACCCATGCAGGGTTCAGGGTGTCCTTCTCCTCATCGCCTCCAAATTGCTCGATGTGAGCGTATCTTGCATTTATGGATATGATGGGTGATGTATTCCACCTATCACGACTGTCATCCTCTCATCGTTGGAGTGTTAATTTAAGAAGTAGGGATCTGTTAATTGTTCAAATGATTTTTGATTATTTGGATTATTTGGTCTTGGAGCAACACCAATTTGTAGCTTATCCAGAATTGCCTAGTTCATTAGTCATCATTGGGATTTGAATTATGGCAAAGAGAGGTACGGGCAATGTGTGTTGGCGAAGGGAGCCTCCGGATGATGAATAGGTGGACCTCATTCACTATGTTCAATCCCTCCAGATCCAAGTTAATGGTCTTTCTTTTCAAGTGCTCACTGCTTTGGAGATCTTTATGGAGCACAGACAAGGCCAAAAACAACTTCAGGATGAATGTGCATCCATTCGATCCGAAGTAGAAGAGTTGCGCTCCAAGCCCAATTCCCCAACTCTTGCTCAAACAATCACAACAATTTCTGAAGATGCCTCATCTCCTGGCTCACTCTAGAACATCCCAGACTTGAATTCAAAACCAACCCTTGAAGATGAAGTCTTTGACATGAATGATCCCCCAACGCAATAATCTCTAGATGTTGTGTTTTTGTATTCTGATGTTAGGTGTTTTTTACAGGATTTATTATGGGAGATTCTTTGGAATCCAGTCCATGTTTAAGTTAAACTCTTTTTTTCAGGATATCGTAGATAGTTCTCACCCTGTTTTTGTAGTTTCTAAAAAGGATGAATTTTGGATATGTAAGCACTCTTTCTGCCATTCTTCTTGCAACGTTTATTAATAAAATTTTCCCCATATTTCTTAAAAAAACCAATCATTCCTCCCAACCACTCAAGATAAACCCAATTGATAGGGGATGGCCTCTGTTATGAGATTGAGGCATTTAATACCTTGATCAAGTCTCTAAAGCCAAGCAAAAGAACCCAACCATTGTAAAGGAGATTTTTGAAAATATTTGAAGCTATCCTTTAGCGGGATCACCCATCCTTAGAATCGAGAAGAAAATCCCTTATTTTGTTGGAGCGTACTATGATAAGAAAGTTTATAGGTCTCTGGCCTAGTCCAAGAGTTGTATAAACATGGGTAGCTGAGCAATGGATAACCAAGACACAAGGACAAGTGTTATCATTTGCATATGGCAGTGGGTATTTTTTTTTTAATAAGGAGGAACATAACTTGATATTTCACTTTAGACCCTACTTCATGGGATCTAGGGGAATGCATTTATCTCATTGGTCCATCGATTTTAACTAGAATATGAAATAACAACAACCCTTGTTTGGGTTAGGTCGCTTCATTTGCCTCTGATTTTCTAGGATGAAAGCACTTTAAGAGACATTGGGAATAAGCTGGGTCAATTTATTGAATGAATATAACCAAAAAGAAACTTGTTCTCTTGCACATTAATGTGTGTGGAGGTGGATTAGAGAAGAGCCTCCTAGAGGCATTACAAATTAGTATAGATGGGTGGAGGCATCAAGAATATGTAGATTACAAACAGAGTCCTTTTAAGTGCAACGCTTGTCATGTTTATGGGCATTTTCCCAAAAAATTCCCAAAAAGTTTAAGAGGAGCAACCCCCTTACAAAGTAATTGCCAAGTAAGGAATATGGGCTCAGGAAGGTTTTTAGTAGACACATAAATTCTCAATGTAAGGAGCCACAACATCCAAAGCCATCCCAAGAGGGATTGATCAAGTCAAGGAATAACATGTTTGAAGTTCTTGAAAATTTAGAAGAGTTAGAGAAGTCGAATGAAGGGTAAGATAAATTGTTGGAAGAACCTAAAGTTGGAGTAAATCTTGAAGGTGGTGTGGATCCACCCAAGTCCCATGTAGATCAAGAGATTTCTGTCCCAATAGGGATAGAAGAGGAGGAAGAAGCAGAGGAAAAGGAAGAGAAAGAAGAAAAGGAAACACAGAAGGATGGAGAGGAATCACACGAGAAAGAGGAGGAAGCATAAACCAAAGAGGAGGAAGTAGAGGAGAAAGAGCAAGAAAAAGGCATTGAAGTTCACATGGATCCATGTCCAGTGCAACATGCTCATTCAACTGAGACATCTAAATCTCTTTCTTTTACTAAAGTCCTAAAGTCAAGCAAAGAATGGAGAGAGTCAAGCAAAGAATGGAGAGAAAATGAGGCAGAATAAAAAAAATTCTTCGACTAATCCTTAAAATACATTAAATGTGTATTATTTATGCATCTTTTTTATGCAAAATTTGTAAAAACATATCCTTATACTCAATATTCTGTATATAAAAAAAAGTACGAGTAGGAATAATTGTTAGCTTCACTCCTCTTAGTACTTCAATGGGAAGAGGAAAGAAGTGCAAGTCATATTCTTCCTTTTAAATTTTGTATTAACTTGTTAGTTAATTTAACTATAACCTTATTTTAATTAAAAACTATTCATTTTTATTTAAAAGAAATTAAAATTATATTTAATTTATGTTTACTAATGATTACAAATCTATAATAAATATAATAAATTTATATTCAATATGCAATCTTAAAAACAATTTAATAACTTTACTAGAAAGCCATTAACTTCATTTTCTAAACTTTTGTATGGTATCTACGCACTAAGTTAAAGTATAAAAGTAATTATGTTCTTACTTTATGTGTTTTTATTTATAAAAAATAATATAAAAAAGTAAATGTAATTATTACAATTAAACTTTTGTATAGTATTTACGCACTGAGTTAAAGTATACAAAAGCATCTACGCACTAAGTTAAAGTATAGAAATAATTATGTTCTTAGTTATAAATATAATTTAATTTAATTTAATGTGTTTTTATTTATAAAAAATAATATTAAAAAGTAATTTTAATTACTACAATAAATAATATTATATATAATTAAATAAATAATATTATATGTAATTAAATTTTAATATTATATAATTTAATTTAATGTGTTTTTATTTATAAAAAATAATTTTAATTATTGTTATAAATAATATTATATAGTTTGAGTGGGTTTAATGGTTAAGAATATGTGTTTCTTCAGAAGTTCAAATTAAAAGGGGAGTAAGGTATGTATATATAAAAACGAGTTAATTTCTCTTGGGAAAAAAAGGTATGTATATCTCCATAGACTTTAGTAGTCAAATCGCTACGTGGAGGGGGTCTCTTGTCCCACAGAGAACGAGGTCTCATACACCAATTTGGTGTGACCTTAAAATTAGATTATCGTCAATGAAATTGTAATAAATTGACAAAGATGTATTTATGCCATATATATGATTAGTGTATATATTGTTGTGGGTCATATTTTTTTTTTTTTTTTGTAAGTTAGGAATTATATTAAAACCTGCGAAGCAGAAAAATTACATATGTCATGATATCATAGGAGGTTGTGATATCATTGCCCTGGTGGGAAACAAATGCTACCACATGGCTGAAAATTCAAAGTGTTCATGCAAAACTTGCAGAGCTGTAAGAGACAGAGATCTACAGTGCCATGCAGGGCAGAGTTTCTGTATACTAGACTGAACA
This sequence comes from Picea glauca, assembly GCA_000966675.3. Classification (NCBI taxonomy): domain Eukaryota; kingdom Viridiplantae; phylum Streptophyta; class Pinopsida; order Pinales; family Pinaceae; genus Picea; species Picea glauca. Next base: position 317,916 of record JZKD02S1673646.1, on the reverse strand, counting down.
GACCAAACCCAAAAGACTAGTCGTATGCTAAGACTAAAAAATCCTAAAACTGGGTGGCCGCGCAGGGAAAAAAGATTGTGAATAAAACTAGCTGAAAACATAAAAAATAGGAAACCTGAGCCAGAAGGAATTAGCCGAGGTCGAGTCTCTGCTTCGGAAAAACCTGACACACATGCATGGTGTCTTTGTCCGAGATAGCCTGCTGAGGTCCTGAAGGAATGTCATCAGAAGGTCCACTCGATGCCACCACTCTGTTTCCTTGTGTTGCATCTCGTTGATGACAACCTTGATTTCCTCGATTCCTCGCTTAATGACATCCAAAGACTCCTCGAAAACGTCCCTTTTTGCGTAGCGGGAGAAAGCATAAGAGAGCGGAGGAGGAGGAGAAGAGTTAGAGGAGGAATTGGGGGAGTTGGAGCAAGGAGCTAAAGGAACGAGGGTAGTGGAGGTGACGGAAGGTGGAGATGGAGGAG